>CAOLHI010000667.1:0-552291 GCA_948474755.1 Ctenosaura bakeri | reverse complement strand
ATGATTCTGTAGTTACGGAATCCATGGGATTGTAGAAAATACACTGTATGTTGTCAAAAGCAATGTTTTCCACACATGCAAAGAAAAAACCTAGAATACTGTTGTGAAATATTGCAAAGACAGTCCTTTTCAATGGTAACATCTTGGAACTCTACTACGGTTATTGAGAAGCAAAAACTATGATTAATTTCAAAATCTTCAAAAAAAATATTGGTTTGCTCAGGCCAAACTTGGCTAGTAATTATTATTTCAATCAATTTTATGTATGTTGGCTGTTGAAGTGTTTTTATTTATTGTTTTGGAGCCCTTTAAAGTTGGTTTGTATTAGGTCTTAGGCATTTACATGTGTACTACACAGAAATTTTAATAATGATTATTTATAACACCCTTTACACTAAATATTTTATTTTATATTTTATTTTATTTCTTTTATTAAATATTTTATTATAGTAAGTAATATACAACTATCATAAGTAAATTTTAGGAAATAAAATGAAGGATCCTTTTCTGTCACTAAAAGCTGTTATGAATGCACATTTTTGTTTCCATAACCCAAATGCTCATAAAATTAGTACATCAACTCTATTCTGTTTCATTTTTCCTTGATGAATAAGAGTCAATGGCTAAAATGAGTCTCACTCTTAAGAAATGTTGCATTGGAGCAATAGGAGCAAAAAGTCTAGTGAATCACAGAAAGTACAATTCAGAAACTGCAAGAAGCATCATATGCCTTTAAATTAATCACACACACACTCACATAAATCTGCTTGTGCCAGTTTTCTACCAAAGGAATGCTGTGTTGCTTTCAAACAATATCTCCTGTACTTGAAAGTGTCATTTGTTTGTTCCTCCTGCTGTGCAGTCATTATTTACAAACCTAACAGCTATATGGTTGGAAAGCTGATCAACTACACTGTAGTCTATCTCTTAAAAGTGAGAAACTACACCATTCATTTAACACAAAAATCCATAGCACTGTGCTATGATTTCCCTTTATTGCTGGCAGCATTTTCTGAAAACAATCTGCTTTCTATCAGACAATCTTCAAGTCTTGAGTGGTCAAAATGCTGTTCAGTTGCTATTTGGTAAACTATGATGACATGAAATTATTTCATTTGAATTATTATTCCTTTCCAGTACAATTTTTGATCAGAAGTTATTATGGTGGATTATTGAGGCATCCTGCGGTGATATCACATTGCGTGGTAACAGTCAAAGTGAAATCTTACCCAAGTATTAATAGTCTTTGAAATGCTTAAAGTGTTCATTTTCTATCCACTGTCTCCTCCAAGTTTTTTTATTATTATTATTATTTTTTATTGTAGTTGTTGTTTGACTTCATTTTCAACTTATAATGATCCTAACTTTAAGCTACCATGAAGTTTTCATAGCAAGATTTGTTTGGAATGGGTTTGTTCTTGTCTTTCTCTGAGGCCAAGAGAGTCTGGCCCTTTTCGCACGGGCTTTCCCAGGCGAAATAGCCCCGTGAGCCGTGCGGGAGTGGGAGCATCGCTCCGCACGACGCGCTCCCACTTCTGGCGCTCTCACGGGGTTGCAGCGGCGCGAGCGCGGGGTTTTTGATTTTCGCTTTCAAGCGAAAATCACCCCGCGCTCGCGCTATGCTCCCGGCGCCCACACGCACTCACCTGTAGTGCGGTGCGTCGGGGAGGCAGCCGGGTCGCGCCTCCTTCCCTCCGCCCGTGCGGAAGGAAGGGGCGGGGCGGGGAGCTAGCGCTGCGGATGCGAGAGCATCCTGCTTCGCACGGGCGGGGGGCTGCTCGCGACAGCCTCCTGCTTCACGCGCGCACGCGTGGGGGGGGGCGGGCGCGACTGCCTTCGCTTCTCTCTCGCGCGCGGGGGGGGCGGGCGCGACTGCCTTCGCTTCTCTCGCGCGCACGGGGGGCGGCGCAACGGGCTCCTTTCTCGTGCGCGCGCGGGGGGGCGACGTGACTCCCGCTTCTCACGCGCGTGGGGGGGCGCGAGAAGCAGGAGTCGTGTCGCCCCCCGCGTGCACGAGAAAGGAGCCCGCGCCGCCGCCTCCCCGCGCGACTGTCTGTCCTCCTGGCGCGCGCGGGGGGCGGGCGCGACTGTCGCTTCGCGCGCGTGCGGGAGGGGCGACGCGAGCGGCTCCTGCTTCTCGCGCGAGCGGGGGGTGCGGAAGGAACAGGCTCCTTTCTTGCGCGCGCGGGGGGGATGGACGCGCGAGCCGCCGCCACCGCCTCCGGGAGGCTGCCGCTTCCCCGCTGGTTCCTTGGCGTGCGGAACGAAGGAGGGGGGAAGCGACAGCCTCCCGGAGAAGGCTTCTTGCGCGAGCCGCCCTCCCCCGCTCGCGCAAGAAGCCTAAATGCGAAAAGGGGCCTCTGATTTGCCCAAGGTCACCCAGTGGGTTTCTATGGCTGAGTGGGGATTGGAATCCTGGTCTCCAGAATCCTAGTGCAATATCCAAACTGGCTCACAAGTTTCTATATTATCCAATAAAAGCCAGGGAAATTATCAAGAACATCAGCTTTATTTTTTTCTCTCAACATTTTTGGTTTCATCATGACTAACAGTGACACAGGGCATGCTACATACAAAATTATATATTTAAAAGATATTGGAACATTTTACATTTGTTTTCATTAGCAGATCCAGGCCAGCATGTTTTGAAGCTGGCTTCTTGCCTCGTGATTTCAGGTAAATTACATATTCTGAAATATATTTGTTATGAAGCTGGATATGTCCTAAACTTATATAGAACTTTCAGTCTCTAGATAATCCTTGCCATCTTCCAAAATCAAACATAACATTGGAAGCCAGATCTTGTAAAGATTACTGGAGATGGGGGGACAAGATGGCGGCATAGCCAGACATATGTTTGTTTCACTCCCATATTAGCCTCCTTCTTTTCAACTTTGTGAGTTGTATATTTCAAGAAGGGTATTGCCATCCCAAAAGATAAAATTTCTTTTTTCACAGGGAAGTTTTTGAATTTGTATGGGAACAGTTTTAAACCAATAAAGGGGGAAAAGGAGGATGAGTACAACAAAGATAAACTTGCAAGCTAGTGTGCCGTGGTGCTTGGAGGAGTCATTTTCTTGAAGCTGGAAGCTGAAGCAATTAACGTTTATTCTAAAACCTTTGCTGTGGAAACATAACATTGTCTAAAGGCAAGCAGGACACTATCTGTGATCTGGGTTATCATTTAAAGTACTATATCCTCTAACTTTTAAATCTACTTTGATTTTGAGTGCATTGTACATATTTGTCTAAGAAGTCTTTTCTAGACTGCAGAGGAAAAGGTTTCATGTCATTTAAAAAGAGATAAAATTCAATTTTTTTCTGGATAATGTTGTCTAAAGAATAAAGATTAGAAACCCAGTTTAGCCTCTGATGCCCAAACAGCCTCAGTGAAGCAGCATAGTTTTCACCAGCCTTAGCTGCTGCACAAACTATAATTTTTAGAGAGAGAGAGATGGCTGTTGCTACCCATAGTGGATTAACATCTAGGTTTGATTTCAGTTCTATGTTGTATCCTTTGTGGGAATCTTGTGAAAGTCTCCCAGAAATGTCAGTCATTTCAAAAATGCTGCAGCTGGGCTGCTGACTAGTACAGGATATACCCCACTTTCCTAGTTTCACTTACAGAAGCAATTCCATCAATGGAAATACACAGCTGGATCCTGAAAACATCAGCGAATGTTTCATATATATAATTTAGACTGCACGCACACTGAGTGCACAATTGACATCCAATTCATTGCTCATTTAATGTCACAATCTCTGTGATAAAACACGATACAGTTCCTGCCTACATTCCCTTTTTAAAACTTGGTCTGCACAGCAGTGCTTTTCAATTGCAAAACTTGCTATCACAAAATGAAACCTCTGCACCTGATGGAGACCAAATAGGTTGATACCCATGCCATAGAAATGGGATGTCTACGAACACTAGAGACAAAATTAAAACAGTGGTCAAGATCCTGGATTGTCAGTTGTAACTACAGTGACAGAGTTCCATTGCCACAGCTACATCTGATGATGATGCTCCCCTAAACCCTACATTTTCAGGTTGGCCTTGCCCCATCTGAAGGATTTCCAAGGTGCTGCAGATTCAGGCATTGGGAAATGACATCTGTAGTGCTCTCCAGTTGCAGAACACTTCAAGAATAGGCAGCTGGAGAGAACCTTCAAACTGCTTCTCTTAATGTGCCCCATGACCAGGAGAGTGCTACAGGCATCATTTTCCAGTGCCCTGATTTGCAGCATCTCCAAAACCTTTCAGCTGTGATGCAGCCTGCTGAAAAGACAGGGTTTGGGGTGGGGGTTATATTTGGTTGTTAATGGCCGTAAATGTTTTCAGCAGTTATAGAAGTCATAGAAATGTAGAGTTGGAAGAGACCACGCGGGCCATCCAGTCCAACCCCTTGCCATGCAGGAACACCCTCAAAGCACTCCCGACAGATGGCCATCTAGCCTCTGCTTAAAAACCTCCAAGGAAGGGGTCTCCACTACACTCCAAGGCAGCAGATTCCACTGCCGGACAGCCCTGACTGTCAGGAAGTTCTTCCTGAGGTTCAAGTGGAATCTCCATTCCTGCAGACTGTTATGCAATCACAGTCCATTTTGCAATCTCATAACTGCTGAACAGGATGCCAGCCAATGTATATATTAAAGGAATTATTTACATAATGGAATAACATGTGAAGAGGAACAGCTATTTTAGATTTTGTCCTAACCAGTAATGATGACAAGGTTAATGGGGTGGAGGTGGCAGCATTCTTAGGTAGAAGTGACCATGTTCTCTGGAAGTTTGTTATACAACAGAAAGGGAAAACCAAGTGTAATCAGACACACATTCTAGACTTTAAGAAAGCTGATTTCAGTAAATTCTGGGGAATACTGTAAAAGATTCTATGGTCAGGAATACTGAAAGACAAGGGAGTTCATGATGGATGGAAGTTTCTTAAAAGTGAGATATTGAAGGCACAATTTCAAACAATTCCAATGAGATGGAAAAATGGGAGGTGTCCAAAGAATCTGGGATGGACGTCTCAGAACTTTCAGTGGAACTGAGATTTAAAAGAGACATGTACAAGAAATGGAAAAAGGGGGAAATCACTAAAGAAGAATTCAAACAAATAGCCAGCAAATGTAGGGAGAAAGTCAGAAGAGCTAAATCACAGAATGAGCTTAGTATTTCTAGAGAGGTTGAAAACAATAAAAAGGTTTGGTTACATCTGTAGCAAAAGGAAGAACAAGGAAATGGTAGGGCCTCTGCATAGAGAAGATGGTGAAATGCTAATAGAAGACAGAGTAAAGGCAAAATTACTCAACACCTCCTTTGCCTCTTTCTTTTCACAAAAGGAAAACCGTGCTATACCTGTATTAAAATGGAGCAGATTATGCAGTAGGACAGTCTGTAAATACTTAGAAAGGACAGCTGTGATCACTAAAACTCAATATGGTTTCTGAAAAACAAGTCATGCCTTTTCTTTTTCTTTTTTTTTTGCTAGAGTTACTAGCTGGGTAGACAAAGGGAATTCTGTAGGTATAGCATATCTTGACTTTAGTAAGGCCTTTGAGTAGGTCAACCCCATGCTATTATTGCAATTACGCTAGTAAAATGTCAGCTAAACAATGCTACTGTTAGGTGGATTTATAACTTGTAGACAGATCAAACCCAAAAGGTGCTTACACATGGCTCCTCTTCATCCTGGAGCGAAGTGAAGCGAAGTGATTAGTGGGTGCAACACAGTTCTGTCATGGGCTTGGTGCTATTCAACATCTTTATCAATGATCTGGATGAGGGAATAAAGGGAATTCTTATCGAATTTGCAGATGACACCAAATTAGGAGGGGTAAACAACACCACAGAGGACAGGATCAGAACTCAAAAAGATCTGAACAGATTATAGAGCTGGGCCAAAACTAACAAAATGAATTTCAATAGGGAGAAGTACTACATTTGGTCAGAAAAAAGTGAAATGCATAGATATAAAATGGGTGACACCTAGCTTGACCACAGTACATGTGAAAGGGATCTAGGAGTCTTAATAGACCACAAATTGTACATGAGTCAGCAGTGTGATGTGGCAGCTAAGAAAACCAAGCAATTCTGGGCTGCATCAATAGAAGTGTAGTTTCTAGGTCAAAGGAAGTGATAGTAGTACTCTATTTTGCTTTGGTCAGACTTCACTTGGAATACTGTGTCCAATTCTGGGCACCACAGTTCAGGAAGCATATTGACAAGTTGGAACATATCTGGTAGAGGGTAACTAAAATAGTAGAAGGCCTGGAAACCATGAGCTATCAGGAGTGACTAGGGGTCTGAGTATGTTTAGCCTGGAGAAGAGAAGGTTAAGAAGTGACATGATAGCTATGTTTAATTATTTGAAGGGATGTTTATATGGAGCAAGCCTGTTCTCTGCTGCTCCAGAGAGCAACATGGAGCAATGGCTTGAACCTATAGAACAAGAGATTTCACCTAAACATTAAAAAGAAGTGCCTGGCAGTAAGAGCAATTCAATAGTGGAATACACTGCCTTGGGGTGTGGTGGAGTTTCCTTCTTTGGAGGTTTTTAGACATAGGCTGGAGGACAATCTGTTGGGAATCCTTTGATAGTGTTTTTCTGCATGGCAGGGCTTGGACTCAATGCCCCTTGTGGACTCTTCCAGCTCTTTGATTTGTGATTCTGTGATTCTAGGACATAGCATTTTTTCTCAATCTCACATTTAGAGATAAAAAGCTACTCTTTTGCCGGTAGGAACAAGAACTTTTCTTCTTCCCTTACATTTGGCCTGAGAATGGTTAATTGCCTCAAGAGCTATAAGATTTTCTGGTTTTCTTTGTCAGCACATATGTTGCAGTGGGCAGTTCAAATGAAAAACACTGGGTTCAGTTTTGTTTGATTACAACATGTTTCTGATTACAATATCCGGGTACTTTGGGGAATGTTTCACTTCAGGATCAACATGTATCCATGCAGAATGCTCAGAATCCTTTTGGACCACTATGGTAGCCGTTGCACTTTTTCCAGGGTCATGCAGCAGTAGTGATGGAAAGCAGACAAAATCTGCCAGCAGCCTATTTCTCCAGTGCCATACTTCCTTCATGGCCACTTCCCCCATAGCCTTTTCCTTCTTCCACTACCGCCTACACTGGCATATGGATTTAAGTGAAATGAATGTTGATTTCAGCCCTCTCTTGAATAAGTGTCTCATTCCAGCAGCTGTACTCCAGATGATTGTTGACAGAGAACATTCTTCAAAACACACTGTTCATCTTTGCAGATTCTATATATCTCCCTGGACTTATTGATGCCAGCAGCTACACTGTAAGGTTTTTGTTTTGTTTTTTTATTATTTATTTGTATCCTGCCTCTCCATATGGATCGAGGCGGTGAACATATTACAAATAGCATGTATTTTGATACATTTCTTATACATGCCCTCAACAAGCTGGGTACTCATTTTACCGACCTGCGAAAGGATGGGAGGCTGAGTCAACCTTGGAGCCCGGCAGGATCAAACTCACAACCTTGTGGCTCGCAGTACTGGCATTTAACCACTGCGCCACCAGGGCACATAATGTTATACATTATATTACATAAAGAATGATAAGAGCAGGTTTCTTATTCATCAGAGGTTTTCATACGAGGTAATTTGAAAAAGAATAGAGTTGAACAGCAGTTTTGTAAACGTTTTGGATACACTGCAAGAGTAATTACAACAGTAAATTTGTGGCAAACATCTTTGAATTGAATATGTCTACAATGAGGAAAGTATCATTCTTCTTCAGCTTTTTTTCATAGAATTTTGTTTTGGGGATTAGATTTAGCCTTCTAATTATAGTGGGGGCTGACACATTCACCAAAATGTGAATTTATGACTGCCATCATTAATTTAATTTAGTGCACTGGTTTCCTAGCTAGGCACTAAATACACTACTTACCAGTTTGACTTCCCTGACAGATAGGTGAAACACAGGAGGATGAAACTTAGAACAATGAGATTTATGAGTGGGTGAATGAGAATAATGAGATTCATCAAAAACTAGAAGTTTTATTTGTCACAGTATATCCCATTATTTTGATTCATCTCATTTTGTTCCTTCCTCACTGTCTAAACCACTTGCCTTCCTGGACTGTATTAATTTTCAAGCCTCTTACAACATAAGGTCTGAATGTGTTTTTTCTGTCCCAAACAGAGATTTTAAAAAATATTTAGGTTCCTGGATTAGAAAATTTAAATTGTTCCACCCATGGTGGCAAAATATAACAATAAAGCAAATTACTGATTTTTGGTGTGTGTGTGTGTGTGTGTGTTGTCCCCTGGTGGCTTCTATGTTAGTGGAGTGGTAAAATCACTACAAGTTTTAGTCTGAACTTTGAAGGAGATATTTGAGTTCCTGAACCTTACACCAAAGAAGATTTCTCTCATTTGAACAACCAGTCTTAACATAGCTTGGTAGCCCATAATTTTATCTGTATAAATAGATCCCTAATCCGTAATCAATATAAGTAGCATCATATAGGGCCTGCATGTGGCCCACAGGTCACACTTTGCCCACATCTGGAGTAGAAGTTCTTCAGACTCAGAGGGAAGACTGAGAGACCCAGTTTTTTTGCAAGTGGATCCAAAGCACTGCAGCACACTAACTACTGGGCACGTAAGAAAATTAGGAAGAACCAGGAACTCTCTCCTCAGGACAAAGGTGAGACAGAGAGTTCTCTGAGAAGGAAGAACATGGGATAGAAGTATGAGATTTACCTTTTGGTCTTCCCTGGTGGAGACATGAGGGAGAAATAGTGCTTACCTGTGGGATTCATCACTAAAGTACTGTGCCTAAAACCAACACTTAGGTCTGTATATGTGCCAGGTAATCTCCTGTGAAGTAATGAGGGGAGCAGAGTTAATAAAAGCAGATTCAATTCTCACTTTGGCAATAGGCGGGATCTGTGGAGGCAGCAGTCATGCAGCAGCTCAGCACAGTGGGCCCACAAGCTCCAAGAATTCCTAACATCGGCCATATTGCCTGAGGCTTCTGAGAGCTAGGAAGCTCAGAAACTCCTGGAGAGCCGAGTTTGGGAGCCACTGTTTTAGATCAATTGAATAATGCAGTCTTGGCAGAAGTCAATACCTAGAATATCCACATTATGCGATTTCATTCATTTAAGCTGCAAATTACTATGTTTAGTACAAAATCAGTATGGGTTAGAAGTCTTAAAGTGGGCTAGATCTTACCCCTGGTTAGTCAGAGACTTTGTAGATTCTTGCTCACAGACAATGAATGTGACCTTGTCACAGCAATCAGATTTCAAGGACAGGAATTATTTGTCAAGTTAGATTTTTTTTTCTTTATATAATATAAACCAGTGAAGTAATTTCCCATGTGCTTGATATCCTCAAAAATAACACCAGGAAGTTAATTAAATTAATTGATTTTGTAGTTCTTTATCTTAACTGATTGAAGTAGTGTTACCATAATTTTAATGAAAAAAGTGTAGAGCGTTTCCTCAGTATTAAAAAGAAACTATAATCTTGCTCTTACTGTTCTGCAAATTATATGCATACCTATTCAATTAAGCAATCTATGATTCATCTTGTTTTTCCATAGAGTCTCAATTTTTGTAATGAATAGGCAACAATTTATAAATTTAAATAAAATATTATATTTGCATTTCAACATGCATACATACTACTGTTTCCTTAGATTTAGATTTATAAGTTTAGATTTCAGATTCAGTGAGAAAAAAAAAACACCCAGCATTTTCTGCATATGCTAGGAATAGAGAAAGCATTCTATACCAAGAAACAGTCGTCAATATGCATGTTGCTATATATATTCCACTAGTAAAAATACAGGGTCATGTTTTCTGCTAGCTGACCCTTTCAGTCATCTTCGCCAACTGAGCTATTGATTCCAGTATTAGTTGCAAGAATCACATATCTAATGGACTCAAAAAACTGGTAAAAAAAAAGTTGTTACTTTAATCAAATGTTATGAAACATAACACATCTTAGGTTGTCAATGAAATCTAAGTAAATCATCCTTACATTTCTTTTTTATTGGAAGTTGTATATAGCTGAACCCTAACACAGAATCAGATATATGAAAGTCTGTATTTTGTAAAACTTTCTACCTCACTTGGCTTGTAGAATACTGATTTACAAAGACACATGACATATTGGCTTGTAAACTTCATGGCTCAGCTATTGAGTATCAGCTGCCAAAATTTTTTGTAAAATGGAGCTACTAAAATATTCTCAAGTGCTCCAAGCATATGAGATATAATACTGTTTAGAGGTGAACACTCAAAGAGCTACACACCAGACTTTTGAAGAACATATGGGGATAACCCTTATGATACGTTGAGTATACAGGTAGATGCATAGAAGTATTTCAGTCAGTTGCTGAATGCATGGCCAGTGTACACATTAATAGAGCTTGCCAGTGGTCTCACAAGCCATCATACATGTTTTCAAGACATGACTAGGTTTGTGTAAACCTTCCTTGTGATCTTTGACTATTCAAGTATCAAACAATAGCTTTCTTGTTTGTTCTTGGATTTTTGAAAAGAAAGGTACAAATGTTTCCCATTCATATTTTCAAGCTGCTTCAGATTTTCACTGCCCACCTCTACCATTTTTAAGACAATATATAAACAATTTGTAGTTATCTGACTTATCTTGTAGCTAGAGCATCTTAGACATAACATTTCAGGTGAAGAATCATCCAACTTTCCTTGTAGTTAGAGAATTTTACACTATCTGTGTGAAAGATTTCAGAAAGGCAATCCCAGCTATCTTTTTACACATATATAATATGTTCCTTTTGCTCCCTTTATGTTTACAGAAGAGGCCCTAGTGCCATATAGCAAGCCTAGCTTCCCATCTCCAGGTGGTCACAGCTCTTCAGGTACAGCATCTTCTAAAGGATCAACTGGGCCCAGAAAAGGAGAGGTCATGCGCGGAGGTCATCAACGGAACACCGGTGACCTTATTGATGTAGGATATGTTGGAACAAACAGTCAAGGACAGTTTTCTGGTGAATTATGTAAGCCTCATTTCAAATCCCTTTTTTTTTTTAAATAACCTTTCTACAACTTAGAAATGACAGAAGAAATGCTTACCTTTCTATTCCATTGAGAGCCTTAACAACATGGCTTTAATGTATGACTTGCTTCTGTTTGCTGGGCACATGTTCATGTGAACAAGGGCATAAATATTTATTTTGGCATAAGCCAATGGATCTTCATCCTGGGAAAATGTACATAGGATTGCTGTTTACATGATAGTATCAATGAACATATCTTGTATTTCCCAAGCAGTAACCCAGATGTAGCTGTACTAGGCAATTTACAGTGTTTTTATAATCTTGGATTATCTACCATACCATTGATCTATCTGTTCATTTGCAAATCTAAAAAGAAGCATTTTACAATTGCCTCAAGTATTGAAAGGGAACTATTTTATCCTCTAGTGCTTCACCCTTCAACAAAGATATGCATGCTCTCAGTTTTAACTTGTAATTCCTCCATGTCCTTCACAATCTTTAGAAGTTTAGAACTTTTTTCCAGGACAAACTGAGATGCTGCCAAAGAAATGCCCAGCTCCATCTGCTAGCTTACCCTCATCTCAAAACCTCTTTCTGCTAATTCCTGACGCTAGATAGTAAAAGAAAAGGCAAGAGTATGCAGAGCAGAAAAGAATGTGAAATTTGTTTTCCTTCCCCTTTGTCCCAAAGGTCCCACTGATAGTTCATCAGGAAGCAAAGCTGGTTCAGGTTTCTGATGGGAAGTGGACTTCTCCTGCTGCAGCCATTTAGTAGAATTCCATTTCCCAGCAGTCACCAGCAGCCCTTTCACACTCCATAATTATTGCACTATAATTATTTAATTGCCATAGCACGTACTATGGGATCTAAAGAGTGGCAGTTTGTGTATATATGTGCTTTCAAGTCTGCTGTTGACTTATGGCAGCTTCATGAATTTTATAGGGTTTTCTTAGGCAAAGAATACCCAGAGGTGGTTTTGCCAGTCCCTTCTTCTGAAACATAGCTACAGCCTCTGATGTTTTGGGCATTTAGGGAAGAATATTTAGAATTCTCAGCTGGAGAGATTTAGTGCCTCAACTACAAACCCTAGGATTCCGTAGGATGTTTCCATGAACCTCAGGCAGAATCATATAACTCTGTACTGTAAAAGGACCCAGGTTTAGCAGCTTATTAAATAGAAGGAAACAAAGGCTCAAAAGAGTAAAAAATTTCCTCTCTCTGCTCCAATGGCCCCTGTTGGCCCTGTTGTTTCTCTTGCTACTCTACCACGTACATCATTTGAAATGTAACCCAGGAGAAGAACATGTTTGTGGAGTGACAGGAAAGTCTTCTGAAGACAAAAAAAGGTTGTTAGATATCTGGAGGAGGTAGAAGCTAGATCTTCTTCTCTTGATCATCTTTTGAGCACCTAACATGTTTGTCATACAAAATCTTAAGTACTAAACAAGTCAAGGAAGCTAATAGCTATATATTTCACTACTGCTTAGCTTACCTATGTCCTTCTTTTTCTATGTAGTATAGCTTGCTAAAAATATATTATATTTGGGATTTTTTTAGCTGTAATACACAAGTTATTGATTCAGGAGCTGTTGCTATCACCTTTACTTAATATAGTGACTTGCACTTTCAAATTGACTCTCTTTACTCCACTCACAATTCTATCCCTCAAACTTAATGTACAAATGTTTCAATTTAATTTATTTTCTGCCTGTGTAAAGTGTACTTTTGTTGTTGCTATTATATGCCTTCAAGTTGGTTTTGATCTACATGACCCTATGAGTGATAGACCCCAAGAGCCACTACTATGCCATTTATACAGTTTGCACATGAGAACACAAATCTCTCTGACACAAAAGTTAACTGTCTTATTTCAGTTTGTCCACACTGAAACAGACTAATATGGTTGTCTTTGAAAATAACCGATACACGAATTAGGAAGCACAAATGCATTTTACGTCTCAGTGAAAACAAAGTCATAGCTGAACATTTATAAGAACTTTTCGAAAACACTATTGCTCACTCATTTGGCAGTTCCCTAGGCCAGTATCCAGTTGCTTGCATCAGCAGAAGCAGGAAGTCGGGGGTGAAAATTGCCTGTTCCTTGTGAAGTTCCAGTGTATTCTACATTCTGTAGAAAACTGGACAGCCATCTGGGGCAGGTTTTTCATGCCATAAAAGGCTATAGAGAAGTGTGAAAGAAAAGATGGATACTAACATGAATATACTATTGGGTTTGGCCTTTACAGGAGCTTTCTCAGTTAAACTGAGATTAGAAGTGACAACAACCACCTTCCATAATTCTCATTTCTGTACTATTCTGGACTACAGATTCTGGCGAAAGAAGTGAAATGCATAATTCCCATTCTAAAAAGTAAAATATTGCAAGTAGCCTCATTTACTTATAATAATTGCTCATGTTTAAAAACAAATTCATGTTTAACTAAATTACCATTTGAAACAGTGTTAATATTTTTATGACCAGTTTTTTTTAAAAAAAGTGTTACTGTTGTCTGCCTAAAACATGTGAAAACGTAATCATGTTCTTCCTTTTCATTTAACAGAGTAGTTGAACAAAGACATCTCCAACTGCTTTCAAGGGCCATCAAGGTCTGAACTCATGGAAGTGATGACACTAAAACAGTGCAATGAACATTTTCTTTATTTATGTACTTACTATTAAAAGAACTGTAAATGCAATGTAAAGACACACAGCCACACATATCCCACCGATACTCTACCTGTGTTCTTCTCTTTACTACACCTTCCACCTTAATCTATTTCTTACCAAGCATATATAAAGAAAATCACCCTCCAGGATGATATGGATTTCCCTTGTACATAATTTCTTTTTATTGCATTGCTATGCAAGCTCACCTTCTTTTTAGCTATGTTCATATTATTGTCTGTTCTTATGGTCTGTTGTATTATATGTGAATTAATAGGCTGTGGTGCCATATAATAACTTTTAATTGTGTAACTTTTTATGTTTAAAGTTTGCACTGCAATTTTTTGTTGGTGATAAGCACAAAACTCTTACTCCTCGTGACATGAAGAAGAAAAAAAAGACTGAATGTGAAAGGAGTCTATGTACTGTAAGCTATGTTGGATAATGCTGGATGTAATGAATTGTTAGGTGGTTTTCCATTTGGGTTTAGAATTAGGAGGTTGACTGGCAAAACTGATGTTAGCAAAGGCATATTGGGGCATCGGGGTGGAATCCTATCTGAAATATTAAGCAACATGGTGGTTTTACCATTTAAAATGGGTGGGGAGTCAAATGATGGAAGTGTTAAGTTTCAAGGACCAGAATGGAATATGAAAGCCTTCTCTCTTCTTAGTATCAGTTTTCATTGGTTCAAAAGAGTTGAACTTGCTACGAAGGAAGAAAGTTAAGGCATTTCACTAAGGCTGCTTTTTTAAAAATATATATAGATATATTACAGTTTTAAAGAATTACTATGATTGGTTTGCTCTTCCTTCCAGGAAACATGAACCATATGAACTAGAGGAATATCTAGCAAGAGTTATAGATGCAATTTATAACAGAGATATCCAAGCTGCTTCCAAAAAGGCTAGACTGTAGCCCTATTCAGGCATTTTAACACATGTAATCTTTGCATGAGAGAATGGAGAGTGGACCTCATCCCTGTTTTCATGAATTTCGACATGTAGAGGTTACATTCTGTAGTGGATATCTGCTTTTATCCACAGAAGACTTTCCACATAATACAAACCTGGAAAAGAAGTGGGCTGCAGATTGTGTGCAGATTATGTGTCCGTGTACGCTCGAGTCTACACTATCTGTACATGAAGGGTGAGGATGGAGAGAGCAGATCTAGCAAACTTGTGTGTACTCTTCCTTCTCATGTATACTTGTATGACTACAAGCATTAATATGCCTCAACAGGGCTTATTTTAGTTCATCTTTCCAATACATGTACAGTAGAATGGAAGGTGTAGAGCTGCATCATTTGAAATTCATAACATAATTGTTTTTATACCATCTAGACATATTTTTGTGTTTTATTCTCAAAAACTGCCAGAAATTGAAACCCAGTTCATTTCTACTTAAACCATAGGTTAAAATGTTTGAAAAGAAAGCAATGATAAATTTGTTCTCAGTTTGAACTTAATGTCTTTTGCCAATTCACTACATTATTGGAAATTGGATAGAAACAAGGAAAAGAAAACATCTCTGACTTATTTTTACGAGTACATTTCAACCCTCTTCTTCTTATGAAAACATGATGCATGTTTATACACTTTTTGAATAAACCAAACTCTCTGTAAGTGGACATTTACAAAAGCATCTTGTCTCATCATTAGTTCTCATGACTTTCGCAAGCTTCTCTACAGTATTTTTAGTTTTCTTTTAGAAATACTGTACCTGTATCTCAAATGCATTAAATATTTGATTTAAACTTTACATCACAGAGCTTACTTCATTTACTCATATCATAATTACAGTCTTCCATTTAAACATGTATAACATACAATCAGTCCATGTTGGTTGCTTTGGTACTTACACTTATGTTAAAGGAAGTACACCTTTAGAACAAAAAAAATCTACTAAATATATGTTGCTTTTTATTACATTATGTTGGGATTGTTGACATTTCTTTTATCAAATCAGCACTGCAATTTTCAATTCATCTCATTTATCTGAGGACAGGGCATTGGTGAACCAAAAAAAAGTCCACAGACATCAAGAAAAAACATTCTTAAACATATGTGACCAAGGAATTTACAAAATATTCCTGTTTATTAAAATGCTGGATATAGTTAAAGCCATTGTTTTATAAATGTACAGAAACATTCAACAAATGTATAAATGCCATTTCTTTTCTTTCCTGAATTTAATATGTTAATATGAAGATAGGCACCATGTTCCAGCAATAGTGATCTGAGTTCAGAAACAGGTTTGTGTACACAGATCGATATAGTAGAGATTCAATAAACTGCTTCTAAAGGAAATCCCAACACCTCCAGCAATCTACCTGAGCACCTGGCATTGGGGGCACAGTCTTCATGCTACCATGAAATTGGATTGATGTGTGAGAAGATTCTAAATGAAATACTTCATAGCACTGATCAATTCTCATGTGAGAATAGGGGTATGATTCAGACTTGAGCCTCTTCTGCCACTCTAGCTCATCTGGTAATCAGTGGTGCAAAGGGTTCCATTCAGAAGCCTGTGATAGCACTGGTGGTAACTGAGAAGTTGAGAATGGGAGAAGATAATTCCTTCAGAGGTTTCCTTCCCCAGCTGAAAACTGTTCTGAGAGTTATACATGATTTCTGTGCTCCAGCCATACTTGTGTGCGCCTCAGCTTTTTCTGCTATGAGCTATTTTATAAAGAAGGGTTCATATTTTAAAAAATCTTACAATGTGACTTAGACCTTGATCTAGTCAATCTTTATTACACATCAACCTGTACTTTTCAAGAATCATGATAAACAAGTTGGCTTAAGGTCTAGCACCAATGTATTCATAAGGCAGTGATATATATATGAGGATATCTGCAGTAACAGATCAAGGAAATCACAAGATAAATTTTTAAAAAATCAGTGAGAAATGATCACTTGAAGCCTTTCCAATTTACCATGGCTTTGAGCTTAAAGGTGATTTTCATGTTGCTCAAAGCCAGAAAAATTGCAGCCACCTGTATAGTTGCATTCATGCTATTCCGGATAATATCAGCATTTTCCATTCATGAGACAAGCCTACAGAAACTAACCATGTGGTCAAGCATAACTGTGCCAAAGTGAAAAATGGCCAAATAAGTCTGAAGCAACTACACAAGTCATTGGTGCTACTGTACTTTTTCACATAGTATTAAAACAAGACCATGTAGTTGGTGCAAAGTACAATATATATGTAGTACAGTCCTCATAAGTCTGTCCTACCTCCTGAACGCATAGGTTTTCACAAACATTTTATATGCAGGAAGACTTTAAGGTCACACTGAAAGAGTTAAAGTTCCACATGCTCTCTGTACATGCTCTTAATATCTTAAATCTTATAAGTTTCCTAGACATATTAACTGGGTCTTAAAAACCTGCGTTTTGCGTTGGTGGGACACTTTATGGGCCAATTTGTCTTCAAAAATGAATCTGAGGAAAAGTAGCCATCCCCAGTTCTTGACATATACGTCTTAATAGTGTCAATTGGCAAGTTTTGTGTCAGTATTAAACCTGTGCAGTACTATAATATCACTGTCTATTATTGGCTACTATACAATTGCATTTATTGGGTTTTCATTCAATGAGATCCCATGGAGAGGGTATTTTAATGTATAGCAAATCCCCATTCTTTTGAAAGGTGAAGCTTTTCTCTTTCTCTCCTTCTCTCTTCTACTATCTCTCACTTATTCAATGTACTTCAAATTATCACAGAACATATTTTTAAAATGTACTGTAATTTACCATTTTTAAAGAAAAGCTTTTTTTCCCTTTTTTATAATTGAAATATTTCTTGTGCATATTGTGTCTAAAAGAAAGGGATGTAGTGGTGGCACTTAGGACTGTTTTCTAATTTTTTTTATAAAATTGTTCATTGATGGTTTATTCAGTCACACGCAAGAAGATTATGACCTCTTAATGTGTTTCATGTGTTAGTGAAGCAAAGTTTAATGGGCATAAAGTTGGTTAATTGTAATGTTCAGTGTGTATTGTATATTTACTGGGGGAAAAAATAAAACTTCCACATTTCAAATCTATGTTAATGAAACTTGAATTTAGCACTCTTAATATATGATGACCACAAAAATATGAAATGGAAGCAATCAATAAGCTGTGCTTTTTTCTCTATACATTACACTTTCAGAGAGATAGTCCTGTTGAAGTGTTGTGCTTTTTATACCCACTATGTTGTCATTGGATGAGATCCAGATTTAGCCACATGCAACTGTCATGAAGAAAGCAGACCAAACCTCTCCTCTTTCCTCACAGCATCCCCTTTAGCCCCTGAAACACAAAATATGCTATTAAGAAAATAGTACACAGGAAATGGTTCCTCAGGAGATTCTGCCGAATTCTGTGAGTTGTGGTGCAAGGTAAGAGAGGAATCCAGGGTATAGCTGTTGGTAGAAGGGAACAATAAGAACATAGACCTTTAATGAAATTTTGCTTTAATGCCCAGATTTCTAACAAGTTACTGCAGGAATACAAACACAGATAACATAATGGTTCAAGGTGTGAACAGTTTTCAGTGTCTCTATAGAGCTAGAAGTTTGGGGATTGAAGAAAAATTCATGAGGGGGTGGAAATATTCTTGTTTTCAGGGTGGCAGTGCCTTCATTTTACTCGATCTCACACTTCTGTAGAAGTGTGTATTCCCCTTCAAGAAGTGTGTATTCCCCTTCAGGAATCTACCTAATGGAGGGAAACATTGAGTCAATCCGTTTTTTTCCACAGGAAGGAAGACCTTCTCACAGATCATAGAATCATAGAGTTGGAAGAGACCAGATGGGCCATCCAGTCCAATCCCCTGCTATGTAGGAACACCCATCAAAGCACTCCCAACAGATGGCTATCCAGCCTCTGCTTAAAAAGCTCCAAAGAAGGAAACTCCACCACACTCTGAAGCAGCATATTCCACTGCTGGACAGCTCTGACTGTCAGGAAGTTCTTTTGGAGGTTTAAGTGGAATCTCCTTTCCTGCAGCTTGAATCTATTGCTCCTTGTCCTACTCTCTGGACCAGCCTGCTCCCTCCTTGACATGACATCCCTTCAAATATTTAAACATGGCTATCATGTCCCCTCTTAACCTTCTCTTCTGCAGACTAAACATACCCAGCTCCCTAAGCCGCCCCTCATAGGATATGACTTCCAGATCCTTCACCATTTTGGTTGCCCTCCTCTGGACATGCTCCAGTTTGTCAATCTCATTCTTGAATTGAGGTGCCCAGAACTAGACACAGTATTCCAGATGAGGTCTAACCAATGCATAATAGAGTGGTACCATTACCTCCCTTAATCCAGACGCCATATTCTATTGATGCAACCAAGAATCACATTGGCTTTCTTGGTTGCCACATCACACTGCTGACTAATATTCAGCTTGTGGTCTACCAAGACTCCTAGACCCCTTTCACATGTTATCCAGCCATGTGTCCTTCATCCTATATTTGTGCATTCCATTTTTTACTGCCTAAGTTTAGGACCTTACATTTCTCTCTCTTGAAATTCATTTTGTTAGCTTTGGCCCAGCTCTTCAATCTGTTAAGGTCATTTTGAATTTTGATCCTGTCCTCTGGCATACTAGCAACCCCTCCCAATTTGATGTCATCTGCAAATTTGATCAGCATGCCCTCTATTCCATCATCCAAGTCATTGATGAAGATGTTGAATAGCACTGGGTCCAGGACAGCACCCTGTGGCACTCCACTAGTCACTTTGCTCCAGGATAAAAAGCAGCCATTGGTGAGCACTCTTTGGATTCAGTTGGTCAACCAATTAAAAATCCACCTAACAGTAGCACTGTCCAGACCGCATTTTACTAGCTTCTTTGCAAGAATGTCATGGGGAACTTTGTCAAAGACCTTACTGAAATCAAGATATGCTACATCTGCAGCATTACCTTCCTCTATCAAGCTTGTAACTCTGTCATAAAAAGAGATAAGATTAATTCGGCATGACTTATTTTTGAGAAATCCATGTTAACTCTTAGTGATTATGGCATTGCTTTCTAAGTGATTACAAACTGACTGTTTAATGATCTGCTCTAGGATCTTTCCAGGTATTGATGTCAAGCTGACTGGATGATAATTATTTTGGTCCTCTTTTTTTCCCTTTTGGGGATAGTGACAACATTTGCCCTCCTCCTGTCCGCTGGGACTTCTCTTGTTCTCCAAGAGTACTCAAAGATTATTGCGAGAGGTTCTGAAATGACTTCTGCCAGTTCTTTTAATATCCTTGGATGTAATTCATCTGGCCCTGGAAACTTGAATTCATCTAGTTTAGTCAGATATTCCTGTACTACTTCTCTACTTATCTGTGCTGCATTTCCCTCACTTCCTCACCTGCTCCCCATGCCCCACGTTGGATACTTCTATCCTTTTGGGAGAAAACTGAGGCAAAGAAGGTATTGAGTAGTTCTGCCTTCTCACTTCCCCCCGTTATTAATTGGTCATCTTCTCCACACACAGACCCTATCATTTCCTTGTTTTTCCTTTTTCTGTGGACATATCTTAAAAAGCCCTTTTTATTATTTTTGATGTCTCTGGCTAGTCTGAGTCCATTCTTTAGCTTTTCTGACCTTCTCCTTACATCTCCTAGCTATTTGTTTGAATTCCTCTTTGGTGATTTCACCATTCTTCCATTTCCTGTACATGTTTCTTTTAACACTTAGGTTAGCTGAGAGTCCTTTAGTCAACCATTCCAGTTTTTTTAGACACCTGCCATTTCCCCTCCTTATTGGCACAGTTTTAAATTGTGCCTTCAGTATCTCACTTTTTAGAAACTCTCAGCTGTCATTAACTCCTTTCTCTTTCAGTATTCTTGACCACAGAGTTTCAGCCAGTAACTCCTTAAGTTTCCAGAAATCAGCTTTTTTAAAGTCTAGAATGCGTGTCTGGTTACCCTTGGCTTCTCCTTCTCACTGAATGACAAGGTCTAATACAGCATGGGCACTCCCCACTAAGGATCCCACCACTTCCATCTTATTAAGAAGGTCATCCCTGTTGGTCAGGATCAGGTCTAAAATAGCCGATCCCCTTGTCACATCTTCCACCTTCTGGACCATAAAACTGTCAGCAAGGCAAGCGAGGAACTTGTTGGATCTTGCGGTCTTGGCAGAGTTTGGCTGTCAACATATATCAGGATACTTGAAGTTTCTCATTACTACTGCATCTGTCCTTTTTGAATGTGTGGTCATCTGCTCCAGGAAGGCATCATTCAAGTCCGCAGGGTGGCTTGGACGTCTGTAGTAAACCCCCACCATAACATCCCTATTGTTTCGTGCTCCCTTAATTCTTAGCCAGATGCTCTCAACCTGGTTTCCTGGATTTAAGTTATGGATCTCTTTACAGGTGAAAACATCCTTGACATATAAAGCTACTTCTCCTCCTTTCTTGTTTGCTCTATTTCTGCGAAATAGGTTATATCCCCCTATTACGACATTCCAGTCATGAGACTCATCCCACCAGATTTCAGTGGTGCCTATTAAATCATATTAATTTTGTTGTACTAAGAGTTCGAGTTCATTTTGTTTATTTCCCATGCTCTGTGCATTAATGTAGAGACATGTAAGACCATGTGACCTTCCCGCAAGTCCCTTACTAAAATTGCTTTTCCTCCCACTGTTCGTCTCTAGTATTACTTGGCCTGGTATATCTATATCATTTGGGCTTTTTTTGCCCAGCACTTGCTGGATCCTTGCCCTGAATAATATGTCCCTCTGGCTGAACCTTAGCCAAACCAGTAAAATTCTTAAACAATGGCAAAGGATTTTATGTCTTTGTAATCTTCATAAATATTGGTGGAAAAAAGGTATAGAAAGAAAAAGGATTGACAAAGTCTATTTAGGTGTATTATGATCTGATGGGATTGTTTCTAGAAAGTATATAAAATGATCTAAAACAGTGATTAAGTGACATTCTGGAATGGGTGTCACAGGGACTGTGTCAGAGAGAGGAAAAGGAGGGATACCTACCTGGCCTGCTCTATCAGTCATCATAGTCATTTAGTTTAAAATCTTATATAATGGATTTCATACAGTGAAAATCAGCACCTTTAATCCATTTCTTGGCTAACTTACTAGTGTAAGGCTTCATAGAATATTGCAGGAGGCTCTAGAATGCCTCTCTGAGGCACATGTCTCAAAGTAGATAAGACATGCTTGGTGCAGAGCACTTGAACATGACTGTACACCATACCATGGGTATAGAGTGTCATTCTGGGGTCCAGAACTCTGGCATACGGATTGACTGTGGCAACAGGGCTGATTCTTTATTCCCAATATAAATGTACATTTCTTTGAATATACAAGCTACATTCCTCATTTGAAGGGGAAAGGACATCATTTACAGATGGCTGCTGATATATGATCTGAATAAAAAGTGTATTATCCAATGTGTGATACATATAACCTGAAAAAGGAGATGGGAAGAAAAATGTGTTTAGCCACTTCTTTGTCTTAGTTACCAGACAATACAGTCCATATTATCCTTAAATGCTTGGGGTCTGCCATTTTTGCCTGTGGTATCACTTGGCTATGCTCCTGTCTCTCCTTACCTGTACACTAACTGGAACTTCATGCCACCAAAACACTAAATACTGAAGAAAGCATCCCCCCCCCACAAAAAAATTGCTCCACTGTCTTGTTTCAGTACCCCAACCCTATATTGTCCATGACAGTTCAAGGGAACAGATTTGTTTAAAAATGTAACTTGAATTTTCAACCTGCAGAAACTTATCAGTTAGATTGTCCAGGTAGCAAGTAGGGTGAACCACACAGACTTTTTGAAGTTATGAAGCCTAGAGTTTAAGCAGCAAAACCAACAAAAGATGTAGTTGCACTATAGCAGTCATAGGTTAGAAAGTGTGAGTTTAATTCTCTGACCTTGTTCCCCAGTTCAACATTTTATAGAAAATAAAAAGGAATACACTCTTCTGTGGAATGTCAACTTCCTGAAAGTCTGCTTAGAGTTCTTCAAGTGTTGTGTTTGTGTACTTCTGATTGTGTTAACATTTCACAGATGAACATATCAACATGCGATATCTGTGCTCTCAAATGAATATATACCTCACACATAGCAGTAAAATCTATTTGTTGTGCTGTATTTATTTATTGTCCTCCACATATTTAAAAACCAAGACAATGCTTGGGTTTTGTGTGAATTTTTTTGGCTAAAAACATACTTGAATGAATATGATTGTACAACAGTTCAGAGTATACTTTCATGGATGCAGTTAGACAATTGGCAGTTTCTGTGCACTGTGTGGTGCTGTAGTGTTCATCCACATGAAATGACAAGTATGTGCACTAGATGTGTCAATTCTTCATGCACAGTTTACAGTTACAGAGGCCCTGGGGAGAGAGCTGAACACTGAAGAATGACAATGTGACATATGTAAATGTAAATTCAACCATATGCATATGTCTTTTTGGTTGATGCAGAAACTGTGTTGGTTTTTTTATATATATTCTTCCCTCCCTAATAACTGAAGTGCCCCTCTGACTCATTGTTTCACCATAATAGCCCCCTATGGCCATTCAAATGGCTGGTGAAGGGTAGGATTGGAGAAGCATATGGTATGCTGTCATAGCCAGATGCAGAACGATTACATCATCAAGTTATATTGATCATTAGAGAGATCAGGGAGATCATCAACTGAACCAACAGCCACTGAATAGCCACGGAATGGCAAATGAATGGCCATGGAGGGGAGGGAAATGGTAAGTGTTGGGGTGGTGAGAGGAGAGCCAATATAGTTCTTCATGGGAAACTTTTTATGCTATAACCAGTGGTGTATAGTCTTGGCCAATAGTTTTATTATTATTATTATTGTTTTTGTATATATAGCATACCCAGGGAAGAAGCAATAAGCTTACAGTGTCATGTAAGGAGGTACTGGATACTTCCTTACAAATTAACCAACAAACTATTTGAGCTGGCATAAGCAAAGGCTACAGTTAATTACACCCATCTGAGTCACCAGCAGAATTCTAGTCTTTGTTAACAATTGACACTAATATATTTTAAAAAGACTGTCAGCAAACATGGACAGCTCTGTGCCTCACTACCAAAAAGTAATAATAATGGACTTGACTTTAGTTAAGCTATGCTGAGTGGATTTGATCAGTATAGTATTGAGAATCTTCATACAGGAACAGGAAATAAAGATATTTAAAAGCATTTTGTAAAACGATTTGCCTAACTATTTATGCAGGAAATCACTTATTAGAAAGCACCCTCCATGTAGCCACACCCCGTCACATCAGTATTCACAACCTTACAGCTAATGTGCAGCTAAGATTGTGAATTACCTTAAATTACTTATAGGGCTGAACAAACACTGTTACAGAGACTGCCAGCATGTACCCATATGCATATGCTTTTCTCACATCTAGCACCTGTGTGATCAAGATCTGTCTCACCTTGTTTTGCTGGAACATTCACACTAGATAAAAGGCCTGTCATCATCACTGTTACTGTGCTAAAATTAGATTCTTAAAGACTTTTCAGCATTATGCCTATTACCAGGTAGGATTTCAACAGCTTATATTTTATCCTGCTTATTGAGAATGGTTTTCCAAAAGTAAAGAATGTAATACAATACCTCTAGGTGTCTACATACAGACTTAAAATGAACTACAACACAAACACTGTTTTCTGTTCATTTTACTTTTTAACTCATTTTCATAGTAGACTTTTGAAACTAGAATTCATATTTACCTTCATTAATAGTTCTAAGGCAACGTTTCATTATTTTCCCCATATTTCTCTCACTCTAAATCCTACCAATTCAGCTACATTCATAAGCTGGGCTATTGTATAAGACTGAAATTAGTATTCATATTTACATGCAAATTAAAAAGGAATTTTCTCCTCCAAATTCTTCCCGTCTCTAGCTGAAAACTTTCTTCTCGACATGATCTTGCTGTCAGTCTAATCCTCAGAAATAAGTCCCACTGAGTTAGGTGGAACTGACACTGAGGTTTGCATAGATTTCAGCCTTATAGATCCATGTTTACTCAGAAGTAAGTCCTACTCTGTTCAATTTTTTGGGAAATGTGAGTGAGGATGGCAGTCTTATGGTACAACCCTGTGAATACTCAAGTTGGAATTAAGTTCCCCTTGAAGACAGTGAGACTTGCTTTGAATTGTAAGCGTAGAGATCCTCAACCTACTTACCTGGCAGTAAGTAAACTGGGAGCTTATGTCTATGACTGAAGCACGCATGTAATAATTAGTTCTGGTCTCTTGAGTTTACATGCCTAATCAGACAATCATATCAGGATGGAGCACTGGAACTATAACCTTTATTTTTATGTGTACCATAACTGGCAGTAAGGAGAATGCAAGCCAACAGTCAATGAATGGCTTTCTTTTCCTGTTTCCTTTTTATTTTATTCTCTGGCATATAAAATCTGGAGAATGTCAGTGACAATATCTATCAAACCCTTGTAAATACAAAGTACAAGAAATGTATGTGTATCACAAAAAAACTGAAATAGCAGGTCACTCACTAGAAAGGAGCTGCTAAGGGAGGACATGGGAATGTGTAAATTCTTTGTCAGATTTAATTTGAAGTTCTGACACCATATGTGGTCAATATGTGCTGAAAGGTAACACAGGGAATAAGGGCTGATTCATACTACTATTTTTAACCTGTTGAAGTTAATACAATCTGACATTTTCTGTGGCTATTTGGCATGCTGGACTGATCTTACAAAAGCTTCAATGCATGTCCAGATTCCCAACTTGCCACGTCCTGGTTCAACTTACCTGTTTTTCTAATGTTTTATTTAGCTTTCATGTAACACACTTTGGCTCTTTGGAACACAGAAAGGAATAAGTCCAGTATCTGTTATACTATCAAACTCTTCCAAGGTTCCTTGACTTGCCTGGACCATTGGGTACATTGGCCAAAATCCTACCTCACTATTGTCAAGAATATATTAACTACATCTCATCTCCTGACCTTACTCCTCAAACAGCTACAGCGAGTGATGGAGGCCTGCTCTGTCAGGAATTAGGCACAGCAGGATGACATTGCACTGCAGCTCATTTCATCCAATGATCTGCAGTGCAATGAGGAGTTGGACTGGAGATTTGATTGCTGATCTACACACTGCAGATGCGAAGGGCCTGGAAATGTCATCCTGTTGAGCCCCAGTCAGCAGCAGAACAGATCTCCATCATTCAGTGCAGCAACTAGCTGTTAGATTTAGGGCAGGGAATTTATGATTGTGGCAATAATGCCACAAGTGTAAATATGAATACAAACAGTTATGAATGTGTGAGTCTAGCTTACATGTTCATTACTGCTCAATAGGATGCAAGCTGTTATCTTCAGAATTTTCCCCATTGAGACCATGGATGAAATACGGGCTGGCATCATGTTGCAAAGTTACATCATCAAAAACCAACTTACAATACTGTGTCATATTCCAAGGAGGGGCGCAGAAACATAGATAGCTATCAGGACCACTGCACAAGTAGAATCAACAAGTACAGCTTGTCTGTTGATCAATGGTCCCACTGCACTATGGGTCCCATTGTGCAAAGAGAACTCTGATTGTGCAACAATATGGTTTACAATATGGCTTACATGGTGCCCAGTATGAAACTGGAGCCCCCGTTGCACAACAGGACATCATACACAGTGTCCCAGTGGGCATCAGCACAATTCACTAGAAAGATTGGGTTTCATGTCAGAGATGTAGTTCTGGTAAGGTTACACACTACTATCAAACAAATTTGATATATACATGGGCTCTGATTCTGGAATATTATATGAGTACTAAATTACAAAAAAAAAAGAATAATGATAAATCCTATTTACCTTTTGATAGCAATTTTGTTAAAGAAATGTTTATCCATTTTTCAAAGGAATACATTTTCTGATGAGATCTGCAAATGTGATGGTTTCATAACTGGAATCCTGTTGACAACTTACAGTGAAGTGTTGGTATGTTGTGCCAGTGTAAAGCATTTTTATAGTACTGTGTAGCAGTGGCAAGGGAACAGACATAAAAGCCATCTCCAGCACCACAGAAAGCTGCAAATTAAAGAGGCTTACATGCATGACTTGGTGTGATTTAGCATCAACTGATAAGCATGAATGGCATATGGGGAAGTGCAGATATGATTAGGACACTGTGAATCCTTTTTATCAGCTCTGCCCATTGACTGTTCATGGTTCAAATGGGGGAGGGATTTTACCCAACAATTTTAGGATGGGACACATATGTGAGTGCACATGCAGAAACACATACTTGGACTGTGGGTTTCCTCTGCATTTATCCATAACTATCACTGCAGTTTAAGCAATTTTCAGCAGGTTTGTGTTGGCTCTGTAAAGTTTGGATGAGTGGCAAACAACAACAGGACACTCCTTGTTTAGGTTCATTCAACACATATTATCAATGTGACATTCAGTTTTCAGCTGTATGTTTCTGGAGAACCTCTTTGATACTATTAAATATATAAATAGGAAAGTTCAAAACAAGAAAACCTGTAGCTCCTCAAAGTCTTACCTCTACTTTCATTTTCTAAATGTTAATTTTTATTTGTTACACATTAAATGTTTTGCAGATATTGTTTCACAGTTTTATTCCAAGCTTACAAATTTTAATTTGGGTAGACAGATTTTTGATATAGTACCTTCTGTATAAACATATTAAATATACTGCCTGACACATTTCAAATGGCTGTTAGTGACTGCACTCTATATATCTGGATAGGTGATCTTTCTAGTTGTTCATCACTGAGACAAACAGGCAGAAAATATAGACAACTATTAATGTGACAGATCTTGAACAATCTAGAAAGCTGATTTGCAAATCAAAGGCTCTGTACTATTTTCCACATTTTTTCTATTGGAAAAATGTAGATAATACTTTTTTTCATAGTCTGAAAATATACACAGTTCTATATATGACTTCACAATGTCTATCTCAATAAAGGAGATCTATTTTTCCAGTGAGTTCTTTGATCTCAGTTCAAAATAGCAAGATATAGAGCAACGTACTCAGTCATAAATCATCATGTGGTCTAGCATTGATTAATTAGTTTTGGACTGACCTAAACCATCTAGGAACTTTGTAAGGCATCTGGCTTCTGTATGGCTGGAGTATTAATGGCAGGCACTCTTGGACTCATATTCTCTAGAGAAAATGCTACAGTCTGCTAGAGAAGCAGATATTTCAGCAAAATGCCTAGTGAATTATCTTCACAACTTCTCACTTATCTTTGAGTGGAGTTAGGATAATAATTTTCTTCTCCTGAGAATGTAATAGCAGAGAAGAAAATCTTAATATTTTGTAATATCTCTCCAGAGCTATGTTAATTCTCAGTAAGTTGAAAATTAATGCCACTGATGAACCATGCTGCTTTACTTGTGTGTTTGCCATAAAATCTTGGAATCTAAGCAGAGTCAGGCCTGCTTAATACTTGGAAGGGGGACTGGCAAGGAATACAAATTGGTACAGGCTATATTTCAGAGGAAGGCAATAGCAAACCATCTCTGAGTATTCCTTGCCTAAGAAAACCCTATGAAATTCATGGGATCACCATAAATTGGCAAGTGACTTGAAGGCAAGCATGCATACATGTGCACATGTGCACACACGCACACATGCAAGCATAAACTTGTGGTCATGAGAATTACATCGAGGCATTTTTAAAGCAATATTCATGTGTGCAAAATGACATCCTATCCTTTGGACACGTAGGGGTGCCCAAAATTTAATCAATGCAATTAATGAACCAAGAACAAAAAATCAGATTAGAAGTTACTGAAGAACTGAGAAGAGATATGAAATTTCAGGCCCTTTCCACACAATGTCACTGTGCCACTTCTGGGATGCAATGGCAGTGGTTGGCAGTTCGTGGTTCCGCATGACATCGTTGCCATCCCATTGCCATCCCATCACAAAGCGTTGTACTCACACAGTATTTGCAAAATGGAAAAAATCCATTTTATACCTCCAATCACGCAGCACTCCTGTACTTACCATTCTGCGAAAGCCATGGAAGTGTGATGCTTCCTGCCCCAGCACAGCAATGGCAAGTGCCTGGCTACATTGCAGAAGAAAGAGGCGAAGCCATTGCACTTTCTTCCACAAGGAGTGAGCAGGTGCAGAGGGGATCATTGCTGACACGCTCCCTTCTGGACCTGAATTGCAACGTGACAACGTGGAAGAGCGTTGTCATGTGGAAATGGCCTCAGTGAATTTGAATACAAACAATGGAAAATGAAGGCACATTGTACAATAATTAGAGTCTTTCTGGAAAAAAACTTCTTAACTATTTCTTCTTGTACTCAGTGATGTGTAAAAGAAATCTGTACATGTTCACAGTTCAGGACTTAACTCCTCAGAAAAGTACTCAGAAGTTTAAAATGGCTTGATTCACATGCCATCTGCTCTGGAATTCCTACTATTTAATTTATTCTAATATTTAAGTCTATGGCCATTTATTGGTGGTGGGATATGAAAGGGTGGGAAGATATGCCCTCCGAATATATTTAGAGTAGATGTGGGAAAATTTCAGAGATCCAGGAACTGTTTTTCCTCCTCTTCTTCCACAGGAATTGAATCATTTCCTCTCCAGTAAAACTGGACATGGCTGTTAAGTCTACTTCTTGTTCAGTAATATGTGTGTGCGTGCGGGGGGGGCTGCACTTTGTTTTAAAAGGGAATCACACACAGCTCTCAGGAATAGCAATTCTTTCATGCTCCCCCCCGCCTTTTTCAGTGGAGAAGGTATCTCAAAGTGCCTCATTGCCTATGAAAATGAGTGGAGATAATGTGACTTACAAGCCACATGATTCTTCCACTGACTTAAAGTCAAGCAAAATTTTATCATTATTGAGTCAGTTTGGTACTGAAATTGCATTGCTATAGGAGGGAAACCTGGCATGAATTAGATCCATACATGTTCTTAGAAAACTTGGCTGTGTGTGTGTGTGTGTGTGTGAGAGAGAGAGAGAGAGGTCTTGTTTTATATGAGAATCCCCATATTCAGGGACCAAAAATTCTGTCCCATATCCTATATGTCCCAAATCCTGTACTCATGAGAACTCACTGACAGTGGGTGCTGCAGTCAACATATCTGAAGCTAGGCTGGAGGAATGCCCATGGTTACCTTTTGGGTCATCACTTGAAAGAAACTCAGGGGCAGGGGCACTACCGTTTTTTGGATGATTGTAGGGAAACATACCTTGGGTGAAAGTCATGGTCTTGGAATAATATAACTCACAGTGAAAGTATGGGTTAAATTTCTCAGGAAGCCACTTCACAGTACCTACATACAGGGTCACATAAAGGCCTTAGGCCTTAGGCACTCTTATATTCAACTCCCTGTCTCACCTCTATGTACGACCAGGGATATTTTTGTAGGCCCTAAATTTTTTATAGGCGCTAGGCACTGTACTTAAAGTGACTAATGGATACAGCCGCTCTGAGTGGGTAAGAAACAGGGACTACAAGTTCTTTGGGTGCCTAGGTTCACCAGCCTAGATGGAGCAGAAGTTTCTAGGAGGGGAGAATGCCCTGCTAATTGATTCTATTGAGCTCCTTTTGGTTCTTGAATTCAACCTTGCTGGTGGCTTCTGGGCAGTATTTCAAAACTGACCTAGCTACAGTTGCTCTGACCTGCAGCATTGGTATCTTACCAGAGTTTGTTCATTATTTTGTGTGTGTGTGTGTGTGTGTTAATATTGTGCATGTGTTTGGGTAAATCTCAGTGGAGGAGTAGGAGTGGGGCACCTCTATTGAGGTAATCTCAGGCACAGGGAGGTATAGTTCTGGGGGTAGGGATGGTAAGTAAGGGCAAGATGGGGCTGATACCTGAGATCCATCTCAAGTTTTAATCCTTCCCCCATCTCTCAAGATTCAGGTTGCCATATCAGCTTATCTCTTAACCTGTTGGTGCTGCGCCTGAATGCCAGGTTGGATTGACCTGGCATTCAGGAGCAAAAAACTACTATCCATGATACGGTGGTAGGTGAAAGAGCTGGCCTGGTATGTGCCACAGAGATCTGGGTGGAGAGGCTTAGAGAAATTGAACTATTACAGCTGTCTCCACACAGATGCTTGGAGCATTACCAACCAAGGTTGGAGGGCCAGTGGGGAGGAATTGCTATCGTATGTAAGAATTCCATCTTCCCCCTGAGGAAATTCATCTGCCCAGGCACCAGTTTCAAGGTTTTGTACCTTGTACAGAACAGGGATGCTAATGGTGTATCACCCATCCTGCTACTCAGCAATCTTTTTGTCCTAGTTTGTCATGGTAGTCTCAGAAGTTGTGTTAGAAAATTCTAGGACTGTGGCTCTGGGTGATTTCAACATATATGACAAGACTACTGATAGGCCTGGCTCAAGACTTCATGACTAGTATGACAACCATGGAGCTGTCTCAGTATGTTGTTGGTCCAACATATGAGGCAGGAATCTGGTATTTGTTGTTGGGCAGATGGAAGACAGTCTAATTTTAGGGAGGATTTCAACAACCTGCTGTCATGGTCAGAGATCATTTCTTTTCCATGAAGTTTGGTTTGATGGTTTGGTTTGATAGTTATGGAATCTGAAGTATTCCTGAATGCTTTGGGGGATTTTCTGACTGACAAGGCTGGTGATTTTTTTGAGCCTTGGTTTCACTATGGAATGGATAGATAAAAAGGGCTATCAATACAATCACTCCAAAGCACCCAATCCAGTTTTGTGGAGCCTATAATTCACCTTGGTTTAGAGAAGATCTGTGAGCAATGAAACAGGCTGGACAATGGCTAGAATGCAGGTAGAGTAGATATCAGAGTGAATGTGACTGGAAATCAGCAAAAAGTCTTCATTGTGCCTATTATACAGCAGTGAGGTAGGTCAAAAAAACCATATTATACCTCTACAATTGCATTTTCAACCTCCTACCCATTAGGGCTATTCCAAGTGGTGAAGACTCTTTGGAGTATGGGCTCAGATAGCTCAGGTATGCAACCCACAACCACCTGATGTGAAAAATTTGTTAGGTACTTCAAGGAAAAAAAACTGCTTGCATTCACTCAGAACTTGATACCACACTTGTTAACAGGTTCCAGTATGCCATCTGGTCAGTTTTTATGAGATCACTTTCAGTTTCTGAGGCTTGATAATGTGGACAAGGAGCTTGAAGCACTTTGACCTACCACATGTAAGCTTGACTCTTGCCCTTCTCAGCTTCTTGGGAAAACAGATTATCTAGACCCATTTCAGTCTGGTTTCAGGCCAGGATATGGCAGTGAAACAGCTTTAGTTGCTCTAAGTGGTGACCTACTACAGGAGAAAGACAGAGGAGTTCTACCATGTTTATCTTCCTGGATCTCAGTGGCTTTTGATACCATTGATCCTGATATCTTACTAGACCAGCTCTGTGGGATGGGAGTTGGAGAAACTGCTCTACATTGGTTCTACTCCTGCATAGAAGGCCAATTCCAGAAAGCAGCATTGGAGGATTCCTGTTCATTCCCATGACAACTAAGTGGTAGAATGCCACAGGGTTCCATCTTATTCCCCATACTGTTCAATATCTACATGATGCCATGGGGGCAGGGAGGTCATAAGTGGTGTGCTGTTAGTATGTTCATGGCACTCATCTGTATTTCTCTTTGGCCATTTCCGCATTACACTGTTATAGTGCTTTTATTCCACTTTCAACATCCTGTGGAATTATGGGGTTTGTAGTTTACACCAGAAAAATACAAATGCCCTGCCCTAAAGCAAATCTGAGGTTTCCATAAGCGGAATAATAGCACTATAACAATGTAGTATGGAAATTGTCTTCATTCAACAAGGAAAGGATGTACATCACGGATGTGTACACCTATGAAACAATCCAGGCTTAGAGCATGGAGAAGAGGTTGAGAGGCTTTGGGTAAAAATGAAAGGGAAAACAAATAATAGCTCTAGAAACCTTGAAATCAAAGAAGGTATTTCTCAGCTTGGCCCCTTCCGCACCACAGAGGTGGCCTTCCTTTGCCAGAAGTAGAACTAAAACACAGCTTTCTGATGGGTCAGAACATACATTTCAAATATCAGCTAGTAAATAATCCCATTTTCACTCTCATGACCTTCTCTCAAAGAATTAAAAAAACCTGCAGCTAAGCGTACTGGCTAAGCATTAGGGAGAAAAACACAAAAGTAAATAGAAAAGAATAAGGTTTGTCAGGACCAAGTGAAAGATCACAACCCAACATAAAAAACAGTGAGTGTGTCAAAACTCTGAAAGAGCTGCAATTGCCAAGATTCCCAAGAGAGATCTTGCTGAATCTAGCCCTCCCATCCAAGCACTAATCCTGCCCAGGCCTCTGATCCAGAGCAGCACAAGCTGGGATGGCCAGTTGCATCTTAGGGTATTCAGATCAGTATTCAGTTTGGCACCCGGAAATGTAAGGAGGGAAGGAAGATCAGAGAAGAATCTCCAGGGAAAGGTCACTCCACCCTCATTGAATACATCGCCACTGGGGAGCCAGGCAGTGTAGGAGGAACTGAGACAATGGATAGAGAGGGGGAATTGGCCTCTGTCTGTATCACAAACTCCTGGGGCTAGAATGAAAAATCCCACCCCTGGCTGGGCTTAAAAAGTCAGGCCTAGTCCTGGGAATTCTCAAGAAATACATCATGACAGGAAGTCCATCCCATGGATTTTTATTTTTCAATCACACCAAGTCCAGCTACAGCTCCTGGAAAACTTCAAGGCTTCTGGTGAGCCTAGATGGACTTCTGTTTCCTCCAGCCCAGGTGGGGAGGTAGGTGAACTTAACCTGCCTCTCCTGCTGCAGGTCATTGTGCGGGTCACAGAGGGGCTGTAGTCAAACTGCAGAGGACCTTTGTGATCCCAGGGTGACCTCAGCACCAGAGAGGGAGGCAAGGGGTCCTGAAATAGCCCAGCTGGGAAGGAGGCTTTCAGAGTAGCTGCCTGCACACAGCACCATGGAGGACTCCTTGGATGCCAACTCAGATAACTATGATTGGCTGTCCTGGTTGCTGTTTGGATTTGGCTTCCTACTCCGCGTACTTTTCCTTCTCAAAAGTGTGATAAATCCTTCGGTAAGAGGCAGGGTTTGGATAGGGACTGGGTTGCATTTTAGATCATAGTTCTGGGTGCAGGGAAGTGTATCATCCATAGAGAACAGACTCTGGCTGCAGAGCTGATTTGGATCTACAAGAACCACAGAATTGGGGAGGCCTTGGCTCCCAACAGGAGGGCCAGGAAGCTGGGTATGTTCCTTTTTTGGATCCCCACTGTCAGAAGCCTCAAAGAAGTGAAGCCACTGGCCATGCCATCTGGAAATGATGGGAGGTCTGATTCAGAAAGTCACTTTTCCTCACCCAGATGGGGTTGTCCATCTTCTTGAGGTGCCCCATTTCTTCTCCTTTTCTCCTTTGAATGCTAGCCTTGAAGGGGGACTTGTAAGGGGACTAATCCAACTCCCTTCACACCTAAGGTTGGAGGGAACACTCAGAATGTGGCCCAGGTTTTGGCTGAAGTGTTTCTTTACTTTCAAGTGAATTGTTTATGTTTTTGTTACAATTCTGCACTTGATCTGCATTTCATTATTCTCAACTGCCTGCACCTATCTATTATTTTTAAAAGTAGAAGAATTAGTAGGAATTGAAAAGTAGGGCAATTCCTCTAATTCAGCAGAGAAATTAGAAGTATGATTTAGGCATCTCAAGAAATGGAGCTGGCCCTCCTCGAGCAGCGGTGGCATCAGAAAGTGCACCCAGGGTCACATTTTTATGTCCTGTCCCCAGACTGATGGTGTGTCAGTGGAATCTCCACCACAGGCAGAGCCTCTAAAGGCAGTCTAATTATTTGGGGATGGGAGGAAGAAAAATTTCCAAGCAACATTCTGCAGTACTAACCAAATAAACTGGTAAAACTCTGTGGCCATTTTGACCTCTCTAATGTGAGCTTGGTTGCTTTTTTTTATGTGCAACAGGATTCTCCTTCGGTCTATTGTAACAGTGGCATGAAGAAGAAGAAGAAGGAGAAGGTGAAGAAATCCACGGATGTGACTCAACAGATAGGTAAGCAGACCCTCTCCCCAAATCACCTGGAGAAAGCTACTCCCATCATGTGGCTCAGTTCTAGGGCAATTGAGCATTGGCCCAGTCCTGGGAAGATGGTGCTTCTTGCATCCCAAGGAACTGGTCCATCCACCCTGTCTCCCTCTTGATTGCAGATGCCTTGGAAAGAGCAAGGAGCACTAGTAGAAATTTGAAAAGAACACAGATCAGAAAGAGAGACTCCAAAAAGAGGTGAGCAGTCCCTCTGGTGTGGCCTTTTGCAGCGTGGAGGGGAAGAAACCCACAGCCAAATCAGTGGAACAATTAAGGGTTTCCAGGAGTGGAATCATGACCATCACCAGCACCCCCAGTGGGTGTCAAGGGTGAGAATTTGGCACCTAGACCTGGAATGGTTGTCCACCTCTGCACTAAACAAACCATGGAGATTTGCTCTGCATTTCCTCAGGTTGTCTGAACAGGAGCTCTTTCTCTACCAACAAATGGGAGGCAAAAATCCTGGAATGATTTAAGTGAGCTCCTCTGACTTGCTGAGAGAGAAAGAGGAAAACAGAAGGCATTTGAGGACAGCTGGCAGAACAACAACCCTCCCTGTTTTATTGGTTTTCATATCATTTCAAAAAGTTTAGATCCTTCACTTGCTTGGGCAACTGGGTTGAATTCAGAAAAGGTGTTCTAACCTCTAACCTATTCCTGTCTTTTTTAAAAAACCCTTCTGTATCCTCCACAGCATTTCACGCTCTTCATCCAACACCTCCATTGAGTCTGTAATCTCCCTATGGAGCTGGGCTGAGTCCCCACAAGAATATCCCAAGATCCAACCGTCTGCATCCAAGGCCTCTCTGCTGGATATCATTTCCTCCTGCAGCTGTGATTGGTCCTCAGCAGGAGATTCTCACAAGATCCGGCCAACAGCATCCAACACTTCAATGGATTCCATCATATCCTTGTGCAGTTGGGCTGGATCATCAACAAAATCTCCTAAGATCCTACACTTTGCATCTAGGACCTCTTTAAGAGATGTCATCTCCCCCTGCAGCTGTGATTGGTCCTCCGAAGGAGATTCTCCCAAGATCCGGCCAATGGAATCCAACACCTCATTGGATTCCATTATCTCTTTGTGCAGCTGGGCTGGATCATCAACAAAAGAACCTCTCAGGATCTCACCTTCTGCATCTAAGATCTCTTTGAGGGATTTCATCTCCCCCTGCAGCTGTGATTGGTCCTCACCTGGAGATTCTTCTATGATTCCTAACTCACCATCCAATATATCCTTAGATTCCATCATCTCCCCCTGCAGCTGGGCTGGATCATCACCAGGAGATGCCACCTGTAGTAAACAGGCTTCTACAACACCCACCTGCCTAGCACATAAAGATAACTCTCAGAGCTGGCAGAAACACCAGGGCAAGGGGAAATTCCAAGAGCCTCCCCAGAAGTCGCACTCCCATCCCAGTGTGAGCTTCCAAGTACGTCAAAAGGATCTGCAGAGGCAATTGGAGGGATCCCCACTTCAGTCAGAATCCACAAGCAGTCTTACCCCTGATTCTCCCCCCTGGCACTCCACAGTCAGAGGCAAAAGAAGCCTTCTCTATCTTGAGAGGCATGGGAGCAAGATCAGCTTTTTTGGTCACAATGAGCAGGATTTACTGGAGAAGCACATCACAAAAAAACATCAGGACAACGACACAACTCCACAACCCAGGCTGTCCAACCCCCAAGACAAGAAATTGTCCTCCGTCACTCAAATATATTCTCATGGTGGGCAGCCCCACCAGGGTGGACTGGGATGGCAACCACATCACCAGAAGCCCCCCGTGCAATCTCACAAACTATCTACGGAGAAACTGGTGATGTTTGGATGCCACATCCAGAAGAAATATCAAAAGGAGGAGGATGTGGCCCCATTGCAGCAGACTCCTGGCCCAAATGTCAAGACTCAGACTGCCATTGCTCAAGGAACTGCTCAGTGTTGGCAGAAGCACCAGGTTGAGGTGGGTCCCCAAAACCTTAACCAGAAGCCACCACCCTATCCCCAGATAGGATGCAGTGAGGAGCAGGTCTTCCTCAAGTGGAACCTCCTCAATAAACATGAAGATACAGATGGGAAACCATCGCAGCTGAGATCTAGCTCAAAAGCCAAGACTCAGGCTGCCACTGATGGAGATTGGCAGCCGCAGGCTACTGTGAGGGCCCAAAAGATTCAGAAGAAGCCACTCTCCTATCCCCAGATGGAACACACTGCAGAGCACGTATTGCTGGAGAGGAACATCCAGAAAGAAGATCAGGAGAGAGATGCAATACCAATGCAGGGATCATCTAGCCCAAAGGCCAAGATCCAGGTTGTCATACCCCATGCAGATGCTCAGAGTTGGCAGCATGTGGGACCCAAAAACTTCACCAGAAGCCAATGCCCTATCCCCAGACTTTAAGCAGTGAGGAGCAAGTCTTCATCAAATGGAATGTACTTAGGAAATATGAGGAGACAGATGAGATACCATCACAGCCTTCCACTAGCCTAAAATCCAAGTGTCAGGCTGACATTGCTAAGGATTGGCAGTGCCAAGTAAATGTGGAACCCCAAAGGGTTCAGCAGAAGCCACCCTCCTATCCCCAGATGGAAAACACTGAAGAGCAGGTCTTCCTCAAGTGGAACATCCAGAAAGAAGATCTAGAGAGAGATACGATGCCAGTGCATGAGGCATCTAGCCCAAAGGCCAAGACACAGACTGGCATCACTCAGAGTTCAGCACCAGGCCAAGGCAGAAAAGGCCTCCAACAGAAGCTTCACTTCTATCCCCCCAAGGAGCAAGTGGTGCTTGAGTGGAACCTCCAGGCAATAAAGCAGCAGAAAGACACGATGCCTTCACAGTTGGCCACTGGCACAGGCACCAAGACCCAAGCTGGCATTACTCTGGATCAGGGAGGCACTCAACAGTTACAGCCACGCCAGCTTGGGGAGGATCTGCAGGAGATTCAACAGAAGCCCCACTCCTGTCCCCACATTGATCCTAATCTGTGTCAGAAAAAGCCAAAGAGACAATCAGGGGGAGCCCCACTTCAGTTTGACTCCATGCCCAGACTGATCCCTGGTGATTTTCCTTTGGAGCCAGACACCCAAGGTAGCTTCTCCCGTTTACAGGAAGGCAGGAGTAATGTCAGTTTCCTCTTCTACAAGAAGCAGGTATTGACTGACTTGGAGACCCAGAAGGTACAGCAGGAGAAGGATGCACTGCCTCCACCCCGGGCTTCCAGCCCACTGGGGAGAACAGCCATACCCCCATCTGATTGCAACAGCAGGCCAGGCTCCCCTTCTCCCTTCTTGCACCCTGCTAGGAAAGGCCAAGGCAGCACTGCTCATATTCAGGACAGAGAAAATAAGGCTCAGGCTGTCATGGCCAACATCTCCCTAGAAGACACACCACAGTCAGGCAGCCAGCAACTCCCTCAAGCTTCTGGCTCCAAGGACAAGTCCTGTCACCCTTCCCTGCCTAAAACCATTTTGAAGTCCTTAGATAAGGAGAAGGTCATGAAGGACTTGCAGATGCAGATGGCCAAGGCATTGGACAAGAGTCAAAACAGACCCTGCATGGTGTACCCTGTCTGTCTGCAGTGTGGTCACTGCATCCCCTTTTGTTCTCACCCTCAGTCACAACACAACCCTTCCCTTGTGGTTTACCCCCGTCTGAGCATGCGGAAAGGGGAGCCCCACATGAGCCTGGGTTTCCTCCTGAAGATCAAGAAGGAGGAAGCAGAACAATGGGGACTGGCACAACATGCTGATGGCTCCGAGAGCATCAGAGAACATACCCCCAAGCAAGGAAAGAGGAGGGAAAGCCCAGAAAGCCCTGGAACAGAGAAGGACCCCCTCCCAATGAGAGAGGAGCTCAGAAAGGGTACCAAAAAGCCACCCCAACCACAGGATGCCCAGAAGTTACCTTTTCCGGGTTGGCAGCACTCTGCAGAGAGAGTTCACATGAGGAACAGAGGCCAGGAGTCTCCTCTTGGAGCCTGGGGGGGTCAGATTTTCACCAGCCCACCCCCAAAGCCATCCAAACCAGACACAAAATCACCTAAACGACAGTGCCAACCATCTTCTAAGAAGGCATGTGTCCCAGATGCAGGACCAGCCCAGCTAAAGTCCCCCAGGAAGATCCCCAAGATTCTGCAGTCTCTTCTTTCATGCTTGAAGAAAACATGTGCCAAACTGCAGGGGATTAAAGGGAAGAAGGTCTCCAACAAACAGGGCCCTGTGACTGCGCTCCAGAGAACACCCTCCTCCCTCTCCCAAAGAGAAAGGGCTCCTTCTGTTGCCCCGGGTACCTCCAAGAGTGCAACTGGACGGGGGATTTTGCTCCACAAGGACTCCAAAGATCAGGTTCTTCCCTCCTCATCCAAGCAAGGAAACCTTCGCGGTCACCATCAAGTCTCCATACAACTTCCAGAGTCCAAGGTTTCTCCCCATTCCAAGAAAAGCAACAGTCCTAAACGGACAATGTTATCTTCTTCAAGGCCTGCAAGGAAACTTCAGAGAAAACCTTCCTCGAGCCGGTGGAACAAGACCTCCTCCAAACCTAACAGTCGCATGGAAGAGATGTCCTGAACCCCCACTTAGCCAGATTGCTCTTCTCTCTTGAGCCCGTTTCCCACAAGGAGCCATCATGTCTTGTCTTGTTTCTTTTTTCCTTCTTCTCTTTTTCATATCTAGAAGACAATTTAATATTTGAGTTGTGTAGTATTGCCATATTTAATCTATATGAATAGAATTAAACTTAATCCTATAAGAGAATATTCTCAGTTTTTGTATTGCCTAGTGAGAATATATTTGAATCAGCTCAAACAGTTGGGAGGCACCTTTATAAAATCCCCAGTGTATTTTAAAAAATGGGAATAACTTTCAGTAGTAAGTCTTTGGGTACACTCCCTTTGACAGAATTCAATGTTTATTCTGGGTAGGATTACAACAAGAACCAGCATGGTATAATGGTTGGAGTGCTGAGCTATGACTTTGGAGACCAGAGTTCAAATCCTTGCTTGGCCGTGGAAACCCACTGGCTGACTTTAGGTGCGTCACAGTCTGCCAACCTCAAAGGATGGCAAAGATAGCCCTCCTCTGAACATTTCTTGCACAGAAAAAAAATACCCTATGATAGGTCCACCTTAAGGTCACCATAAAGCACACAGCAACAAAGGCCTTTTCCGCACTAGACTGTTATAGTGCTATTATCCCACTTTCAACATCCTATGGCCCCTCTGTAAACTGCAAAACCCAGGATTCCATAGGGTGTTGAAAGTGGAATAATAACACTATAACAGCCTAGTGTGGAAATGGCCTTTGTCATCAGAGTCAGTTGTGGTTGTTCAGGCACTAGTCCAAGTGAGTGTGTGACTGAGAGTGCTTGGTACCAGTTCCAGCTGGTGCACCAGGAGCAGCCTTTCTTGGACAGAAATAACCTAACCATAGTAGTTCATGTCTAATAACCTCCTGATTAGACTACTGTAATCTGCTCTGTGTGGGATTGCCCTTAAAGAAGACTTGGAAACCGCAAAATGCAGCAGCTCGACTTTGCAAAGAATTGCACAGACAACCAATTCATTTCTGGTATGAATTCAAGGTGTGTGTGATGACATTTAAAGCCCTAAATGGCTTGGGATTTTGACAATTGCTGTGGGGGGCTTCTTCATGTCCCATTAGTGAGGTCAATATACTGTGTTGGGACATAGGAGAGGCCTTTCTCAGCCATGGCACCCCAACTGTGGAATTCTGTCCCCCTGGAGGCCCGACTGGTGCCAACACTCATGTGGTTTGGTTGTTCACCAAACCTTTGGGCTTCAGCAACCCAAGGACTGTTGTATATAGTTTTAAAAACTTTTCAGTTTTTAAATTCTTTTTTAACTCATTATATTGTTTAATATGTTTTTGTTCAGTTAAATTATCTTACTGTTTTTAACCTATTTTAATACTATTTTCAACCGTCTTGAGATTTCTTGATACAGACAGGAGTATAAATATTCAAATAAATAAATAAGTAAGTAAGTAAGTAAGTAAGTAAGTAAATAAGTAGGTAAGTTGCGTTATTGGGAAGAACAGGTACTGTTACAGTCACAATAGACATATTTCTCTCCTGTCTAGTACTCATCAATAGCTATTACTGCTATCTGTCTGCTGTGAGAACAGCTTGTTCCTGCTTTTCATACTCTTAGGTGTCTAAGCTGAGGTGAATAGTGTTCTCTCTCTGGCTCCTGTTCCTCCCTTCATCCTGATGTATTATTACCTGGATTAACTACTCTACAGTCCTTTGCCTTACAATCACATATCTCAGTTACTTTCCGACTGCAGTACAGACAACCACAGCACACCAGTAACACAGAAGATGTTGTATCCATGAGCTCCCAGGGTTGAGCATCTGAGAAGGAAAAGGGGAAGAGAGAGCAGCCTTTTCTCTTCATGCAATGGTATGAGTATGCACTTGTGTTCTGCCAACATACTTATTGGATCTCAGTCACTGAATGTTATGCTTGATTTATGGAGAATAAGTCTGACATGCTTTTCTTTAGAAATTAGTCCTGTAGATACATATATGTGATCATGTTTATATTTAGTGAAAATTCAATCAGACTATGGTTCTAATATGCTAACTACATTAACATGTGGTTGTGATGGCATCTGTGGCAGTCCTCACTCTGAAGTAGAAAATTAAAAACTCTGGCACTGTTCCAGAACAATCAGTTTGTGGACTGCAGCCAAAATATCTGATACTCCCTTTTAGTGCACATAAAATGTCTTAATTGATGTCAGTGAAATGCTTTATTTCTTAATTTTGTGTTATGCTGCACCTCTTGTCTGGAATTCCCCCCTAACACATTGGGAAACACCAGTTCTCCATTATTCATTACACTATGTGTCACTTCTTCAATTTGTCCAGAATTTCATTTTGCCCAAGATTCACTCTTCCCATGTGTTATTACTCATTTTATCCTAGATGCTGTGCTGTTCTACTGTGGTTTAAGAAATGTTTTCCCAGATCTCATTAAAAAAGATTACACTAAATATGTTTGACAATGGCCTTTTCTCATACATGTGAAAGGGTTTATGCGGAAACTCACTCAACATTAGGAATTGTATTCAGAGAGGTCAGAGGACCCATGGTTTAGGAAATGTTTTGCACAAAGAAGGTTCCACATTCAATTCATGCTAACTCCATTTGAATTTATACAGTAGCTCTAGCCCCCACAGTGTTATAGATAATTCACACGTTTTCTAACCATTTCCCCCACAGAAAAGAATGCTGTGCTGTCTCCACTCTCATCCCTGCTTTTTAGCAGCCTTTTTATATGTGACGGTATGTGAGGCTGGAAAGTGACCCCATGCGCTGCTGGGACGTATTTTCCAGCCTTTTATGATTTTTAGCTATTAATTCATCTTTGCTGCCACCACCCGCTGAATTATGAATTATCTGGACACTTGGACAGTACAGCGGGACCCTGTCCAACCACGTACATCCCTAAGCTTAAGGATCTTCCTTTTTCCCCCAGTCTACCTAGCTTGGCATGGGAAGGAGAGAAACAGGGTCTTTTACAGAAAGTATTTATTAAAGGTAGGTAAATAAACAAGGCAAATAACCACGCATGGGAAGCTCCCTCTTCCCAGGCACGCTTAGTTACAAGAAGAACAGATATGAAAGCACAGATACATTCTTTAGATCAGCCAGCCTCCAAAATAACAGAAAAGTCCCTAACGCGACTAGATAACTTTAGTCTAATTACTCACAGTTGTTCCTAGGCTTAGATGTTCTAAAGGAAGGGCCAGGAGGCGAGGCCTATGGCCTCCAGCCTGCTACTGGCACAGAACCCCCCTCCAGGAGGCTCCTTGGTTGTTATCCCTTTGTTATCTCTCGGCCACATGGCCTCCAAGAAGTTTTTATAACTTCTCCTTGGAAGCATCTGGAAGCATCTTGAAGATGCTCACTTCTTTCCTTTTTGATTGGTCAGTCTCACCCTGTGACCTATGATGCTGACCCCATGACCTATGATGCTGACCACATGACCTATGATGTAATCTAATCCCCAACACCTTATTAACTCTTGGTTTACCTGAAGAGGGCAATTTCCCCCTTTAGCTAAGTCAAGATAATGGGAAGCCCCATTATCACACGGTATTATACACTGATACTCTGATTTTAACTGTCAATCCTGCCAACTTCTGAAAGCTCTACTTGTACCATTTGCCCAAGTGGATAGTACAGTGGCAATTAGTGACAATTCCAATCTTCTTTCTTTTTAAAAATTTATTTTTAAAATCTTATTCAAATCTTTCAGTAGGACAAGGATTTGTGTTTCCTCGAGGAAAACTCTGAGCAACACACCAACACACTACAGGGAATGACACTTTGGAGTTTATAAGATTGTTGTGTGCCTTCCAGTACTTTGTACTTACAGTGACCCTAAGGCAAACCAGTCAGAATTGCACTGTTGGTTAATTATCTTTATTTTTAAACTTTTAAACTTTCGTATAAAAATATTTTAACTGTATCTTTTTTTTTAATGCTGTGTGCTGTCTAGGGTCCTGCATAACAAGAAAGGCAGGATATAAACCAAATAAGTAAATAAATAAAGAGCTATTTCTTTAAGAGACATGTTTATAAGGCAATAGCAACTCCTTTTCTTGAGGTCAGATATAATTTCTTAAGAGAGTTATCTGTTTGGGAAAAATAGGTCAACTTTGTACAATAAGTCCAAGCTGTTAGTTCCTATTGATTGCTTCCTTTGTTTTTTGATATGGCTCTGGCTATTATATAATTGTAGTTTTTATCAGCCCTCGAGTTTTCCTATTTTTCAAAAAGAAAAGAAATTAACCTGGATGGGGAAAAGACCATTTGTTTTAAAACAAGTACTTAATCTTGGATCTAGGATTAAAATCGAGGATTTCAAAAAGGTTGTCTAATTGTGTGTAGGATTACACTACAAATCCGTTGTTTGTATTTACACTATCAAAGCCTATGTTTCTTTCATTTCTTTATACTAGGGTTGCTAGATGAAATAAAGGATAGGGTCCCTATCCCTTTAATGATTGTGGAGAAAAGGGAATTTCAGCAGGTACTGCTTATCATGGAGCCAGGTAATAGGCACCCCTTGCTGAAATTTTCTCTTCTATTTTGCCTTTAAATTTATAGGAGCCCTGCTGCTTATTTCACTTGGCAAGCCTGCTTTATACTGTTGGGGATGTAAAATGTAAGGAATATGGTGACTTGTGGGATTATGCTATAGTGTTGTATTTTTTACTTGGGATGTACTCTAAGGTACAAGTTTACTTGGAATGTCCTTTAAGCTATATAGAAGTCCAGTAATGCACTGTATTTTGGATTAGGAGGGGGTTGTTTTATTTGTGGTCTGCATTTCCTTGCTGAGGGGCAGGCTATCACCAACCATAATCTTACTGTTAAAGGCAAGGTTATAAAAGGGGTTAAGGTTGGTTAAAAATCTGACTAACTTTTTGGAAGGCGTTGATTTTCAGACTAATGATCTGAGGTCAGTATTAGTGGTGTCACTAGGATTTTTTTCCCTCTTGAATGGAAACTCATTCCTTTTCCATGCAGTAGCAATACAGGTCTTCATTCTTAATTCAGTGAGAGTTCTTATGGCAGAAAGGAATATAATGTGGTTCATCTATACCTTGAACTTGTATGTTGTTGGTGGGACTGTGAGGTAGGGTGAAGATGAATGTAGGAGTCATGTGGACTTTTGAAACTAGAGTGGTCTGAACAAATCAACAGCATTAATGTACCCCCCACAAGGGCCACCTTGACTAGCAAGTATTTAAATCCTTGCGTTCTCCTTGCTCCTCCTACACACAGCTGCCTTCAATGACATTGAGGAGCAGGTCCTTTTAATCTTTCTTGATGGAGCTGGAATAGCAGCAATAGTGCCAGCAACTATTACAACAGAAAAAGCCACGAACAGTGAGGAATATATGAAAGATGGATTTGTCACAGACCTAATCTCTCTATCCAAAGTGATGGAGCAAGCTTATAGTTGCTTTGTTTGCAAAAAAAAAAAAAAAAAAAATGGAGTAAAAATGGGAGGGGGGAACCTTACTGATAGAGCCTTTCAACAGAAACAGTTTTTATTTTCCAAGTAGCAAAAGCAGACCAGGCTATCAGGGCCCCAAGTGTTCTGATCTCTCTACATTCTTTTATGGCTTCTGTTTTCACTGCTGTTCTCAGTCTTTCCATCTTTGCCCACTGTGGACCTTAGGCTAAGCTATAGCTTTTACCATTGTATTAATTATTTATCAAGCCTGTAGTTTCTAAAAACGCACAATGTAGCAAACAATGCAGGGAGTAAAATTCCTTCTCTGCCATTAATGGGGAGGAACTACTTCTTGTGCACTACAACAAGTAATGGAGCAAATTCCTGTTAAAAAAATTAATATCATGATCTTTGGTCCCTCTGATGCATTCAGGACTGCTTTAGCCACTGAGAAATTGATTTTGCCAAGGCCTCTAAGACAAAAAAAAAGGTTAAATGGATTGTCCAGGGCATGGAAGAAAACATTCTTCTTGCCTCCTTGCCATTTTTTGAGACTCATGAGCTTGACTTACCATGACAAATCAAAATTCTTTACTTAGAACATGATTGGGATGTTACTCCTTCTTGGAAACTGTCTGGAATCCATTCAGCAATATCAGTGACAGCTGATATCTTACCCAGGTTAGGCCTTCTCTATTAGCGACTGCAGATTAACAGGCACTATAGTGACACGTAGCCACAAGAATTTTTGGATACGCTGGCTTAAATCATAGAGCAGACTTATTGAATCAATTATGCCAACATTTAGAAAAGATTCATTGATTTCAATGGGTTGTCTGTCATTGGGACTAACAATAAGATACAGGCTACTATGAATCAGAGTAGCCATTCCCTTATTACCTTGATTCACCACTGACTCTACTTGGCCCTTCCTTGCACAATAAAGTGCTTAATTAATTTAAGGACATAATTGTTTATGTTTTCAAGTTCATGTACAGATTAGTGCTGCCTTTCTCTGCATTTTTGAAGTAAATACTGCTGTTTGAAGAATTCAAAATGATTTGCAAATAAATTTTTGCAATGCTTTCCCAGGTCTGCTGCTGCTTCCATGTCTTTTTTAAAAACCAGAGATAGCTGTGTTTTTGCATAGTGAATATAATAGTGTCACACAGCAAATTGGATCTGCCTATAGGACCACTCTCTGCTCTTACTTGCTGTCCTTGTTGCTCAAACAAAGGGGGATATGGATCAAGTCACCATTACCAAGGCAATTATGCCAATGCTCCCTATTTTTCCACTCTACTCTAGCAGTTTCATCCCATTTTAGTGCTGTATGCCAAAGCCTTTGGCCTAACACTAGTGCATAGTATTGCAGTTAAGGCACAATAGGGATGCAGACGTGAATTTGCAGTAGCATTCTCTTGTAGATTGCATTGAAAGTGTGGCAGTGTATCAACATGATTAAACCCAGTCTGCTTCATCTCAATATGTAAAAAGGAATGATGTAGTGATAGCTGAACTCATTGCTCGCCTCCCATGTATATACTTTACAAAGGGTTATCCAGTAGTGGCTGATGCTCCCACTGGGTTGGTGGGTTAGAAAGCAGGAGAGCTATCTATAAGCAATTAAAGGATACGGTTGCAGATGAAGCTGCAGGATATTATAAACCTGAGGAATGAACAGCCTCACTGTGTTGAAGCAACCCACAACACAAACATTCATGAGGAGATCAGTGTGTGACAGTGTGAGACACATGGATGGTGCATGTGCCAAAAGAGGAAAGACAGGTTTCCCCCAAAGCAACCTATACAGCAATGTTTGTCCCAAATGCTTTAATACAGAGAAAAGAAATAATAGAAAATGTGGTATTGGGAGCAGTTTTGTTCCAAAAACACCTTTCCATGGTCTCTTTGAGTGTATAGAAAGGAGTTGGGGAGAGCCAAGAGGCAGAGAGAGATGTATAGGCAACAGACAAAGTGGAATGGAGACTTCAGGAAGCCATTACAAATGATTTACCTGTGATTGAGGGTAGGGAGAGACTCTAGCTGAGAGTTTTTGGCAAGTGGGAGAAAGGAGTTCATTGCTCTACCCATCTGAAAAAAGAAAGCTGTTTGACCTATTGTAAAGTACTTGAAATATAAGGTTGTTCAGGCAGTTGATATATTTATATGCAGAGTGTAGTGTTTGTCAAATGCATGCCTCACCAGTTTAAATCGACTCTTCCTCCTGAAAAGTTCTAATTTCCAAAATCAGACATAGTGGCCTTTCTTTTTCCTTCATACAAGTCTGACTCCTGCATATTTTTTAACATATATATATATATATATAGAGGCCATGAGTTATAGCAGATCAAAGACAAAACAATCTTTTCCTTTCTGTTCATTGACATTTTAAGGTACTATTGCAGGAAAATGACATCTGTCGAAATAATCCCTTAAGATGTTTCCCATCAGTAGTGATACTAGAGTAAAAGCCAGCAAGTATTTTGAAGGAATGGGCAAATGGGATTACGGTGCTTTGGTAACCCATTTATCATTGTGTCCTTTGAATTCCTTGTTGCACCTGATTGGTTTTATATAAAGAAGAAGTTTGCCCAGAATATAGATATGCCATGGGGAGAAATTCTAAGTCTAAAAAACCAAGGAAACCTTTAAAATCAAAGAAAAACTTTTGAAAGTGATAGGAACTTGTAGTGAAATATCTGAAAATAATATCTAAATTATGGATAAGAATTGTTGATGCAAAAGATCGAAATAATATCTGTAATATAAAAATATCAGTACCTTTCCAGACAAAGCAGGTATTGGAGGGGGGGGGTATGGGAAGCATCAGCATGGTAGCACACATTACCTTGACTTATGAATGCTTATTATCATATCTAGGGAAAGTGCCCCCACTTTTTCCCTATATACATGAAGAAGGTCCTGTTTTAATTAGAAAACATATTACCAGATACCCATAAATTGGTAACCCTTTTCTTGGAGAGGGCTTGAGAGTATCATCTTATGTTTCAGGAGATAACTGGAACAAAAAGGTGCACATGGCTTGGTTAAAAGCGATCAGTAAGACACAGAGAGTCTATCTGAAATAAAACAAAAAATACTGACAGAGAATTGGTGAGCCTGATCCCCAATATTAATGTTTCATTCTGTTTCCCACTATGTAAATATGTGGTCTGCTTATCACTGTTATGTATGTACTACTCAATGCAAAGCAATCCATGTTTTCTGTTCAGGTGTTGTGTACCATTAGTCCATGACCCACATATGCTATGTCTTTGCAAGATTTCTGTTTTTGCACAGAATGAAAGTCACATAAATTACCCTGGTATTATGAGAAGAAATATAAAGGACTGTTGACAAGGAAAATACTAAATGCTGCATATAAAAGGTAATCAGTCCCCCCAAAAAATAAGTAAACAAATGTACTTAGATAACTTTATTGGATGTTCTGTCAAGCTCTAGGCCTAAACAAAAAACATGGCACAGATTTATTACAAATGATTTTGAAGACATGTTTATTAACTTAGTTAAATGTTGAGTGGACAATTACAAATTATAGATTTGTCTTGGTAAGCTACTCTGCAACTTGGTGGCCAGAAAAATCATTGTCTGATAACTTTATGAATTCTAGAGCATATTAAAAAAAAATCTCTCTATGTAATATTTCTTTGTAAGTAATATACTGAATCTAAATTCCTTTAGATATTTGTAAATAACAACTACAAGTTGCACCAAAATACATAATCTGGATTGAAGATGATCACTCAGCCAGGCACCATGTTAAGATCTGCTTAGGTGCACATGTGTATTTTCTAAAATAGAATCACTTATGATTGTGTGGCCAAGATCAGAGAACGGTTAGCTTGAAAGGTCTCTCCTTAACTTCTGATAGGCAGCACTCATTTCTTAAAGAATATAGTTCCATTAATGCCAACGCTAGGTAATTCAAGATTACTGATTAAACTATTCAGGCAGAGCTTAATGCTCCCCACAGACCAGGTTCTGTCTCTCCCACATGAAGCCCTATAGTTGGTAAGCAATGCATTATTGATGGGGAATGCCACTGTTTTATTTTATTCCTTTTTATTTTTTTTATACCCCACTGTTCTCCAGGCAACTAAACAAATAACCAAAGAAACAATTCTATGTTTAAAAAGCTAATTAACAAACAATTTTATTAAAAAGTACATAGAACAGTTTAGAGCATATTTAAAGCATAATTAAACATAAAAAGACAAAAGTATAGCACACTGCATTCAAAGCATCCTTCTATCACATAATTTAAGCACCAGGGTCCTGCCTAAATAAATTACCAAAAAAAAAAAAGGTCTTTGCCAGTAGAAAGAGAACAGAGAGCGGGCCAAGCAAACTTCCCATGGAAGGGAGATCCACTGTCTGGGAGAAGCCACTGAAAAGGTCCTCTGCCATGTCCTCACTGAATGATGGCGGTGGAACTGTGAGGAAGATATAGGTTTTTATAGGTGTCATATAGGAAGATACAGTTTTTTTTAGATACTCTGGACCTCAGTTATCCAGAGCTTTAAAAGTCATTACCAGTACTTTGAATTCTGCCCAAACCAGACTGGTAGCCAGTGAAGCTGTTTCAATAACGGGGTCACATATTCTCTGTAACCAGCCCCAGTTAGCCCCTGGCAGTGGCATTTAGGGCCCACTGAAGTTTCTGAACAGTTTGCAAAGGCAGTCCCATATAGTGTGTGTTAGGAGTAACACAACTGGGATGTAACTAAAGCACGTGTCCCTGTAGCTGGATTTGACATGTCCAGGAATGGGCAAAGATGGTGTACTGGTTTTAACTGTGCATGTACATTCCTAGCTACCTTTGAAGCCTTGGCATCCAGGCTCAGACTGCATCCATGAGTACGCCTCAGCTGAAACTGTGACATTTCAGGGGGTGTATAACCTCAACCAGAACAGGCTGAATCCCTGTTCCCTGATGTACTTTTTGACTGACCAGAAACCTAAGTTTAGTCCTGAAACAACCTCCCTGAATTAGGTGAGATGGAGTGATAGATAGCATGCTAGTGACACTGAACCCCCAAATCCTGGAGCCAAATGCTGGCTCCCAGAAGTTTCATATAAATATTAAACAGCATGGGTAACAGAACTGAGCCCTCAGAAACTGCTTAGGCTAGGGTATCAGACAGACATCTCCCAGCACTGTCTTCATAGTCAGTTCTTCCAAAAAAGTACTGGAATACTTGTAAAACAGTACCCAGAGGGGTGAACCAGAAATATAAGATGGTTGATGTTACTGAAAGCTGCTGAAAGGTCCAGCAGAACCAACATTCACACATCCCCCCAGCTAGTTCACAGCATAGGTCATCTACCAAAAGTGGTTTCTGATACACAGCCAGACCAGAAGCCAGATTGAAATGGGTCTAAATAATCAGTTTCCTTCAAACTATTCCCTCTTTGTATGATGAGTGTGTGTGTGTGTGTGTGTGTGTATTCAGGAAACTATCATATTTTCTTACTTTTGAACATCTCTCTCCTCTCTCCCTCCTCTAGCAACCCATATAGCTTGAAATTACTTAATTCAAAACCTTTGCAGCCTTTCAAATTTGCTCATTTTGAGTTAGTATCTCTCCATCCTAAAGCAATTGTGTTCTATTAGGTATTTTTTCATATTCTACCTATACTGTTTGCCATTTATGAAGGTCTACTATAATATGACCTATTCTTCAATGCAGCTAGTGTGTATGTCTTCATCTCTGCATTCAATAAAATTCTCCTTTTAAAGAGCTCTGTGTGAATATGGCCTATTGAGTCCAATTTACCTAAGATATGCTGCTGGTGAAGTACAGAAGATCCCTTATAGGTATGGGTATTCATAATATGAGAGAGTTCATTCATGTGCTCTGAGGGCATGCATGTGTACATGTGCCTTCACATCTCCCCACAACCATTCCTTCCCTTTACTTTGAGGTTCATTTCTTACAGTAGCTGTTTGCAGCTATAGTTACCACAAATGTTTTCTTCCCTCTATTATGCAGAGACAGAAGACAGGGTAAAAGAAGATGCTTAGGGAATGGGGAAGACTTCCCTGCCTTTCTGCCCTGTGTAAAAAGTTGTCTTAGTCACAGGGAGACTTTCCCCTCTTCCAGTGTGCTCTGAGGCATTGCACTGGAGTGAACAAAGTGGCTGCGATCATATTTTCTGTTATGAATAGATACAGATTTAAGGTAGGTGGCATGAGGAGAGTTTGCACAGTTCTATGTACAAGTTTTGACCCTATTTCCACACCATTGCTCTAGTTGAACTAAGCTGGAGGATACCACTTTACAGCCTGCAATGAGCAATATCAAAGGTCTGTGAGCAGCAAAATTAAATAATTATTGTTCTGTTCAGTCATTATTTAACAATATTGCAAAATCTAGACTTTAATGCTCGTAAAGTATTTAATATTCTACATAGCCACTGAACTGGCATACACTGAGTTGGCATACAAGGTTCCTTTTCTTCTTGTTCTCACTTCTTCTGAGTAAAGTAATGATCACACAAGTGGAATATTTTTAGCTAGGCACTATAAGATAACGTGTGGCATAGTGATCTTTTTGCTTTGCTATTCATGTAAGGGATTCCAGAGACAGTTGCTATTACTTTTCCTTTTGTAGGCAGGCATAAACAGAGTGGCATCAGCTGAGAAGCATCCCATTTCCCCCCAGCTTTATTGCATTGTTTATTTACTGCAAACACACTGCTACAACTCAGCAACTGAAACTCTTGTGTTTAGCCAATTCGATTAAAAACAAAACACTTCTAGTTAGATAGAGGACATGGAAGAGCAAACGATGACTTTGTTGGGGAAAAAAAAAACTTCTTTGTTAGAAGCTTTGGCCCTTTCTGCACCCTACCTTATATTGTCATTCTTCAGTGGTGATCTCGATAGCAGCTTTGCGATTAAGGGAGTGCAACAGCAGTGCTCCCCTGCACGCTGGCTGATTCCCTACCAAAGGAAGTGCCATGGACGTGCCTCTTCCTTCCACAGAGCAGCTGGGCACTTTCCTAGGCTGTGCTGCAGCAGGTGGCACCTCCAGAGTGCTTCTGGGGCTTCCACAGGCCAGGTAAGTGTGGAATGATGGCACAATCATGAGTCATTGACAGGACAAACCAGTCAATGACTTAATCTGCAATCATACCACTTGGCAATGGAAGAAGGACAAGACCACAACGTCATGCAGAAGCACAGAACTGGCACAGAATTGAACAGAAAACCAGCTGAAATAACAGCTGTTATATTAGGTCCACAACTGGCAGGCTCAAAACACCATTGATTCATGTGCAGTGTTAGGATTTCACTTTCACTGTGACAGTTCAATATGGTTAAACAACTGTACTGTGAATACCTATAGTCTGGGACTGCAAAAATTAAACTTGTTCAGCAAAACTCTATCACTTGCAACCAAAATGTGAACTCATACAGGAATCATGATCTTTTTAAGTCATTGATTTTCCCATTTTATCCAGTATATCAATAAAACCTCGAGAGTTATTTAATAAAACAAATTTCTTCCACACCTATAACACATATGAATATTGAATGAACCTATATGGATACGTATTCAGCATGTAACAAAGATTCATACTCAGAAGGATTAAGGACTGCAATAAATTTGGCTGCATACTTGCTTGCTGTGTTGTCAAGATGGTAACTAATGAAACCACACTGAAAAGAGTCCTCCAAACTTGATTTAGATTTAGATTTTGTCAATGGAATGCTCATAAAGGCAGACTTCAAGAACCAATAAAGCCATTCAAGGGATGTGTGCATTCCAGAATTGCCTATTAAATAGAAAAAATAGATGTTAAAAATATTTGTGACATTGTGTATTCAGTGTCACTGTCTGATAAATTTGTTAGGCAGACTAAAGGGATTAAAATGGTCATTACTTAGGCAAGGATTAGTAATAAATAAGCCAAAGCTTTTTGCTCAGGCCTTAGGTGAACAATGGCACTTCAAAATGAAACACTGGCAAACTGCCCAACTCCTCCGGGAAAAGACCAAAGAGGCACAGCATCTCTTTGTAAGCAATCATACTAGAGAATGGATGCTTCTTCCCAACACATTAAGAACATCTCAACAGGGCACACAGTATGAAGTGATTAAACAGCATCATTGTACAGAGGAGATGGGGGCGGTTGCTGTGTTTTATTTTTGCAACTGCATTTCACAAGGCTGGGAGTTTTGAAATGCAGCTCTATGATCTATATGTTATCCTCCTCTCCCCACTACTTAAAGCTATAAACCACTGGCTTGCACCACAAGCTTCAACTACTGCTATACATAGCTGTAGAAAATATACAGTGAGGGATTAATTCATCTTTCTTCAGTTGCTTTTGGTGTCCCTGTGCAATAACTGCTGGTGTTTTGCATCATTTTTCTTCTTTGCTACCATTGAATTGGACAACCTTTGCAATTTTGTTGATGACCTCAAAATACTGTGTCTACTGTGCTAATGCACACAATCATCTGCCTCTCCAGAGCCAATAGGATTAAATAGTAACAAGGAGAAATGAAGCTGAGGACAGTGAGGGAAGTGAAGAGAAAAGGATAGGAGAATAACCAACAGCCAGTTAGCAAAAGGTCCCCATCTCTTGTTGTGTTTTGTGGATGAGCAAATGATAAAATACCTATGTGAATTCAGAAAAATTATAATAGTTACATGGCATCCAGTAAATTGTTAGCCAGAGGCACATATGTCTCACTGACATTTTAAAGATATGCATAGTTCTTCATTCCATTGTGGTAGAACTTTGACTTTAGGACATTAACATTTACTTTGTATGTAAACTAGACTTCAGAATCTGGGTGAATTATGTTAGAATTATTCTATTAACTGTTCTTTCAGAAACATTCTTTAAAATGCACCATAATACTTTTTTGGTAAATTCTATATATAATTCTTCCCAAAATAGATGATACTAAAAAATTACTACTAATCGAGAGTTCGGAAGTGTGTTTTTGAACTTCATCTATTACATTTTGCTTTGCAGGATTGTGGGGCCTTCTGCACTACACTATTATAGTGCTGTTATTCCACTTTCAACATCCTGTGGAATTCCAAGGTTGGTAGTTTACAGAGGTCAAAGAGCTTGTTGGCTGAGAATTCTAGATGCCCTTCCCTAAACTACAAACCTCAGGATTCCATAGGATGCTGAAAGTGGAATAATAGCACTATAACAGTGTAGTGTGGAAAAGGCCCATAATTTCAAGCCTACATACCAAAGATCAGTTTAGTTATATAAATAGGCCAAAAGCTATTAAATGTACTCAGTCTTTGCAACTCAGTAAAACAGCATACCATTTGTCACAGTAAATATGCCTGATAAAAAGTATTATACAATTCCTCTGCAACAATAGTTGCATAATGCAAATAATATTATTCTAAAATATCAATACTTTATGCAATCATTTTGTTGAAAAGGCACATATAGTATACAATCATCAGATATAAAGACAATCCCAGGCCTTTTTCCATGGCACTACATAATACAAAAAGTTCACTTCTACCTCTTAAGATTTAGCATAAGATATGGGTTCTACAGAGTATGGTCTAATTTTGATTGGCTAGTACCACCTTGAGTTGTTGTTGTTGTTAGGTTGGAAAGGAATACTTTCTCAAAGAAAATGTAGGTTTCAGGTTTACTCCTATGGCACAAAGCCAATGATTCCTGGATCTATGTCTATCTGTCTACTATCTACCTACCTATCTCCCATTTTATTCCTAATATGGAACTTAAGGTGACTTGAAGAAAGATGGCCTATGACAAAGGTGGGAATCTTACTCCCCCCCAGCTGCTTTCCACAACTTCACATCAACCTGTCAGAACTTTCACAATTGTTCACAAATTTCATAACTTTCCAGAAAGCTGCACACATGGTAGAAGGTCCCAGAATCCAGTTGTTCTCTTCCCCTGACACTCTTACAAGTGATTACACAGCTTAACTTTATTGAAACATTAACTGGTGATTTAAATCTGGATTTGACTGTACAGAAGTGTCAATGTTGTGCTAAAATTACAGTTACAGGTGTTAATATAAATGAAATTTTTGTGTATTTAAGTTATTTAGTGAGCTTCATTTTACAAAGCATCATTTAAGTGACAGTGAACTAGAATGTTGTCATGCAAATTGTTTCATGCTCAAATGAGGAGGGTGTTTAAGTATTCAAATGAGGTTGCACTATATCAGCTGTTTCAGTTTTTATCTCCAGTGAAGCATTCAATGGGCATTTACTGTAGCTTGCAACAACAGCCCAACATGGACATACAACCAGAGCCACTTAGTGCCATCTCAGTAGATCAAATGATGTCTGAACAGCACTGATCTGTAGCTATCAGCTGGAAACAGCAAAAACAGTGATTTTATCAAGCAGAGAGTCTGACAGCAGAAATAAGAATGTAAATGGCTGGCTATGTGAAAATTCAACTTAAAACCTTGCTTTTTCTTGAGCAGAATATCAGAAGACACTTTATGTAGAACAATGACATTTATTTTTAAAAAAATTTTAAAGAAAATTTTTATTGCCTTAAATGTGCACCCTCTGGAAAAAATGTTCCTGCATTTGATTATGTACTTTGACACATGAATGCATATTACTAACCATATGCTGATTGTGCATTATTTATATGGACCAGATTCTCATCTGAAAGAACTCAGTGTCAGTTGATTCAACAGCAACAGCAGAAGCTAAGACAAGTAGGAGGATACTAGAGTGTCATTCGGCATAAGAACAAGGTGCAACTTTTTTGCTTCAAACCAGACTCATGCCTTTTAAAAAATGCTTCCACTGCAGCTGATTCAGCTGATTCAGCTGCAGAGGCAAAGACAGGTGGGCTGATCCATAACAGGCAGGAAAGGCTGCATGAAAATTTTTGAGATATTAGTAACAAACGGCCAAACTAGATGTCATGAAGAAAATACTCTTTTTGTTCCTGGTGCTGTTAATGCAGGAACTGGGTGGAGGCTACAGCAAGGGAAACTGGGGGTCATAGAGGGCTGCTTAAATTTTCCCTTGTCTACTTCTGTCCTACAAAGCCTCCTCTAGATGGCCCAGCTGAAGACAAAGGACCTTTTCTGAGGAGAATCATTAGGGTTGGGGTAGTAGCTTAACCTTCCTTTCCCATTCAGATGTTCCTACCCACCCGTTGTCTTTCTGAGTGTCTGCTCCCCTTCTCAAAATATACATTGTCCTAGACCAGTGGTTCTCAACCTTCCTAATGCCGTGACCCTTTAATACAGTTCCTCATGTTGTGGTGACCCCCAACCATAAAATTATTTTTGTTGCTACTTCATAACTGTAATTTTGCTACTGTTATGAATTGTAATGTAAATATCGGATATGCAGGAGGGGGCAGGAGGACGCGAGCGCGTGGCTCGCGCTTGCGCACCACCACCGAGGAGGGAATGGAGCCTAAGACCATCAGAAATATGTATTTTCTGATGGTCTTAGGCGACCCCTGTGAAAGGGTTGTTCGACCCCCAAAGGGGTCGCGATCCACAGGTTGAGAACCACTGTCCTAGACCAACCTAAGGCATTGTGCTGCCTGAAGTAGAGCAGTATATGTCTTGCCCCACCCACTCCCAGAGTGAAGATATGCACAATGACCACAATGATAAGCAGTGGCAGCAGAGAGGGTAACGCTACCCAACTTTACACTGGTGGCGCAGTGGTTAAATGCCGGTACTGCAAGCCACAAGGTTGTGAGTTCAATCCTGCCCGGCTCCAAGGTTGACTCAGCCTTCCATTCTTTCGCAGGTCGGTGAAATGAGTACCCAGCTTGTAGGGGGCATGTATAGAAATGTTTCGAAATACATGCTATTTGTAAGTTGTTCACCGCCTCGATCCATATGGAGAGGCGGGATACAAATAAATAAATAAATAAATAAATAAATAAATAAATAAATAAATAAATAATAAAATAAAAAACAATTGGTGGGGACATGAGACAGGGCCTTCTCAGCGTTGCCCCTAGACTCTGGAACTCCTTTCCCAGGAAGGCCTGGATGGCATTTCCTTGCTGTCCTTCCATTGGCAGGCAAAACTCTTTTTATTCCGACAGACTTTTAAAACAGGAAGTTTTTAAAGAATGATCACAAGGGTTCTGTATATAGGGTTGTTTGAACACTGTGAATTGTTTAACACATTGTTTTAACACTGTAAATTGTTCATTCTATTTTAATGTTCACTTTCTGTGCATTTTTAGCTAAATTTTAAGCTGCTTTGAGTCCCAGTTTTGGGAGAAATGTGAAATACAAATGAACAGCAACAACTGAACATGTTCATAGAGCCAAACTGATCTGCTATAGTCAAGAGTGATTCACCTAGTTGTTGCTCCTCTAACATGACAGTAAACATTTTTTGTTCCTGGAAAATAAAAAGTCAGCATAGTATTTGATTCCATTTGACATTAATTTATAATATTGTTTCTATTAAGACCTCGTTGATAACCGTAAAACATAGCAAACTCAATTTTCACTTTTTCTCACTTCAAAGCAAGAAAATTGTATCACTGTTGCTCCTATTGATTAGCAAGAACACAAATTCAAGATAATGTCAGATCTCTTTATGCTGTTACACTCATGTATGAGAAGCCTGTTATGTCTGTCACTCTTGCCAGCAGTTATATTTACCCTCCATGGGGGACTGTTACTTTGTAAATATTATTTTACAACCTGATCTTAAGAAGTGCTAAGTATACATACACACATACTTGGTTTCTTCCTCCCTGCAACTACTTTATGTAACTTGATGTCAGCTTAGCCCTGACCTCATTATTCATGTGAGTAACTGTTTCTTTCATGGAAAGAAGATATGCCATTAAAAATTATTTCACCATTTTTGCTCTTTGGGGATTTACCAAAATCTGACACTAAGGGTAAAGGCCAAAAAGGCTTTTCCCATATCAGATGTTACTGTAGTCACATGTCTGCCTCTTCCATGCAGAAAGACTTTTGTATGAAATCATCTTAACATATCAGCAAAATCCTCTAAAAAACCTGAGGATTAAGTTTGATGAGAGTTAAAATCCTGGGACCACTTAAATGGCTTCCCTTAGGTAAAGGTGACCATACTGTCTGCCTTCTCATTTGCAGCAGCTCTGAATTGTGACTTCTTTAAATGACTTTTTTCTCCTGAATCTCTTTAAAACCACATTTTGCCAATCTATTTTTGATACGTTGTGCTGCATTTGTAGATCTGAAGTAGTTATTATCAGTATGTTCACTCAAATATCACTACAGCTCAATATGCTCTTTACTCAATCACTCTAAACCCAAAACAATATATCAGTAATCACACCTGAACACTGGGGATGGAAACTGATTTTGGATACATAGATAAGCTTACCTTGCCATTTACTATGACAGTCAACATGATCCCAAACACTGAGACTTGAAACTATAGACAATAGACATTGGTTTATTATTCTTGGTCTTCTGACCTGTGTCTATATTGGCATCCTTGCTGATAGGTAGATGTATTTATGGAAAAGTATGTCCTATTCTAAAAGCATTATGTAAACCATCAAAATAGAAAAGCTCAGAATTCTTTACAAAGTGAGATATTTATTAAGTTATTTAAATAATTTCAAACTTTTAAATTGTTTCCCCTCCAAACAGGAAATATAATACTTTCAGAAGTTTTAAAAACAAAACACTAAAACAGTTGTAAAAGGAGCAAACACATTAAGTTTGGTTAACTTGGTTAAATTTGGTTTGGTTAACTAAATTTCTAAATTGACTGTATGGGGAAAAAAGATAAACTAAACATCTTTTACGTTCACTGCAGTTTGTATCATTTTCCTGCATGATGACTCATGCTAGAAAATCTAAGTACTGAATGCTTAAAGCAAGGCTTTCCAAATGGTGTGTGCAACATGTTAGTGTGTCTCCTGAAGTATGTAGGTGTGTTGCTTCCAAGCTTGGAAAGCTATGTTATCATTTATAAGTCACGTATCTTTAAAAATATATGAAAGGTTTTCATGAGATATGTTGTGTCCCCATACATTTTGTTATTACAATTTATGTATGTGTCTTTATCTCTTACAAGGGGTTAGTTTAACCTTAGGCCCTTTCCGCACATGGGAAAGGAACTGCGCAAAAACGGGACTCACTGGACTTCTTCAGCATCCGGGTGAGTCCGTCGGGATGAGGAGCAGTGCGAGCTCATCGTTCCGCACTTCTCCGGCGTCCAAAATGGCAGCTTCCGGTTGGTGGAGGCTCTCGACCAACCGGAGAAGCTCACCAGCCTAAACCCCACCCCCGGCAGATCTGCAGGCACGCACTAAGGCACGCCTGCAAATCTGCTCCGGAGCATGGCAACGGAGCGACACAAGGTCACACGCTCTGTGTTTTTTAAAAACTTCTTAAAAGAGGTTTTTAAAAAGCACACTGCGTGACCAGTTCCAGTCGCTCTGGAGCGGACTGAGGTGTGGAAATACAAAAAGTAGTCCACCCCAGTCCACTCCATGGTGCAGAAGACCTCCGTCGGAGGTCGCTCTGCACCATTTTAATAGGCCAGTGCAGAAAGAGCCTTAGTTTAATCTGCAGTTTGCTAGTAAAACTGAATTACTGTGTTGCGAAATGATGCGTGTCTAAAAAGTATGTCACCAACATGAAAAGTTTGGAAAGTTCTGGCTTAAAGGTTTTGTGTTTTGTTCTGTTTTTAACAAAATGTATTCCAGGCAACACAAACAGCTAGGAAACTGCAACAAAACTGGCTACCAGCTGCAAGTAGGGACTTTAGACCTCAGTGCCTGGCTCTTCTCCCTCAACCTCAGGGTGAGGAAGAGTTCTAAAGCAGGAACAGTACCTTGAAAAGAAAGGGTAGATTTTTTTTTCCTGTGTGCCGTTTGCTCTTGTTTGCTCTAGGCTGCCTCAGAGCATCTGCTGGTGACCATCCAGGGCATTCACTTGGCCTCCTTCCCATATCCATTCTCCTCCTTTCAAAGTTTCTCGAAATGTGACTAGCCAAGGGCACAGAAGGAGTTAGCAGCTAGTGCAGGAAAATACTGAATTGCTTCAAGAGTCATCAGGTATGGTTCAATAGGTTTGCTGCTTTGTGGCTTTTATTGTTCCTTCCCACTTCAGTTCTCACATTCCTTATCCTACCTAAATAGTTGTAACTACAGTACAATTTCCTTTCTCTGATATAAGGAACACACAGACTGTAGCACTAGTAGCAAAAGAAAATAAAAGTTAGATGTACTTTTCTTCAGCTATACTTAGGCACATGATTTCTATTTTAATTAGTGATTTCATTTCTCTTTCTTTCCCGCCTGTAACAACTTCTGCCTAAATGGCTTTTCCTTCCCTTCTTTCTCCCTCCATTAACATGTTCCCTGTGATAACACCAGAGGGTAGACTAATCCTAAGTCTGAGGTATTGGTCTGGAAGCCCTAGTTAGAAGCATGATGCTTGATCAATACTGAAGCAGCCAAACCACAGCACTTATTGCATCATCTAAAATACAGGTGCTTTGCCTTCATCTGTTTATTTTGTGGTCTCAATAAATCAGAGAAAGAATTCATGGCTTGTTTTAGAAGATATAAATGCCAGTGTTTCAATGCTGCAACAAAGATTGAGTGAAGTTCTGTGGTTGGTTTAGGCACTTCTCTTGCAAACATGAGCAATGGCGGAGTGTATCACTGCAGTCTTTCTCCACTTCCTTGGTTTATCACATGATGAGACTGGAATAAATAATCAGATTAAAATTTCTTATTTGGCTAACCATTTTTATCTGGAGTCACAAATTCCAAACTTGATTGTTTCAGAGGTTTTCATTATTACTGGATGTAGCATTTTCTCCATTATATGTCATATATGTTGTGAAGATATGCTACTTTTTTTATTAGTAACAAAGATTCCAGGGGTATGAGCAGCTTATCTCATCTATGCTGGGCAGTTTCTGTGACTTATTTAAATTTTCAACAATCTGTCTATGCAGTAAAAAACAAAGGAACACTGAATGGCAGAATTGACTAACATACTGAAAGCATTAGGGAAATGAACACTGCCTTGTTAGACAAACACAACAGCAGAACTGTGCACCACATGAATCCTAAGCAACCACCTGGAAAAGAAAGGAAGGAAAGCTGAGGCCATTCAAACAGACTTGGAAAATATTTTGTCAGCAGGGCACTGCAGTAATTTGGCTGGAAAAAGAAATTATTACATGCAAATGCATTGATGGAGCAGAATGTAAAATGTTGCTATTATTTTTTTTTTTTAGGCATCAATGAATTAGTCACCATGTAAGTGCTCTTTGACTGTGGCCTTACAAATTGCAGACAGAAAAGTTTTGTTCCACAAGATTTACTGGGAATTCTGCATGTATGTCCTTCAAAAATTCCTTCAAGTTTTTTTTCCAATCTGTGTTGAAAGAAAGAATTTTTTTTTAATCAGGATACTAAATTTCTATAAATACCTGCTCCTAAACATTGTGAGACTAGTATATTTTCCTATAATAATCCTAACCCACTGAGAAATTCCCTTTTATCAGGTTTAAATCAGCAAAAGAAGTAATGGCTGCTATTCAAGGACCACTTTATACATGAGCACAGGTGGTAGTTTCACTTTCTTTCAAGTTAACATCAGTTCCTTATATTCCATCAGTAGTTGCTCTGAAACTCAGCAGTACAGTCAGCCCTCCACATTTGCAGGTTTCACTTTTGTGAATTTGATTGTTCATGGATTATTTGTTGTCATGTCTGCTACCTCCCTATGCTGTTTTGATAGGGACTGAAATCCTTGTGAGACTGAGAAACTGCAAACAAGGCATGTAAGTCTCTATTAAAAGTGGTGCGGGGCAGCAGTGGAGGTGGCAGTAAGCCCCACCAGCCATTCTCTTCTGCCTAGTGAAGGAACTTTTATACCTTAAAGGAATCCATGATGGGTTGAATATGGTGATCATACTTCTTTGTGTGTTAAATATGGTTTGGGTGGGTCTAGAGTTATTCATGTTTTTTTTCACTTTCATGGGGGTCCTGTCCCCCTAAACCTAGCAAATTTGAAGGGGTTACTGTATTTCAAAACTGATTTGGTAAGAATAATGCAGGGCTATTCTTACCCCTTGCCCCCAAAAGTGCCCCAAATAAATACTTTAGGAGAATGTGACTGAGTATGTGTGTGTGTGTGTGTGTGTGTGAATTTTCATGCAGAAAGAAAAGGTGAAGTTTCACGATATGATGTGGAATATGGATGGGACGAGAATACAGGTGGGATTCAGAAACATGAAACAACATTCAGATTGACAGATGGAGTTCTCATCTCTCCCCAGTGAAACCTACACTATCATTTTGTCTATATAAGAATCTACATTTAGAGAATTTTTGCTATCATTACCATAAAGCAGATGATTTCACCTATTTTATTTTGCAAATCACCATATTCTGATAACTATTCAATTAATTACTCCATTGCCCTGCATTTTATCTCCACTTTTCTCTGCAGAGACACGGATAAGATTAAAAGAACTAACTGAAAATAACAACAACAAAATAAATCACAATTTTGCATGGCTCCCCTCAAAGGCACCATTGAAAATATTTTGGTAGAATCCAGATTGGTGGCATGTACCTCCGGAAAAACACTTTGTGGGCCTATTCACCATGAACTTGAGTAAGAAAATGTGCAAAAGAAAATTAAAGGCAGAGTCTGACTTAAAAAACACACAACAACAACCCCAAACACAACCCAGGGTATATGACCTTTGTCATTACTACAATATCTTTCCTTTTGGAATACTTGATCTGTCTCTTCTAGGAAGGGATCATCCAAGTCTTCAGTCTGGCTTGGGAGTCTATAGGAATTAGGGTATTCTCTTATTTTTAAAATAATCTGTAATTTTGATTATATTGCTTTGGCATACAAGTATTATTATATGCATTTCTTTCTGACTATTACTTTAAAGAAATTGGGTTTCTCAGTATTAAAATTTTGCACCAACAAATCTCTGTGATCTTGATAAAAAAATCTTAGTGTCAAATCATGGTACATGTTATTTTATTTGTAGACAGTGACCCACCCAACCTCCATAATTATGTGCTAAGATTAGCATTTTAACTTATTTTTTTTAAAACCAAGCAAGTATTGAAAGAAGCTACAAGAAGCTGGTATAGTCTTCTGAAACCTTTCATTGAAAGGGATCATTTTTTTTATCCCAAAATGGGGGGAAAATATATTCAGAATGCACCACCTACAGCCTTATTATAAAATCCTGACGATGCAGTTAAGATACAGCTGCCTGCAATTCATCACCTAGCTTCTCTTTATTCCTATTGGTGGCTTATTTTAGTGCTCACAATTATGCTAGCAGATGCAAAACTTCCTGTGCTTGCATCCCACATTTTTGCTGATTTACAGCTTAAAACATATACCTCTATTTTTGCATCTCTTTTTGCCCCACATACATTTCCTTTAAGTTTTAAACTATACCATAAGGACACTTTTCTGTTTAAAGTTAGGAATCCTTTTAGGTGGGTGCCCACACATAAGAAGATGTTGGACTGAATTCAAATTACATCAATAACAATGCTTTGAACTAGGGGAAAGTTGTTACTGCTGCCTGGAAGCCTCTTTGTTTCAGTTTACACATTTTTCATGTTTCCATAGTCTTTTTCTTTTTTTCAGGAAGTAGTAGTAGCAAATGCCACTGTCAGTGTCCCTAATTTGCTGCCCATTTGCCATTGATGGGAACACAGAAAGACACACAGTCTTCATTCTATATCTGTATGGAATTACAGTACTGCAATGGGCATTGACAGTGTATGACCATCTAGCTAGCACCTATTTGGAAAAAAAATGATAGTGACTTTTAACTTGGCACTTTATTTCCAAGGTTTGAGATATAGCATCACTGTATATAGGATGTACCTTTTTGCTTCTATTTAAATATTCCTTGTGTTACAAAATTGTAATCTACTATGGACCCATGCAGCAAACATTTCCCTCTTTTCTTACATCTTTACAATACCACAGCCTCTTCCCCACATCAATTTTAATGAAGGTTCCTGTTTTTCATCCATTTCCTAGACAGCTATTGTACAGCTCCATCCTCAGCAACTACAGATGCCACAATCAAATTGTTCTGGATTTTTCTCCTTGGTTCAAAGGGCTCTATTTCCAGACCAGAACTTAGAACATTAGGAGAAAACTAGAAACTTAACTCAATGGCTTAATCATTAGAAACTGAAAAATTAAGTTGCTAACAGCAGAGATCATTTCATAAATTAAGTTATTGTTAACTAACTTGTTGAACAAGATGTTAATCTGGAGCCAAACTACAGGATTCATAGAGAAAGGCATGGAGGCTGTCACCACTGAAGTTAGGGAAGCACATTTTGTTACTGGCTCCTTCAGAAGCTCCTTCCCCTTTTGTCCTTTTGAACTTTCCTGCCTTTAACCTAGAATTTTTCTCACATGGACTATAAAGTCCATAATAGGATGATTGCCTGGGGATGGTGTGAGTCCTATCTGTAACTGTTGGGTTGATGAAGCTTGTCCCAAAGCAAGGGATCTGATCTTATAACCTCTTCAGTATAATTTGTAACTCAGCAACATCTCTCTTTTCTTTCCATCCCCACCAACACATAACACTTCATTCACTCCTCAAATGTAGGTTTGTTGAAGGTCAATAAGGAATGACTAGTTTCAGTTAGAGGACATTTATCTGCTGCAAATAGAGAAAGAAATGGATTGCTACAAAGATTAGTCACTGAATCAAGAGTGGAGAATTCTCAACTTGAAATAGCTGAGAGTCTCTGAGCATATGCAGAACATATTTCTGCATAATGGAATCATGCATCCTTTCGACCTCCCCACTTTCCATCAAGAAGTGGGTGGAAGAATCCCGCAAGACTATTATGTAATACATAGCACTGTAACTATAGTGTTATGTTGTGGATACTGGTCAGACTCCCTACAAAACTTACTCAATGGTAAACAGCTGTTGGGATCAATGCTGGGCCTGATGTTCACACTCCCTCCCATGGACAACTTCTGGTGAAACAGGCAAAAAGAAGAACCCTGCCACAAATCCCCCTTCTGCCAGAGATCATTCACAGGGAGGTGGATGGGAACATCAGGCAGATACTTCTTGATCAACGAGGGATTGGACCACCACTGATCCTAGTGGCTGCTTACTGGTTGGGGAGCAGAGGTTGGAGGGACTTTCATGCTCTCTACATAACCTCTAAACTAGGAGCTATGTCGGGATTATGAATACAAAACCAGTTATGAATGTGTAACTGTAGGTGATGTATTCATAACTGCCCAAAAGGATTCTGGCCATAGTCTGCAACAATAAGTGGTAGAGCACAGATTTTGCATGTAGGAGCCAGGAAACTAAAATTCATTCTGAGGCATGTCTGAGTGGGAATTGTCCAGAAGGCTTTAACAAAACAAAACAAAACAAAAAAAGTATTTAAATCTAAATTTTAATATTTAAATCTTCGGTTAAGTCTTGGGAGTCCCAGGAAAAAATTATATTTGCAGTGGGTTGCAGTTAAAGAAAAGATTAAGAACCACTGAACTAGGTAATTTCAAGCTCTCCTGCACACTTCTCCCAGGTACCAGAATGTTTGTCTCAAGGGTAGTCCCATACCCTGGTCTGTAGCAGGAATATTGAAAGTAGAAAATAAAAAGTATATAGATTTGACACTTAAAGTGAACGTATCTGGGACTACTAAGATCTGAAAAGTTGTTTATCGTTATTTGGAACTACAGTATTGCATAGCTGAAGTAGTGCTTTGGATTTTTGTTTTAATTATGCTTGCTGCAAAGTTTTTAAAGAAGTTTGCCTGTAAAAACTAAATCACAATGAAATATTAGATATGGTACCAATGCTCATAATAGAGAGGAAAAATAAATATATTTCGCAGTTTAGAAAAGATAAACTAATATTAAACAGAAGTCTATCTTTCAAATGACCCTACCTTGGAGACAGTATTCACTGCTCTTCTTTATTTTCTCATGTGAGATGAGAGAAGAGAAAGCTGGGGGTAGTATAGCACGCTGATCACAAACACTAAAAGGAGGCCTTCAAATTTAGAAATTAATATAGGAAGTTACTTTAAGTCAGTTCAGACCACTATTATTTCTAGGTCAGCACTGAACAAGCTAAGGCCATTTCTGCAACTTACCTGATCCTGTTGTCCTCCTGTCATGATCCTGGCAGCCCCTTTGCTGGGAAGGAAGTGCAATAGGAATGCTTCCCTTCACACCCAACTGGCTTCCAGTGGAAGGGAGCATGAGCAATATGCACCTGCCTTCCACAACACAGCTGGGCTCTTTCCCATGCTGCACTCCATTGCACTTCCTACCATTCCTCATGGCTGGGAAGCATAGGACCATTGTGCGATTGCAGGCGCTTAATGGATTTTTTCTGCTAAGCGAATATCCCACGATCGTGACAGATGGGGGCAGGATGGCAGTGGGACTGTGATGATGTCATGTGAAAGCACAACCCTCAGACCAATGCCATCCTATCACCACAGTGGGACTGTGACACCATGCAGAAATGACCTAAGACAGGATGGGAGTAGATCAGTGCTACATCCTGTTATTAGTCTCATTTAGAGCAGACTCAAAAAAGCAAACAAAAACGGATAAGTCTATCTTTATATGAGTCCCACTGATTCAATATGTCTCCTCTAGTTAAGACATAAAATTGGATACAGGCTGGTGTGTTTCGCTACATCCAATATCTACTTGAACTGGACAAACAAAGAAAATTATTTATACCTTATCTGTCTGAGAGTCTATCATCCTGGGGAAGTGGTTCTATGATGTAAACCACTTTGATAGAGATTTCTGAGTTAGAAATTGCAGGATTTAAGTCCTTCATGTTAAAAAGGTTATATTCCACTTTTAAAAATTGTTTCCCTATCTCAGAAAGGATTGTGTATCTTCATTTTACAATATGAATAGGGTATTATCACCATGCTAAAAATTGTACGGGCTACTCTAAAAGTTCCATAATATCTCTTCTAGATTTTGAACAAGCATGGGACCAAGGCATGTTAAGTTAGCACACTTTTTAAGAAAGTTATAAACATAAAAGTATAGATAAGACTGTAAATACAGGATTGATATAAGATGCAGTATGGAGCAGTAGTTAAGAATGATAGGACTGAATCAGGGACACCTGTTTTCAAATACTCATTTATCTACAATATTAGTGGCTGACATTGACCCAGTAATTATTTTTCACCCTTATCTCAGAACTGTTGAAAGGGAAAAGCAGGATGTGCCTTTGTTCACTGCCTCGAAAAAAGCAAGGAAAAGTAGTATTAATAAATAAATAAATATTAATATTAATAAATAAATAAATATTAACAGAATAGGTATTCTCTCACTGGTCCCCATTTATAAAAGTCTCTTAAATTGTGCAGCTGTTTGAAAACTCTGCTTCAATTGTCCAGATCTGAATATTTTTCAAAACTATCTTCTTCTAGCTGTTTCCTTCCTGATTTTTGTCATTTTTAACTAGGAAGTATATTTAGGAACAAAGATATTTAAATGTATTTGAACCTGTAGTCAAGACTCTGTTTCTTATTTTATTTATCTTGTTTATTTGGATTTTTTTTATCAGCTATAGTAAAAACTGCATAGCATGTCACGCTTCAGAATGATTTTCCCTTCATGTATTGAAGAGATAGAGGGACTCTGCTGCTCAACCAGTTGAAAGCAATTTGGAAAAATCTCATTCTTTCGCTTATGATAGGGCTGTGCCTGTGACAGCAGTGGCAGCCTTTGTAAACAATGGATGGTTTTCACATTTGATATAATTATGGGGCAATGAATTGCTCGTGGACGCTAAACTTGGACTCATTTTTGTTTAGAGTAATAAGTTCAGCTTCTGTTTGTAGATCCTGCTAATTTAGGATCACCACATGGCAAAGATGAAATATGCCTGCAAATTTAATGGGAAGTACAATTACATGGATGAGCTTCCTCTCACTCTCTCACTCTTCCTTTTTGACACAGTAGACAGATGCAAGCTCTGAATTCAGAATGCAGCTTTGATAAAGCCCCGTTTGCTCGGACCTAACGAGAGTCATTTGGTGTCAAAGCAAGAGGATAATATATTTTATTGTTTGTGGTCATTCAATTCTTCACTTCGTCTCTCTCAAAGATAGAATACTAATTACCTTTGGAGGACACACTTTTGCAACAGACTTCAATTTTCCCTAGCAAATCTACTGCAAACTTGATTCTAGTGATTAATCTTTGATGGACTTCCTTTTGTTGTTCTGTGTAACAGACTAATGATTATTAATACCACCTGGGCAAAGGAAATTATATAACATTAGAGCAACAAGATGATCAAGAATTTGATAGCTTAGTGGTCTTAGTGGTCCAAAACAGATGTCCAGAAAGGGGGAAAAAAGGAATATTTATATTTGTTCCACCAATAACTTTTATTTAAAATAAAATTTACAGATATTTACTTCATAGTTATTGTCTATTCCAATCTGATACATGACTCTTGCTTCATAAGCAGATTGGAAAACCCACTGAGAAGGGATATAAATTAGTCTTAAAACTGACATTTTCTTGATTTGGTAAGCCATGTATAAATCACATGAGCAGCCAGGCATGGAAATAAAGGTATAAGAGATGTTTAATATGTGACGTCTGTAGCACTGAAGTACATTCAGAAAGACATTTTCAAAATATAGGGGGAAAAAATCAAACCAATGACAACCACATTGCAAAGAAAAAGCAGTGAGAGAGATTAATCAGAACAGTTCCAGAACCTGCTGAGAGGAGTGGCCCAAGCTTTCCCACTGTGCAAAGCACCTACATATCTCACATTGGCCCTGGTGGTGGTGGTGGTGGGTGGGTGGGTGGGGGGGCCCCTCCCACTATAAGAAGATGCACTGTGGCAGTATCTAATCTCACTAACTAATGAGACAGAGGCTCACACCCCATGTGTCCTCCCATGCCTACCTAAAAAGGATGCTGCATAACAGTAGTGTCCATGCCCTTACTTGACTGCCCACTGACTACATGAAAGGGGGAAAAGATAGTGTTGGATGTGCCTGTTCACAGATGACATGAAAGGGAGAATGAGAAAGAGATGGTAGTTGCCTGTGCCCCTACCTCCAGAAGAAGAGGCTGCTGCTTCTGTACCTGAGGTGACCACCTCACTAAGATTAATTACAGAACCAGCCTTGCCAGTCTATGTGATTCTTTGAGTCCAGTATAAGTTCACGGTTTTGATAATTCATGCTGATCCATCCTTGCTCAGTCTATGGAAAGCAGTTAAAGATAGCATTGATCAGTTAACACTGTCCCCCAGCATTTCATAGAATCATAGAATCATAGAATTTGAAGAGACCCCAGGGGCCATCCAGTCCAGCCCCGTGCCATGCAGAAACACCCATCAAACCATTCCCAACAGACGGCCATCCAGTCTCTGCTTAAAAACCTCCAAAGAAGGAAACTCCACCACACTCCAATGCAGCATATTTCACTGCCAGACAGCCCTGACTGTCAGGAAGTTCTTCTTGAGGTTCAGGTGTAATCTCCTTTCCTGAAGCTTGAATCCATTGCTCCTTCTCCTAGTCTCTGGAGCAGCAGAGAAACAGCCTGCAGAAAACAAGCCTGCTCCCTCCTCGACATGACATCCCTTCAAATATTTAAACATGGCTATCATGTCCCCTCTTAACCTTCTCTTCTGTAGACTAAATATACTGAGCTCCCTAAGCCGTTCTTCATAGGGCATGACTTCCAGACCCTTCACCATTTTGGTCGCCCTCCTCTGGACACATTCCAGCTTGTCGATATCCTTCTTGAATTGAGGTGCCCAGAACTGGACACAGTATTCGAAATGAGGCCTAACCAATGCAGGATAGAGTGGTACCATTACTTCCCTTAATCTAGACACCATGCTCCTATTGACACAACCAAGAATCATGTTGGCTTTCTTGGCTGTCTCATCACACTGCTGACTCATATTGTTTGTGATCTACCAAGACTCCTAGATCCCTTTCACACGTACTGCTATCCAGCCACGTGTTCCCCATCCTATATTTGTGCATTTCGTTTTTTCTGCCTAACTGTAGGACTTTACATTTCTCTCTGTTGAAATTCATTTTATTAGCTTTGGCCAACTCTCCAAACTGTCAAGGTCATCTTGAAATTCGATCCTGTCCTCTGGGGTATTAGCAACCTCTCTCAATTTGGTGTCATCTGAAAATTTGATCAGCATGCTCTCCACTCCTTCATCCAAGTCATTGATGAAGATGTTGAATAGCACCGGGTCCAGGACAGAACCCTGTGGCACCCCACTAGTCACTTCTCTCCAGGATAAAAAGCAGCCATTGGTGAGCACCCTTTGGGTTCGGACTGTCAACCAATTACCAATCCACCTAACAGCAGTCCCATCCAGCCCACATTTTACTAGTTTCTTTGCAAGACTGTCATGGGGAACTTTGTCACAGGCCTTACTGAAGTCAAGATATGCTACATCTACAGCATTCCCTTCATCTATCAGGCTTGTAACCCTATCATAAAAAGAGATAAGATTAGTCTGACTTATTTCTGAGAAATCCATGTTGACTTTTAGTGATTATGGCATTGCTTTCTAAGTGATTACAAACTGACTGTTTATCTGCTCTAGGATCTTTCCTGGTACTGATGTCAAGCTGATCAGGCGATAATTATTTGGGTCTTCTTTTTTCCCCTTCTTGAAGATGGGGATGACATTTGCCCTCCTCTACTCTGCTGGGACTTCTCCTGTTCTCCAAGCGTTCTCAAAGATTATTGCGAGAAGTTCAGAAATTACTTCACCAGTTCTTTTAATATTCTTGGATGTAATTCATCTGGCCCTACAGACTTGAGTTCATCTTAGTTTAGCCAAATATTTCTGTACTACTTCTCTACTTATTCTGTGCTGCCTCCCCCCCTTCCTCACTTGCTCCCCATCCTCCAGGTTGAGTACTTCTATCCTTTTGGGAGAAAAACGAGGCAAAGAAGGTGTTGAGTAGTTTTCCCTTCTCTCTTCCCTCCATTATAAATTGGCCATCTTCTCCGTGCATCATCTCCTCGTTTTTCTTCTTTCTTTCTTTCCTTTTTCTTTGAAGCAGAGTTGGCATTTGCAGTAAAACACAGAAAACACAGAAAAACACAGACCTTCAGCAAAAATGCAGGAAAAAAATTGCAACTAAATAAATAAGTAAATAAATAAACTTGAGCTGTGAAAGAATAGGATTCTCCTTTAGCTAATCCTACTGTAGTTCTGTGTACATGCCTGCAACAAGCAAGCTGAACAGTAACTGCCTCCAAAATCCATTACTCACAATGTATGAATGACAAAATAGAGAGAAAAGGTGAGAAAGCATACAAGCTTGCCTCACCAGCTACCCCATGCATGTTAAAAAACAACAACAACCTATTATATTTAGTCACCAAATCATAAGAAAAGAAGAGGCCAATGAAAAAAAATGTCATCCTTGGACAAAGCCTTAAAATTGTCTCAAGAAGGCTTAAAAAGTTTTTGTTTGGTTATACAAAGTTTATTTGGCCTGGTTGTTTCATTTCATATAGGCACATCATCAGTTTTGAATTAAAAGTTTGCTGAAACATGTTGAAGTGCTCTTTTTTCTGTGGAATAGGAACCTATCCCAATTCTTTCCATGTTATTTCTGCCTCTGGAACCAAATTTTCTGTCCAAGAAATAATACCCAGGAATACATATTCTTCATTAACTGAGGTATACCTGTAATTTCTAATTTTTTTTAAAAAATAATGCCTTTCCTCCTAGGAATACATATTCTTCATTAACTGAGGTATACCTGTAATTTTTAATTTTTTTAAAAAATAATGCCTTTCCTCCTCTTCTTTATTTGTATTTTAAGTTGTCTTGATTCCCATTTGTGGAAGAAAGGCAAATAAATTAATTATTAGATTAAATCACATCAACTAAATAAATAGGCCCTGATGAGATTTTGACTTCCCACTATGAAGTGCTGTAGGTCACAGGCCTTTAGCAGCCTGTGACCTCACAGCCAGCATCTTAGAAGCAGAAAAAAGCCTTGTAGAAGCCTTTCCCCCACCTCTTGACTGCAATGTCATGTAATTGTGGGCGCATTCAAGGCTTTTAAGATGACAGGCTGGATCAGGAGCACCCCTTGAGGCTTACAGTTTCTTGTTTAACCTTGGGAGTGCCTTCTTTTATCACCCTTCCTTGGCAAATGTCTCTTCATATGCTGGCCTGTGATACATTTTTCAGTAAAACCAAATTCTAAAGACTGTGGCAGAAACGTACGTAAAACAGAGAAACCAGATGCACCTTGTACTTCTATTATTTTCAGGTCATTTTGTAAAAAAAAATAGATATACCTCTTTCAAATGAGAATTAGTTTTCACATGCCCACAAACTTGAAATTGTTATGAAGATGTTGAGGCCTTATCATATTTTCTTTTTTCTTTTTACAGTTACAGTGTAATGATGCATATAATGTGATAATGTACAATGCAGATGGAGCCATCTTTTAAAAGATGGTATAATATTACAACACAGTATGTTGCTCTTTGACAACCAAGGTGGGAAAATCACCATGTTAAAAAGTGATTTATTAGATTTCTTTAGCAAGTTCAATCTGGCAGCAACTATTTAATCTGGAAGGCGCTAAAGAAAAAGAAAGGAGAACCCAAAGAAAATATATTTTGGAGCTGAGACTAATGGGAAGTGGGTAGGTGCAGCCTGTGGAGAAACTCGGTAACTAAACCAAGTAAAACATGTCATTCTTTTGCTGTTCTTTATTTTTGTTAATGTGTAATATTTATTCAGAGATATACCTGAAGAACTTTTATTAATGGAGGGTTGCTTTCTGTTTCCTGTTTAGGAAGTAACATAATATGGTTTCTTTTGTAGTTCGCTAAGAACTTACAGAACTCCCCACAGAGAAACTAGGTGTGTAACAGGTTTCAGCCTTCCATGTAGTTCTTGATTAGTATATTGCCAGGATGAACAGCAAAATTAATGGACCAGGTACCTATCAAGGTAAATATTATGTTTTCTATCCACTTGTTCAGTAACATCTGCAGGTCATTCTTGAGGTTAAGAGCTTGTAACTTTGTAAGAGGAAGTTCAGTTGCTGGAGCTCACTTTTTCAAAGCTTTTAATGACAGTGCTATATACTGATCCATGGATCACTGCAGGGTGCTACAGAAACATCTGAGACTGATCTGCTGTCATTTGATCCTTGCCTGAGTTGCTTTGAACTTCAGGGAGTCCCTTCTAAACAAACTTTTGCACTAATAACCTGCCTAGTGTGTGCTTTGCGTCTGCAGATCAAATATGCTTGGGGATAGTTGAACTCTAAGCTATAATAAAGTGTTCCTGACCATCTGCCATCTAGCAAAGATGCCTAGGCTTGATATTGGAAATAGATTTTTCTGAGAGTTGAAAGATGTAAGATGGAGCCTTTGCTATCCATGATACACTACTGTTCCCCCATATCAATTTCATCTTCAGCCAAATATATTTTAGTATGGCTTTTCAGAACAAACAATCTGTTCAACACATAGCAAAGGCAGATACCCTTTTTTTTTAAATGCAGCACTAAATTCACAACAAAGAAATAATGTACCCCCAGCAAGTCTATAAGTTTATGTAAATAATGCAACCCTGTCTAAAAACTCAGAGAGAAAATGTCTACTAGATAGTGTAGATCAATACTACTTAAGGTAGTTATCCATGGACTTGTGATTTTCCAGGAGCCATGAGATGACAGGCAAGTTTTCAGGAATGAAAGAACAATTGTAGTCAATGGGCATAAGTATCATGCTGGTCCTTGACATACTGAAGGAAAAAGACTGCTGACCCTGCAGATATCTTGAGATGAATTGATGTAGGTAATACTAAGCTAGATGGGTCCAACAGGAATTTTATCTGAAGGTTTTAAAGCTATAAATTCTCTCTAGAAAACAAATATAATTCAACTGTCTGCCCCAAAATCAGGCCTGGAATTCCCAGTCTGGCTAGAGACCCAGTACAGACTTTGTTTTTAAGTGTATGTAAAGGGATAAGAAGAAGAAAGGAAATTCAGATCAGAACTATGGTTCTGGGAAAAGAGGATAATTTATTTTCTCCTGAGTAATACTTCTGAGTTGTTTAGCTCTCCAGACCTGCTATTTGCCTTATGAGGAATACATACAAGTCTGATGAAGAAACCTATAAGTTTTGTCCCACGGAGCAAATTGCATATCCTGGAAAGTGATTTGGATCAGGAAGATTATAGGGGAGAAAAGGTTAATCCTTTCCCCTTCCCTCAGCTCTCAAATGGCAAATCACACACTCTAGAAATCTGTTGGGGAGGGATGAATTACCATTTAAAGGTTATTCTCCTAGGCCTGTTTTAGGCCTGGATGCCCAGCCCTGCTGTACAATCTAGGAAACTGTATTCTATAATATCAGTTTCACTTTGGAAATATTTTCAGTGGAATGGTTTGATTGTGTATTCTTGAGTGGCAGGGGCTGGACATGATGGACACAGTAGTCTCTTCCAAATCTATGGTTCTGTGATTATGAAACTCATTTCATCACAACCTATCTTTTGAAAATAATTTTAATCTGTCTATTCCAAAAAATTCAAAGGAAGTTGATACGATTACAAGAAAAGAAATAAAAATCAGCAAGCTTGATGTTATTCTGAGACAAAGCGAAGTCAAATGTAGGATACACTTGAGTACTGAATGAAACTAAAAATTCCAGCATTGGCAGGACCCCAAAGGCTGTTGAATTTAAAGCATAGGAAGGATGCAGGAATTGGCTTGTTGATGCTTCCTGAGTAATGTCTCCCAAGGAGCCTATATCTCATTTACAAAAGGACACCATCTGTTGAAAAGGGTGCTGCCAGTCTCTAAATTCACTCAAGCATTGTACTTTTCAGTTCTGCCCTTTCCAGTAATGTCCTTCAAATCAGATTTATTGAATATCTCAAAAATTTCTTAGAGTTGTGATTAAGTTCTTAGGCTGAACAGTTATATAAAATCAATATGGAGTTGCTTCTCATATTCTTTTTGTTTGTTTTACATATTGGCAAGTTTAACACATATTCTTAAAGATCTTTCAAAACTGTCCCAGTCTATTTTTACTGTTGTGCGTAGAGATAGGAATATGCTTACAAATATTATGGTGTTGTACAGTGTCAGCTGGTAGATATCAGACTAAAATGGTGCCAAAATTTTAGTTATTAGTTTAGTTATTAAATGATTTTTTCCCCAGTTATTTTGGCACCAACTTTAAACCTGGCCTTTTAACCTAACAATTTTGAGTTTAGTGAGATTACAGACTGCAGGCTTTATTCCCATTGGGTTGTTCTACAAAACATGAGAACAACCTAATAACGTTTCGAAGTTGTTTCATTGATTTGGCATACTCACAAATCTTCAAACACATAGCATACTGGAAATAGTCTTTTAAATAAATTTACCTGCTTGAGATATAACAGGAAAGGGCACCTCCTCAGACAAGCCAATACACATAGTATCCAAAACTAACCAAATGATGCCAAAAATCTTGCAAACATTTCTCCCCATTCCAGCAAGTTTTTTCTTATGTCCCAAATTCTTTATAAACACTCTTAACACGCAGTAACATAAACAGCACCTTCTAGAATTATTATATAAGCATTTATTTGCATCCCATTTTTTTCTGGGCAGTAAACATACAATGGTGAATTATTATCTTTTCATGTCACCCCAACATTGCTTTCTAAGGTGGCTGCCTCAATATTTGTAATTGTAGAGTTGGCCCTCAACAAAACTTTCTCTCATATACATGTTCATGGGATAAAAGTCCCAAACAGAAAATGATAAATTAATTTCATGGCACTTGCATCATTATCCATAGTTTTATTCTGTGGCAAACATTGTAATCAGTCAATCTAGAAAATCTGTGAGGTCCACTGTAGGTCTTGGCTAAATTTTAAGATTTGAAAATACCCAGAAAGTCTGAAGATGTTAATGATATTTTAATTCCACCCTACTTAAAATAAAATGCTTCTAAGGTAAATATGTTAGTGACAATATTACGATAAATACATCTATCTGGAAAATGTATAATCTAGTTTTATAGCACCTACAATTCTGTAGAACAAAGATTACATTTAAGCTCATATTACTTAGACTTTATTTTTGTCATTCTTTTACTGTAAGTCTATTTGTATTTTTTCCTTGTAACCTTTCAGTTCCCTTCTCACCTCCCTACCCTGAAAAGACATCACTTCAGTACAGCTAGAAATGTTCCATATTGGATTCTTAGTCTCTTGTCAGTCTCACATCCTACAATAAGCTGACTGGGTTACAGAGGTCATGTTCACAGCCTTCAAGATGTCTCAAAGACCTTGGGATATCAGTCACTGGCTAGAACAGAACCTTTTAAACCATTTACTTTTTGTAAACAGAGTATAAGCTAAGAATATGTGTGATATGTTATTTTTGATTTTGATTTCTATGCTGACTTGGAGCTTTAGGGTTTTTTTATTGTTAGCATTGCTGTCTTTATTGTGTTTTCTAGTAAGTTTCCCATCTTAACTGAAGAGTGATGATCTCCTGTCTCTAATGTTGTTTGAATGTGGGTTCACTATGATAGATCACTAGTGTACTGTTTCAATCTCCTAAAAGGAAAATTGAGCCATCTGTGTGTTGCTTTGTGTTTGGATGACTTCTCTCTAACCCTTATAGTCGTGTTTGCTGTCAGCTAAATACAATTCTGTGTTTATCATGGAATGTGTGCTGGAGACCCTGACACTGAAATCTGGCATACTTATTTTGGTCATCCTGCCCCAAATGATTTGCATCTCTTCCTTTATGACCAGCTTCCATTAATTTTAAATTCAAAGACAATGCACATTTGTGGGAAACCTTTGGGGATATTTTAGGGTTTGTGTATGCTACAGTTCTAACTGTGCCAAGGGACAATTACCTCAAGCCTCACAAACAGCACATTAGGAAGCAGAGATTATATGCCCCTTTTCACAGTCAATCTGTTCAGCTCGGTATTCAAAAATGGACTGAGAGAATATCCAACAGCAAGCAAATGATTTTCCAGTTGTGGCAAATTATTCTAAGTAGAACTAAATACCAATTCTTTTTAGCATCTTGTTGAAATAAAGTATTACATGAAATCCAATACCTTCAACAAAAAGTTCCAAAATAGGGTTCAAATTTCCAAATTCTCTACAAATCTTACCCTACATAGTAAACAGAGCATGAAAAAGCTGAGTAGTGTTTAACCTATGAATTCTGTAGTCTTAAAATATCTTAAAGTGCCCAGAGGTATTCTTTGGAAAACTGAAACAATGAAACAAACGGAAGTAAAACACCAATTTTTTGAAAATACAGAATTCAGCTGTTACACAGATCTGTTTCCATCCTTAGGTGAAATATACAGGTTTCCTAGTATACAGCAGACAGAACTAGAAAGAAATTTCATGGGATTTATATTAACAGAGCTGAAAATGTGTGCAGCATATCAGGTAAAACCATCAATAGCTTTAACTATTTGTTAGAGGTCCTGAGAGAATTAAGTCCCAGGTTCAACTAATATAAAAGGTCACTGCTAGGTTTTATATATTCAAAAATGGAGGGAGAACTATTGTTTATTTCTTCATCTTAGAAGCTCTGGGAACAGGTCTGGGCACAAATGAAAACTGTAAAAGAACTTATCAGAGCCCAGTTTGGAGTATTTTACACCTCACCTTTAAAATGCATTTCATTCAAAAACTGGAACTAGAGCAAAACTTCTTCTCTACCTTGGTTTCATTTAACAGCCTAGTGCAGCCTAATGAACAGTCATAGATTTCTGGGGTTCTACAGTTCTGGAGAATCAAAAGCATCTAAAACATTATTATCCCAACATAATGCAAGATATTGATACAAATTATGGATATTTTTATTATGGCCAACATAAATAGATTTGCTTTCTGTGTTATACTGCTACCTCTTGCAGTTTATTTCTCTCTCTCTGGATGTAGACAGAAGTTAAAGGGTTTAAATGTTGAACTACCAAACAAGGACAAAACAAAATCTTGGGTTGAGAATTGCAGAGGTTTACTAGTTCATCCTAATATAACACAAAAAACATGATTGAAGAATCCTGCTGGATCACATCAAAAATGTATTTTGTCCATTATCCATAGACTGGAAAACACAAAGAGGTGATCAAAGCAAACTTACTCCTACTCAGTATGTGCCTGTGTAGAGACACCTCCTCTGATCCTCTGATCCAAGTTGCAGGCAATATATCAAAAGGCATATACTGTACTCTGTATGGTTTAAGAAATTATCACCACTGTAAGATTCTTCATCAAAGTATGATGATACAGGAAAATTTCCAAAGATTCCTATTTATTGAAAAATTCATTTTACTAAACTGACTTCAATATAAACACATATGTGTGCTGACCTAAGACCTACCAGAATCTTTCATGAACTCAGCCATACGTAAAACCTGTGATGGAACTATTCTACATTCTGGATTAATAGAACTCTTATGAACCTTGCCATGCTCTTCCATATTACCCATTTCTGTCAGCTTTCTAATAAAAAAAAAATATTCAAAAGAAATAGCAAGTGGGCTGGAGGGGTAGGAATTATGTCCAATGTCTTCTACCAGAAACGAATTATTTAACTGCCATGAAATCAGCAAAATATACCAATATTTAATGCCCACCTTTGTTGTGTTAACTGTTAGTTGTACTGATTTGTTAGTATACCGAAGGGCACTGTACCAGTATCTATTGTTCAAATATATTTGGACTTTTTCTTCAGAAAAAGCTTGATGCTGTTGATTATGATGATAATAGTACAATTTACAATTTAACTGAAAAGTGACTCCACAGAATAATCTGCTTACAAGAAATTAGAGAATCAGTGACACATTTCCCCAATTCTTTATTTACCTCTTATTCCTTGTTCCTGCTGCCACAACACATTATGGCATTCAAGGTTAGATCTTAATATTTTACCATAATATACTACTGCAAAGAATTTGAAAAGACCAGTTGTGCACCCCAAATTCTCAAGCCAATAGAGGTTTCCTCATTTCCTTAGTTTGGAGACAGATGCCACAAACAAAAGGGCTGTTCTCTTAATGCACACAGGAAAGAGAACCTGGCTGGATTCCAAAGATCTGGATGTTGATGAAAAAGGAGATAATTTGTACAAGGAGATAATAAATTGAATGATTACCATTGGACATTACTCATGGGCCAAGTCATAATACAAATTATCTTTAAATATCCTTACACAAATAATTTACCTTCTTTTTTAAAAGCTTGAAACCTCTGAAACTATTGTTAGGCAACCATTAAGAGAATCTATTAATTAACATTAAAATGAGACTATGAAAGACCATAACAATTTATTCAGACTCCCACTCTCCTTTTCTTATGGTGTTATAAATCTTCTAGCTGAGCATTTCACAGCTATGTAGTGGTGGGAATGGCTATTTTGTAATGCCATCCATTTCCCTTTTTTATTTTTACAAGCTACCCATATGGTTGTTGGCTGGACTTCAGTAGGACACTTACAGATGCATAACCTGGAGTTAAACATCTTTAACTTATTTGTATTCATGATCCCTATGTATTCAAGATTGTTGCACTATTGCCATGGCCATAGCTGCTGTCCCAGACCTACTTTACTGGGCATCAGCTACACACAGAGAAGGTCCATTCTGGGGGCAACTGGGACACAAAAAGGATGGAGTTTCCTGTCCTTCTATGTCAGTCTTACTAGCTCGTGAGAGGGGAATGGCAACATCAATCACATGATCTGGTCTGCTGTTGTCACCAGCAGAGTGGACCTCCTTCTCCTTGTGCAGTTATACTCAGCAAAGTAGGTTGGAGGAAGAGGTTTTGGGGAAACACTGCTTAGTTAAGCATACATAACCAAAGTAGCCAATATAGAATTTTGGACACTTTGTCACAAGTATCCACAGGTCCCAAAAGTTCAGGGGTCATAGCTGAAATTTAGGGAGAAGGAAATGGTCTTGGTAATATTGTTAAGTACATGTTAAGTATCAACCACAGTTGCACAGAGCGTGTCATTCAGGTAAAGATCACAGTGTTTAACAAATGAGAAAATACTTACTATACCTGTGAATAGTAAGTCTCACTGAAATCAGTGGAGTTTACCTCTTAACAGACATGATTCCCCAAATGGGCAGGACTCTAAACCACATTCCTACATACTTGGCTCGGAGGATGTCCTAATGCAATCAGATCGGCTTAAGTTTCAGTAGGCAGATATTAACCTCTGCATTATGACTTGAAAACTCCCACTGGGAGTCACTTAAAAACAAGCATTTAAACAGAGGACCAAGAAAAGAGAAGTGATGGGGCTATGTATTTATTGGAGGGTTTTTTCCCCCTCCCACTGTCATTTTCTTTCAAGAACAGAACAAAACAAAAAGAATGCAGTTTCTTCCATCTCTGCTTCCTGTTTAAACACATCCAAGCAATTAGGGCTCCTAACCTACAGTCCTAGAAGGGAGATTCGTTTTAACCCTTCAAGGTTCAGGGATGAAGTCTGATAGTAGATTGAATTTAGCTATTTATTTAATACACAGTGCCAGGTGGACTTTAGCTTGGTGTCCCAGGATTCTACCTCAAACAATGAAACCAACTTTATATAGAATTCTTCTAAAAATGCTAATAAAAAACATGCAGTAGCAGCAACTGAGCAACAAAAAGCTATGTGTGAATATGTCTCTTCAAGTTGCCTGTGGATTTATGGTATCTCCTTCATGCATACAGTAATGAGTGAGATCTGCTTCCAAACTGTGTAAGATCACACTTTTATCTTCTCCCAGCATTCTAGAAAGCAGAATATGCTGAGATGTTTAGGAATATTATTTAAAAATTCTTACATACTTGTGCAAAACAAATATTTATATTGAATATTGCTGGTGTTGTGTCATTTCTGACTTATGACATCCCTAAGGCAAACCTATAAAAGAGTTTCCTGGGGCTGAGAGTGTGTGACATACCCAAGGTCACCCAGTGGATTTCTATAGCTGTTCAACAATTGAACCCTGGTCTCCAGGGTCATAATCCAATGTTCAAACTACTACATCATGCAGTTTTGTCACTGTGTAAAAATCTTTCTGTGCACAGTTGCTTCTAATATATTTTTGTCATGTAATTTCATCACTGTAATGGCTGAGTGTTCTTAAGGATCACCCATATGGCAGGAATCTTAATATGAGGGTAAAAGAGTTTCAAGAGGGGATCTTTTCACACTTCCAAGGCAGAATCTTATAGGATCCAGGAGTTTGCTGCAGTCTTTCTGGCTGAGAATTCTAAATGCTTCTCTTTAAACTGCAGATCCTAAGGTTTCATAGGGTTGAATCATGGCAGTTAAAATAGAATATAGCACTATATTTTTGAAAGTATGAGATTAGCAAAATCTTTCAGAATATTACTGCAGAACATATTCTAGATGTGTCTGTGTTTTAGTCTGTGCATTATGTCCAATGGATATTCTTTTAAAGTAGCAGATATCTCCTCAAGTTATGAAGAAAAGTGTCTTGAAGAATTTCAAGTACATTCAGCCTCATTTTGAAGGTGGTTGCCAAACAGTTTTCTGCAGAACTTTTAAAATGTCACACCACAACCTTGTGTAACAGTTTAGTGTGACATGATTCAAAAATGACCTTTTAAAGCATAAAATGGATGAATAATGTGTGTTTTCAGAGAACCTGTTGTTCTGGTCTGTAATTAGAAGAAAACCTTGACTTGTGTGTTTGATTTACTGAGTTAAAATGCTTTCTAACTCATGACTGCCTGGCAAAGATTCTTCCCTGTGAAGTTCACCAGCAAGCAGTTTTGGTGCTAAATCTCACTTTTGTCAATGAAATCCCTTTAGGAGGAGAGATTTATGTTAAGCTGCTTTGTGCTTCCCATAGGAAGCTATAACCAGGTCTCTCTCTCTCTCTCTCTGCCCCTACTTCACAGATCAGAGTAGCTGCTGATATCCTTAGTCCTGTACCTTTTCCCTTTTCCTTGTCTTTTGTCTGTTTTCACCATCCTCTTTGCTTTATAATCACTCACACTCATTTATCACTGGCTTACCCGGGTCTGCCTACACTATCTTCAATTTTTGTCATGGTGCACTGGTACATTACAAATACAATTAAACCATTTACGATACTGCAGCTTTTGGCTATCGCATCCCTGCTTCAAGGTTGAAAGATTTCTGATATTACCACTGATATCAGTTCTTTCCCATTTATCGGCAGTGTCCGGACTAATGCAGAAATGTTGCATTAATTAAAGGAAGCATCCAGTAATGCTGCTGTTTTTGCCAGTCTGACACTGAATTGAAGCCTGATGCCTGCTCATGTTTTAAGAGCCATTCATCACACATGTCATCCCAAAGCAGCCAGCTGTCTGAGCAAAGCTTCATTTGCATTTCATCAACTACAGTCTCCCTCTTCTTTCTCCTCCATCCTTTGTATATGGAGCTTTGGTTTTTAAAAAGAGCCTAGTCTTCAAAAAGCAGCTTAGCAAAAATTAGTATTCCATTTAGAAAGATAATTTTGCTTTAGTTCAGAGGTCTCAGCATTGATCCTGGGAAAATGTGTCACACTAACCCATGTACACAGTCTGTCTATATCAACAATATTTATTGCTTTATGGAACAAGGCACCAACCTGGCAAAGCATGGATAAAGCTGGGCATTCAGTGATTTGTAATAATGAAATGTTTTATTTTTGAAGGATTATAAACAGATTTGTAATTCTGAACTATGATCAGCTATAATAGGACTTTGAATTACAGAGTTTGATTTCTTTTCAGAAAAAACTAACCTGTCTGCCTTGGTTGGTATTACCATGTGGGCTGCAGCAGTATGACCATTGCAAGCATTAACTGCTTTTTAGCACATTTCCTTGCCATGTTACCCTATGCCTATTTACTTAGAAGTAAATCCCAGTGAGTCTAAATGGGTTTTTTCACAACTAAGAGTGCTTAGAATTACTTTGTTGGAAAATGTAACATTTGTTAGCAAATATAATTTTGCATTTTTTATTGGATTGTGATATCTTCATAAACTTCTACTTGATCCTAATTTATAAAGAAATTTGGCATAAGATTAACTTTCCTATATGTGTATATAAATTATAATACTTTCAAATATATCATTCTATGTATATCATTTTAGAAATGGGAATGTGTTTGCATAAGTGCATGACAGGGACCTCTGAGGATTCCCCCACCCCCCCAAGTTATGAAAAGCAAATATTCCAAGAGTCCCTTCTGAGGAGAAGCCACTCTAAGCACACACACTTTGACACAACACTTCCCTGCCCTGCCTGTGATGGCTACATCATACAGATGTGGCAATGCCATTCATTTACATGGAAGGAGTAGCTCCAAATGTTCATCTCTGTGCACACATATCAGCATCTAGTTTCACAGGACAGCTGATGGAAGACAATTCATGCCGGAATACAAACATGTTAATCCTAATAAGGCCAATGACATGGAGCCGTATGCAGGATAGTAGCACAGCTGTAGAGAGATTTGGAAACTTAAATCAAAATTCTGCAGAGCCAGAAAAGGAGGGAAACAATGACAATATTGACAAATAAAAATGTGAAATAAAAACAAAAGCAGAACACCGAGGTGTATAGAAAAAGGTTTGATTTTGCACACGGTTATTATAATGCCTCAGGACATTATTGCCTGTGCATTGGTATCATTCTGTACCTTCTTTGATTATGAATTTTTTAAAATGAAATAAGTAGAAAAGTTAGTTCTTTTGGTCCGAAAGTGAAAAAATAAAGAAATAAATAACCCACAGTTGTCCAATGCCTTTATTAGCACCAAATAAAATACCACAAGAATATGAAAAGTATCAAGTTCCCTCAAACCCTTAATCAGCCTCACTGGTACAGCACAAGACTGAGAGAGAGATGGGGAAAAGATAAAAAGGTTTAAAAAGTTAGGTCAGATGATGTAACCACACGTCTTAGTGAGTCCTGAGACACACAATGCAGGCTTAATAAATCACTGATGGGGTTTTAGGTGCTAGGTTGTACTCAAACCATGCATACTGGAATAAAGAAGGATATCCACCCCGCATTTGTAGAAGCACAGAGGCCAACAGAAACTCAGAACTCTCATCACCTCTCTGTTCATCTTAGCTGAGTGTGTGTCCTTGGCACAAGTAAGAAGGATGTTCATGAGCTGATAGGAAGCTCATTTGCAGTCATTACTTCTAACAATCTCTTTGGATGTTACCAACAAGAAATATTGACCATAATTCAGATTCAGCTACTTTTAACTAAGTAACTTCTCCTGCTTGACCCACCCTCAAACCTACTGGAAACCTGATTCAACTGTGCTCTGATTGCTGTCAGAATGGACCTTCTTCTCACCATTCAGCTGATGCTGATAAAGTAGGTTTGGAGACAGCTACAATCATGGCAATAGCATCAAAATTGTGACTAAGTAGTGATCATGAATACAAAATGGTTACAGTTGAGTAAACAAAGGCCTTTTCCACACGTGGTCGCGAAATCGCGTAGGGACGGTTCTGGCCGGTTTTATTTGTATCTGCGCAATGGCGCATTATATTTTTTAACGTTCCACACAGCTCTAGCGTGTTCCGCACTAGCGTGTGTCTGCAGATCCACACTGTAATCAGATTTAATCTCCCGCTCGCTTCCTAACCACGCCCCCTTCGTCCGTGATTGGACGTTTTTTTAAAAAATGGCTCCGTGCGTCACTGCACACGTGTGTACCTTGAATGTTCTAAAATGATAAATAAATATAAATAAGTGAAAGAACCCACATACCTAGAATCCTCCCTCTTTTTTTCTGTTCTTCACTGCTTACCGAGGAAAACAAAATGGCGCCGCCCAGCTCTTTGGGCGAATCAGTGTGTATCTGCGCTTCCACACACGTCCGCAGGTGCGCACAAACCCGCATCTCGGGAAAAAAACCACATTTTTCAAGGTTTTTAAAAAGTGCTCGCAAAGCCAGTTCGGACCGTGCCTATGCGGATTCACGTGTGGAAACAAAAAAATAAATGCGATCAAACGCACCACAAGGTGTGGAAGACCTCCATTAGAGGTCGCATTGATCCGTTTTATATACACGTGTGGAAAGGGCCAAAGGTAACCATTTCATGTTCACGACTGCTACTTAGTCATGATTTTAACACTGGCCATGATTGTAACCTCTCCCCCCACCCTTGCCGCTTAACCAGGCATCAGCTGCATAGGGAAAAGGAGGTCCATTCTGCCGGTGATTAGGGCATGATTGAGTGATGTTTCTTTCAGGTTTGCAGGAATCAGACCATGAGAAGTTACTTACTTAAATATGCTTAACTAGGTAGCTGAAACAGAATTCTGGCCATTGTTCTTTAGTGTACAGACTTTACGAGCTAGTATATAGGTATTAAGTTAAAGGAGATGTGTTTCTCAGTATTACTCCTTTAACAGGAAATATTCTCTCTCTCTCTCTCTCTCTCTCTCACACACACACACACACGGAGCTCAATGTAGTTCAACTAATTTTTTATCCAAAACTAATATATACATATAACATGAAACCTCTAGGTTGAGCCTTGCATAAGTAAATAAAAACATTTTAAACTTTCTAGAGACCACTTGAAATCATCTTCCAAAAAGCATCCAAGTATTTTTTTTTTCTTTCACCAGCCTCCACTTTAAAAAAAAAACGATTTCTCTTTTTCATGTGCACACTTAATAGATATATGCTTTTCTAATATTCTGGGATTAGGTGCTGAGGCAGGATTATATACTTTCCCTTTTTCTCTCTGTTTTTCTGCTCACTAAGGGAGTCTGGACTCAGCTGCTATTTACCTTGCCTGCTATAGTAGGATAGCCTGGAGCAGAATCGCACCTTTTTTTCCCAGTTCAAGATTTATTGCACTGTTTACTGCAAACATGCTGCAGCAATCCAACACCAAAAATCTGTGTTTCTGCAACCTTCCTTCACTGTCTTTCCAATTTCAGTGCTGCTAAGTAAACTTACAACTAGATAGAGTATGAAGGGGAAAAGGGGGCTGGCATGGAATAAAAAGACTTTGTAAAAGCCTTGTGATATGGTCTCTTTGTAGAGAGATGTACAATCAAAGAGTGGGGAGAAGAGGAAGAAGAGGGTGGCTCATGCTTAATATTATATCATTTTGTTTGCTTAAGAAAGGGGATGAGGATATTGTCAGATGGGGAGATCAGAAGAATGTAGTTGCAGGAACTCAGGCTTTTAGCCATACTGATCAGAAGAAGTGAGGAGAGGACGAGGCTTGTCACAGAAAGCCTGAGTTTTGCCCCCTAGTTGAGTGAAGCAAAATGAGAAAGAATAGAGATGGCATGGGACTGGGACATGCAGCATTTACAAAAAGAAGCGAAGAAGGATAGCTGCACAGGCTCAATAGGCAGGGGAAGAGAGACAAACAAACAAAAGTGATGCAGGAAGTACATACACTTGCCCCAAATCTGGGAGGAGACAGATTTTGTCTTTGTCTTGTGGAGACAAAGAGCAAGACAATATATATATAAAAATGGGTCAGGAAGGTTGCACAGATGGGATGTAGTGAGGGAATGGGGCAAGAAGAATGGAAACACCAGCCCATTTTTGAGTCCATTATTACTACAAAGTGCTGTTTAAAAACCTCTCTCATATTTTGTCCTTTTACCTCTTGTGGCTTTTACTCTCCATTCCCTTTTGTATCCTCATTCTTTTTCTCAATTCCAGTGCAGGGGTTCTGTTCCAGGAATTTCCACATAAAACAAACAAAGTGAATGCTCATATCTTGTGACCTTCAATGAACATGACATGCATGCATGACATACAAAATTCACTATGTTGAAACTCTGCATTAAAAATGTTTTAAAACCATAATTATATTGTTACATAATAAATAATTCTTTGTTGTAACTTTATTAACCTAAATATAAAGATAGTACAACATTTTCTGAGTTTAGTGATGACTAGCTTGATTTTGGGCTAATTAATTCTCAGAAATAAAATACTATCAATGACAAAACATTTCAAACATTTAGAAAATAGGAAAAACAGCATGGCAAACAGGACTTGTGAAATCCTGTAGAAATGTTGAGCAGGAAGTGTGAGTACAACCCAAAAGGAGAATCCAATATATGTATACATTAAGATTGTAAGAAATATGTGTATTGGAGTTGTACTCCGATAACATCTGGAAGGTCACACAGTTCCCACCATTGCTCTTTATCAATTGCTTAATAAGGACCAGTATAAACTACCTTCTTTCAGCAATGGACATTTATTAGAAACTGTTCACCATATCTAGATATGCACATGGAAAGAGCCTTGTATGCAAATATCTCTAGCTCAATGAGGAATTATAGTCTAGTTCTGAATACTTTGTGTGAATAAAAAGTTTTTGCATGTGTTGTTCTTCTACTATTCCTCTTCTAATATCAGTTGTACCACAAGCCTGGATATTTATATAAGAATGATTAGAAAATGAGATGCAGTGGTAACTGCTCCCCAAAGAGAGAGAGAATTACAGCTTCTTTTTGTTAAAGTTTCTGCAGTTTTAAAGTTCCATTAATAGTTCTCAAAGTTTTCATCACACCAGAAAAGAATAAGTGTTCTGTTGCGACTGTATTCATGCCTCAAAGTATAGTAAAAAGAAGTCTGACCTTAGGTACCTGAGGGAGTTCTTCACAAGAAACTTCAGCAGGAAATTCCCAGTGGGCTTGAAAGGTAAAACAGTGGAAAATGTGTTCTGACACTGAAGAAAGATGAGGACGGCAGATGAAAAGGAAAATAATTTCTCAGTTTCGTCAGGAACTGTTGAAAAGTAGTTTATTGAAGGATCATGACCTAGTAACGTGCAACCAGATCTATTAACTCTTCTTTATATTAAAGCAAATTTAGATCTAAATCTAATTAGTACCAGAAAGTATTTTTCCTTTCTATTTACTTCCACATCAACAATTTGATTCTTAGAGACTAGGAACAACATTTTAGGACTACTTGTGTAGCTTAAATAATATCCTTCTAAATATTAAGGAATGTCAATATATTTTGAAGTAGGCAAATATTGCAAATATGTAAAATTAATCTAGTGCATGTTCCATCTGTTTCTTTCTGATAAATGTTGAAAATAAAGAGTTGAGTTATGATTGTTTGTTAATGGTATATATTTATATCTGGATGGGCAACTGCATGAGGTGGGGGGAAATTCTTTGCCCTTATGGGCCATACCTGCCTTTCCTGGCCCAATGGAAGTCTCATTGTCACTTCTAATCAGCATTTTGGCCTGAGTTTCAGCCAAAGGCAGTGGTTTAGGGGATAGTGACAGATTATTGGGTAGAGAAGGCAAATCTCCATATTTCCGCATAGTTTGGAGATGTTTGGAAGTGGGTTTTATTGTAAGTGAAAATTGTCCCTAATTGCTTCATTTTTTGAAATAAAATTGGAGGCTGGTGGCCATTGGAGTACAGGTGCAAGACTTGAGGGGCCACTAAATGTGCAGTTGTGGCCACATATGGCCCATGGGCCCTTGGTTCATATTGTTGTTCTGGTTTATTTATAGGAAAATCTGGTATTTTCCTATAAATACTTTCAAGCATGAGTAAATATCACAGTATCACAGAAAATAAACACACTTTGTACCATCTAGAGACCACCTGTAGATAATTATTCCACATGTAGATAATTATTATTCCACCTGTAGATAATTATTCTGGGGATAATTATTAAATTCACTAGCCTCCACTTTTGTTGTGATATCCATTTTGGTCTACAGATTTATTTTAAAAAAACTGCTGGGAGCAGCTGGTGAGGCATGCCTATCTGCTTTCCCCTTTTTTATCTGTCTTGCTGTACATAATATGCTTCATAAGAGATTCTGGAGGCAGCTGCTGTTTACCCTTCCTGTTATAGGAAGACACACACAGCTTCAGAAGATCATCTATTGTGAAATCCTGTTCCTTCCCAGCTTAGTCTACATTGCATTGTTTACTTCAGTACCATTGCTGCAACCCAGCTCTGAAAACATGTGCTTCTTCATCCCTCCATAAACATCTTCCCAATGCCAGTGCCACTAAAATAATCTTTCAGCAAGTAGAGGGCAAGGAAGAAAAGAGGGGCCAAGTGGGCATAAAAGGACTTTATAAAAATGACCATCTTTGTCAGAGGCTTTGTTAACTGAGGTATGCCTTTACCAACTGGGACTAATTCTGCTTAGTTTGTGAACTTAGATGAAATTGGGTGGGCTTCAAATTGGTAACATAACACATACTGAGGGGCTCCTTTGCAGACACATACATACAAAGCTGTTTCTGAAAAGATGCACAATGAAGGGAGAAATCAAACTGCAAAGTTTAACAAAGTCTACTGGGGAGAAAAAGATTCCAACAAAAGAGTTAAAAGTTACTGGACTTTGAAGTCCTGTAAGAGAGCCATTTCCAAACTTTTGTACCTTAAAACCAGCACTGATATTTATAAAATTAGGCCATTTCCCCACTAGTCTGTTATAGCGCTATGATTCCACTTGCAACATGCTATGGAATCCCAAGGTTTGCAGTTTCGGGAAGGGCCGGCCAGCCCCTCCCGAATCTGCAAACCCCAGGATTCCATAGGATGTTGCAAGTGGAATCATAGCACTATAACAGGCTAGTGCAGAAATGGCCTTAGTCTCCTTATCTTCCAAATTTGAGAACAAGTATCAAAGTATTTTTTTCAGAGTAAGAAGCTATTGCCACTCAGACCTCTGGTTATAATGGTAGAATGAAGGCATACAACTTACTTTGCAACTGCAAATGTGCCCTGTAAGTGCAACTGTTGTGGACATCTCATAGAATCCTGTATGAACATTACATACTATGTAGCATTGTAATTATGGTGCTAGGTAGATAGTAGATTCTAGCCAGACTCCCTCCAAACCTCACTTAGCAGCAAGCAACCACTGTCATCAACAGGAGTCTGTTCCCCTGTTGATTGAACAGTGGCTGCCTAACATTTCTACCCCTTCCCATGAACAACCTCTGTTATGTCAGGCAGAAAAAGGCCCCTGTTGCAATTCCCCCACATGTTAGAGATTACTCACATGAGAGAGGGGATAATCATAGAATCATAGAGTTGGAAGAGACCCCAGGGACCACCAACCCCCTGCTATGCAGGAACACCCAACAAACCATTCCCATCCAGCATCTGCTTAAAAACTTCCAAAGAATGAAACTCCACCACACTCCGAGGCAGCACATTCCACTGCTGGACAGCTCTGACTGTCAGGAAGTTCTTCCTGAGGTTCAAGTGGAATCTCCTTTCTTGCAGCTTGAATCCATTGCTCCTTGTCTTAGTTTCTGGAGCAGCAGAGAACAAGCCTGCTCCTTCTTTGACATGACATCCCGTCAAATATTCAAACATGGCTATCATGTCCGCTCTTAATCTTCTCTTATGCAGACTAAATATAACCAGCTCCCTAAGCCATTCCTCATAGGGCATGGCTTCCAGACACTTCACCATTTTGGTCGCCCTCCTCTGGACACATTCCAGCTTGTTGATATCCTTCTTGAATTGAGGTGTCCAGAACTAGACACAGTATTCCAAATGAGGCCTAACCAATGCAGAATAGAGTGATACCATTACCTCCCTCAATCTAGACACCATACTCATATTGATGCAACCAAGAATTGCGTTGGCTTTCTTGGCTGCCTCATTACACTGCTGACTCATGTTCAGTTCATGATCTACCAAGACTCCTAGATCCCTTTCACATGTACTGCTATCTAGCCACGCATCCCCTATCCTATATTTGTGCATTTCATTTTTTCTGCCTAACTGTAGGACTTTACATTTCTCTCTGTTGAAATTCATTTTGTTAGCTTTGGCCAACTCTCCAAACGGTCAAGGTCATTTTGAAATTTGATCCTGTCCTCTGGCATATTAGCAACCTCTCCCAATTTGGTGTCATCTGCAAATTTGATCAGCATGCCCTCCACTCCTTCATCCAAGTCATTGATGAAGATGTTGAATAGCACTGGGTCCAGGACAGGACCCTGTGGCAGCCCACTAGTCATGTCTCTCCAGGATGAAAAGCAGCCATTTCTAAGTGCTTACAAACTGACCGTTTAATGGTCTTCTCTAGGATCTTTCCTGGTATTGATGTCAGGCTGACCAGGTGATAATTATTTGGGTCTTCCTTTTTCCCCTTCTTGAAGATGGAAATGACATTTGCCCTCCTCTACTCTGCTGGGACTTCTCCTGTTCTCCAAGAGTTCTCAAAGACTGTCGCAAGTGGTTCAGAAATGACTTCTGCCAGTTCTTTTAATATCCTTGGATGTAATTCTTCTGGCCCTGGAGACTTGAGTTCATCTAGTTTAGCCAAATATTCCTGTACTACTTCTCTACTTATTCTGTGCTGCATTCCCCCCCCTCTTTCTCACCTGCTCCCCATCCCCCAGGTTGAGTACTTCTATCCTTTTGGGAGAAAACTGAGGCAAAGAAGGTGCTGAGTAGTTCTGCCTTCTCTCTTCCCTCCATTATTAATTGACCATCTTCTCCACACAGCAACCCTATCATTTCCTTGTTTTTCTTTTTGCTGCGGACAGGTCTAAAAAAGTCCTTTTTATTGTTTTTAATGTCTCTGGAAAGCCTGAGTTCATTCTGTGCTTTAGCTTTTCTGACCTTCTCCCTACATTTCCTGGCTATTTCCTTGCATTCTGCATCTCCTAGCTATTTGCTTGAATAATCATCCTCAATAAACAGGGGAATGGATACCCATTGATCCCAGATGTGCTTACTGGTAAACTTTCATGATTCATACTTTGGGATGTGTAACTATAGGTTACATACTCATGATTGCCTAAAGGATTCTGGCCTTACCCCTTAATGGGGCAGGAAAACTGTAATATATCTGAAACTGTTGCTCAGCATTTCATCAAACCAATGAAAGATTAGCTTTCTTGACAAGACTGAATAGAGTGTATCAATAGTTTTGACCAAAAAGTGACAGAATGATATGATATGTTTGTCTAAAAGTTGGAAATGAAAAGGTAAATGTATCAGTTAACTTGATATACCCCTGAAAATGTTTATCATATAATTCTGGAATTTGGCATAGTTGTATACCATATCAAATAGGATGTGACTGCTAAGTTTCAAATTATTAATTCTGCATGTATCCTCTGACAAGAAATAGAATTTTGTGTCTCTAATGGTGGGGTTTTTTATTTATGTAGTGACTGTTCCCTTTCCTCCTTCCCCATTTCTCTTTCCTTTCTTTCCTTCCCTCCCTCCCTTTCTTTTTCAGTCATAACTAAAGGGAAACTGTTCTGTACCTCATTCTACACAGTTAAACTCTGGAAATAGCTGCCGCAAGACATGGTGATAGACATCACTGAGATTACTGGCAAAGGAAGTTAGACAATTAATAGAGGATAAAGACTTCCAACAGTTTTTGGTCGTTATGATTGTATTAGACCTGCAGAACCAGAATGACTCTGAATACCTGTTATTGGGATTCAACAATGACAGAGACTTTTTTAACCCTGTGTCCTTGGTATAAGCACCCATAAAGGTCTGACTAGTCAGTGTGGCAAACAGGATGCTGGACTAGATGGGGCTTTTATCTGATCTAGGTGGATTCTTATTATATTTGTGCGTGTGTGTGTGTGCGTGTGTGTGTATGGGGGTGGAGAGGTATGCTTTCATTCCCTTTAGTAGTTTGCTTTTTTTCTACAGTATTCTTGAAAATTCAAGGTATGTCATCTGCATTCACAAACTCGTAAGTACCTGCATTTACTCACTACAATAGATAATGGAATAGCAGTTTCCAGCATGTCTTCTGGTTTCAAAGCTTGAAAATGCAGAACTATCTTCTCCCTGAATATCTTTTCAGAAGCTTTAAATGAGTTAATATTTTGTCATGGAAAAGAAATTCTTCAGTGAAAATGGCTTGAATTATACTTACGTATTCAACAAGCAAGACACAGCTGTATTCCACATATAGAAATGTAACTACATCCTACAAATAAAACAGTATTTTGGGGAGAGCTGGGATTTGGGCTACAAACACAGGCATTTTGTATTTAAGAAGGGCAAAGTTCATGCATCATGATATTGAAAAAGAGTAGAAAAGCGACACTTGTAGTATTCCTTGCTACAGTGTGTAGATGATGCAAAATACACATTAGGTGGATAAGCTAAATCATCTATTAAGCATGTAGAAATGTAAACAAAGAACCAGCTGATGACCACTGACTCTTATGGACATGGGTATACAGACTACAAGCAGAAAATGTCTTGCACACATTATTCCTCATATAGAAACCTTATCAAGGAAAAATGGTCTCTCAGATTCACTTGTTGGCTTCAACAACTATTTACCAGTAGTGGTATAGAAGCCACTCTAACAGTCCTGTTCTGAATCCATTTCTGGTAATAATTGTTAAGCCTGTAAACTATGGACAGAAATGGTGAAATGTTTACTTCCCATATCAGTGCTTCTGTTCCTATTTTTCCCAGCAATGCTGGCACAGAAAGTAACAACAACAACAAATGAATATTTGATGGATTCACCATCATCTGTCCTCTGATACCTTCTGCACATCTTCCTTGATAACAAAATGAGTGTTGGAATTGGCATCATAGTGTGCTTCTGGATCAACTTCTGTATATAAGAACATAGTCAGAAAGTGGGACAAAAATGTTTTGGGTGAGTTATTGCTGAGATAAAATACAATACTCAAGTTCATAAATAAATAAAGACAGAATTAACACTTCTCTCAGATTTAATGCATTTGTTGAGCAACTGAAATAAATCAAGCCCCATACTCATACAGTCCTATGCGTGACATACAGCAGATGTTCCCACACTTTCTTGGTTTGCAGTATACTTAGTGTCTCAGTAATTTTTTCACAGTGCCCTAGACGCTCCATCCCCAGCATGCAGCACAATCTTACATGTGTGATTATCCAAGAGTATGCCTCACTGAGCTGAAGGTGGCTCACTTCTGGAAAGGGAAAATTTATTTTCTCCCAGAGTCCCTCCTGGAGAGATTCTAGGAGCTGTGTCTAAGAGTTGCATTCTAAGACTGTAATAGAACTACATGCAGAAAACAAATGTCCCCATCACTTCCACTATTTTTTCCTTCCTGGCTGGCCCATGGAGCTGCTTCCACCTGTGCTGGCCCTTTAACTTAGCTGTGGGGTCTAGATTCCCCACCCCAACCTCACTTGGTATCTTAGGAAATGTATTCATTCACTTCCCAAGTAAAGGAGAGGAAAACAAGCAGGATTAGCCCAGTATCATACAGCTCCCCAGGAGGCACTATGTATGGGTGGGTTGAAAAGGTTGCAACTACTGACTGGAGATTTAGTTGGAAGTTAGAAATATTAATTGTTAATATTTTGAAACAAATGAGAAAGTGGGAGGGTGAATTAAAATATCCCACAGCACTTGTGAGTTCACTGTGGTGCACTGGAATGATGTATAACAGAAGTGCATGCACATCCCCAAACACATCCTATAAATGTGTATGTTCATAAAATATCTGTTTAGTATATTTCTTTATTTATCAATAAAGCAACAAGGGGAGCCCTTTGTGAAATAAAGAAACAAATATTTTCTGTATAAAATAATTTCAACACAACAATAAGTTAAAGTCCATTTTTCAAACATCTACATTTCCCAAATTTTAAATTGATCCAGAACATTTAAAAATAATGGAAAACATTAGTGGTGCATAGTCAACAACCAGAATATGCCATGGAAATGCTCTAATTTTAAAAGATATATGTAAAAGATTTGCTGACTTTGTGCAGCTGCTTTAGTAAATGATGTATGAAATGAAAAGTCTTTCTCAACCCAGTGAGCTTTCAGCTAGCATTTTGTGTGATGTACTATCTTCTAATAGCTTCTACAAAAAGGAGAAAGAAAATTATTCAGTTAGCAATTTGGAAATTACATTTAAAATGTGTTTTCTTTCATATTGTAATCTAATGTTTCTTTAATACACATCAAAAGCCCCTAGCACTGTTGACCAACATGAAGGCATATGTGCCTTGGGAAGTAAAATTTTCAGCTTCTAACTGAAGCTCAGACATGATGAAGTTCACTGTCTCTCTTTAATGTACCTCAAAAATTGTTGTGAGGATAAATAAGAATTGTTAAAAAAAACTGAATGCACTAAGAAGTACTACAGAATTATTGATAAATCTGCAACTCTTTCTCTTTGTGATTTGTGATTAATTTTTTTCTCCAAGAACTGCCTTCATAATAAGGGCAAATTATAAATTATTATATAGTACAGACCAGGTGGATGAGCCTTCTGTTTTCCATGTCTGAAGTTTTGGAAAATCTTACACCATAAATCCTTTGAACTGGGTTCTTTGAACTAGACTGTAATGTCAGGGGTAATGGTGCTGATGCCCACTCTGACAGTTTTTGTCCCTGCTGAAAGAAATGTTGCCATCATATGAACATCCTGACTTTTGTCATTCTTCCAGGTAAGGGAGCAGAAAGCTAGAAAGCCCTAAATCATCTGAAACTCTAAGAAATTCAGATGGAATGAAGGATGTTGCATACTTCGAAGCTATTACGGCACAGCTGCTAAAGCTGCAGTTTGAGGCAGCAATATGCTTTCTGCAACAAGACCAAGAGACGTAGCTGCAGTTGTCGTCATGACTAGAGCAGACCAGACCAAACCAGGCCTTTTCCCCTTGAAGACCACCATACAACCTTGAGCACACTAGATTTCACTGGATTGAGACTGCATGGAAATCTTCAGGTATGACTAGGAAAAAATCGTGCCTGAAAAGCTGAAGAGCCAGTGCTAGTCAGAGCTGACAGTAATCAGCTAGAGGGATCAATGGTCCCATTCAGTTTATGAGAGCTTTCTGTATTGCATCCCTTCTTCTCAAATCAGATTTCTGTGCATAATACATATTTCTCAGTGTTAAAGCTGTCAGACCAGTAAATTGGTAATGGACTTGACTTTTGGAGTCATATATACATGCCTCTAAAACACAAAGATTATTCCCTCATAGCAATGGCATTATAATCAACTCATAACATAGCATAAAATAAATCTAGTGTTATCACTTGGGCAAGTTACAATAACTGTTCACCAAACACTCTATTATCATTATACAGCAAAATCAAAAATCCACAAGAGATTTTGGCTTTACTAGCCATCCACAATGCAGAAAATATATCATGCAGACTTTGAAAGCTTCCCTGGCTTCTTCATTAGGCAAAGATAACAGAGGAAGAACAGTGATGATATTAGAGTCACAGAACTACATTTTAAAAGGAAAGAAGGTGGGGGGAGAAAAAAGTGTATTATCACCTTTAAGACTAACTGGTTTTTGTTTAGCATGAGATTTCTTGGATATAAACCCACTTCTTCAGATGTAGTACTGAGTGGTATTAAGATCTCAGGTCTAAAGCATATTTATACTGTCAGGTCTAAAGCATATTTATACTGTTGTAGGATAAAATGTAATAGCATCCAGAAAGATGCAAACCATGTCTTTTCTCTAATGTTACCATAGTTTCTAGTCCAATCTTGTGGCATATTAGATATCATTTGATATCAAGAATTTGACCTTCACTACCCATTCCACTCCATGTGCTTGCTCCTGAACAAACACACATGGGCACGGCCAAAAATAGCTGAACTATTAAAACAAATCCAGGCAGGCCAGTAATTGCCGGACTGCAGCTTCAGGAGACCTCCAGGCAAGTACCCCTTTAAGATCACATTATGTATGCACACTGTTTACAAAAGACTCTCTGCCCCGAGCAGGCAGCTTGACGAGCCGAATAGTCAACTGTCGAGCACTCCACATTTACATACTGTCTACTCCATTGACAACACTGTCATAATTTAATCATGCAAAGTACTGACCTTTCGGAGGCTTTGTCTCCAGCCCGAAACCCATTGTTTTCTCCGGGAATGGATTAGCCTACGGGCACATTTTCCCCTATAAGACCCCCTGATTTTGAGCGTTTCTTCAGATCGCTCCTGGCTTCCCTCCCGCTTTGCTATCGCTTCGTTCGGCGAGCCTTCCCCTCAGCTCTTTGTGCTGAGAATCTCCACTTCTATGGACTTTTCTTCAGACTACCCAGGCTTCAGGACAGGTGTAATAATTCCCATTCAAAAATCCCTCTTAAAACCCTCTATCTAACTCCTACCTTTCTTTCAATAGGTCTGTGTGAGTGATTACATACATGTGTGTTGACTGTGTTTTTCAAAATAAAGAAACAATTATTATTTACTTCTGTTTGCTTATTGACTCGACTTGACCCCGTAGACATTGGGTTCAAGATCTCACTAGGTTGTCTTGCCTCTTGTATTACTTAGCTTGTGCTCTTGCTAATTCCCATTCCCCATTATGAGCACATTGAGGTGTCCCTCACGGGACCCCAGAAATTAGGGTAACACTAAATATTCAAAGTGCTGGATGATGTAGTACAAGTCTTTCAAATCCTTACAGTGGTCACTTAGTATTTATGTGTGAAAGTAAAAAAACTGCTTACCAAAAGGCAGTTTCCCTGGGTTCGAAGCTCTCTCTGAAAAGATTCCGTTGGTTATATGTGCAACACAGACTCTTTTATTAACATACTCAGTGTGCCATGAAGCCATTGTCTTTGTTCATATCTCTGCTAATGGTTTGGAATTTCTGGATATAATTCAATTCAGACGTTTCTCTTTCTAGTCTTCCTTTGTAATTTTCCTATTTAAGGACTGCAACCCTTACTGTATGTCCCAGAAGGTTGAAATATATTGCAACTGTTTCAGAGGTATTGCCATTTCTAATGTCAGATTTGTGTCCATTAATCCTCTTGCACAGAGACTTTGTTTATTCAATGTAGAGTATACAGTGGCACTGCTGGCATAGGTGGCATGTATTACACTGGAAGAAGAACAAGCACACGCACCTCTGATGACCTTGTGAGTGATATTGGCCCCTGTAATATTGCTCCCAGAGTAGAAGTAGAAATAGAATTGATATCTGGGTTTGTGGCAGGGTCTTGTCCCTGTATTATCATCCATGTTGTGTATCTTGTTCTGAGTAATCGTTTATGATTTGGAAGTTGTCTGTAGGCCAATAAAGGGCTGCTTCTTAGGGCTCGTGAGAAAACTGTGTTATTCTCCAGAACTGGTTGTTGCTCACTGATGATGCATTTGGGTGGTCTACATTTTGTCTCAGATGTTTGTTCTTTGGCTAGTTGGGGTGGTTTTGAGGGATATCAGTGCTGGAAGACAGCATTCCCTTCTTGTCCATTGCGGACAAAGGACAATAAAAGACAGGTAATACATTTTCAACAGCATTAGCAACAGAAAAGTAACTTCCATTGAAATCTAGGCTTCTCCTGCCCTATGTGAAACTAACTGCCACTTTCTTAGGTAGAGAACTTTCAAGTCTCCATACTATTAAATTTGGAAACATTTTTAGGTATTGTATAGGTAAAACTTGCCAATTGTAGTCCAAATGAAAGAGTTTTATTTTTGTTAAGTATCTGTATTATTCAAAACTTTGTTGTGTTACCTTTATTATTATTGCTGCTACTATTGTCATATGTAGATAATGGACTGCTATTGGCTGTATTATTGTTACTGCTATTAACTGTCATGAGTAGAAAGCTTTAAATGAGTAGATCATATAAACTACTTCTTGTTCTTGCATACATTTTTATATACAGTGGATTGGAGAAGAGTTTGAATAGTCCATGGTTGAATGGGAGAAGTAGAGTACATTTAAGTATGATTCCATCTCTCCTTGAAGAGGAGACCTTTTATTAAAGAAAAAAACCCTCCCTGTATCCCTCCATATTAAATACTTTTCAGCTACCTTCCAGGGATTAATTTTGAACAAGATGCTGAAGTATGTGGTAGTATCTCAACTCCAGAGCTTCCTCCATAAGGCAAGTTATCTTGGTCTATTTTAGTTTGACATCAGGCCTTGTTGTTGGGCAGAAACTTCTTTGGCTGCCATATTGGCAGATCTGTTCCAGAATCTGGCTGGAAGAGTTTGTTTTAACTGGATCTCTTGGCAGATTTTGATACAATCAAGATTTCATTCCCCATTCCCACCCCAGATTAGCCAATCCAGGTTTTAAGATCTTCAAGGAAGGCCTTTTCCTTGCTCTCATCTCCTTTGGAGGCATATTTGGACTTTTCAGTGGCCACTACCAGCCTCTGGAGCCCTCAGATGAAGACAACAAGATGGGTTCTTTGATTCCGCCCCCCTTCCGCTGGCAGGTAAAGATGTTTTTATTCTAGCAGGACATTGGCTTGTAAGTTACTCTCCTGTTAAAGGGAATTTAATTGTTCGGGTGTGTATAACTGTGTTTTATGTTGTTTTCTTTTACAGTGTGTTTTCAAGTTCTTTGTTTTTATGTTATGTTTTTATCCAGATTCTGTTCCCAATTTGTATTGTTATTACTGTTAGCCACTTTTGCAGAAAAGTGGGATATAAATGTGATAAAGGAAATTACATAACAGGAACAAGGCACCATCTAATACAAGCAGCTTTCAATGGATATTTAAAGAGGAAAAACACACAGTCGCTTGAGGTTGTCCTAATGCTGAGTTGGCACCCTCTTTTTTGGCTGGAAAAAAATAATAAAATAAGAGGAGCCACTAAAAATGGTGACACAAATTGATGGTAATAAATTAGCACATGCATAAAAGGGCTTTCCAATTTTAGCACTAAAAGCACACCATTATAAGCAGCATAATGCAGTTTAAAAGGCGTACTGATAAGTGGTGGTATTCAAATCCATTTCTGTGCCCTTTGTGTTCTTATCTACCACAGGCCAGCAGACAATCCAGCTTTTCACTAACCTTTGGCACTCCACCATCAGCAATAAAATGTGAGCGCCTTTATATTCCCAGGGCTTCCTTTAATTAGCATCACCTGTGGTATGCTCTGTTTGAAGCTGCATCAGCAGCAGAACACACCTGCTTTAGCGCCTGCAGGTAGAATAAAGTTCAGTGTCTTAAGGCTCCTGGGAGTCCCGTCTCTGTGCCCTAAAGCAATGCTACACCAAAGCTGTGGCTAAATACCTATCGTCCTCAGTGATCCACTAATCCTGATAATTATTGCCTTGATGGTGAAATTATAAACAGTGTTCTGCTATAAGGCTGTTTCAAGTTCCAGGAAAACTATTTCCTTGTCCTCTTCGGGAGATAAACCAATTCAGGTGTTAGACAGAACTGTATTTCAGACATTCATTGTCCAAAATGTTTGAAATGTTAATTTATACGCCATTTGTGTAACCACTTTTTTAATCTACCTTTTTTCATTTGGAAGCATGTTTGTAATGAAATGTGAGGCACTTTGTTCTTGTAGAGATGGACATATGTATTTAATTGTATGTGTTCATTTATATTCCTATATATTCTAGAGGTTATATTATAGCTAAATGCCTATTAATAGCACACATGTGCATTTTAGGGGTCAACAGCAATAAGTTTATAAATGAATAATGGATATCTTGATTGCAGATCTGTAAGGAAACACACTAACAAATTGGCAGACATAAAGGATAAAGGTTACCATTAGTTTTGTTTCATTTGATTCTTATAGTTCCCTTTTTATTGATTTTTTTTTATTATTACACATAACAGTTACATTGTGTGAGTGCTTTGTACCCCAAGCTATTATACTGTGTCTTGCACTTATGCAAGAAAGATGGAGCCATGATTTGTAACAAGTGCGAATGTGTTCTTCCTTAAACAAATAAATACTGCCCTAAAACATCTTACTGGAGATGGATTGACTGAAGTGTGTATAGTTCAGTCTTATGAATGTGTTTAACTAAAAAAAAAAAGCAAAGAGGAAAGGAGATGAGGGGTTATAAACAAAAGCCTTTGTTCTCAGTAAACAAAAGGTAATAAAAATGAGTTGCATTACTTCTTCAAGAGAATAACAAGGCACCAATGTAAGACGATATTTATGTATAGCTGGAAGATTTGGTGTTCTTTTACTTCAATACCTTCAATATTATGTGATCCAATTCTGGAGAAAACAAAAATGTAACATTTAGAGATGAGTTATGGGCATACATAGTCTGACAACCCTGAAATGGATGAATTGTGACTCAGAGGACTGGATTAAATTTATCCCAGTTCTGAACTTAAGTGGCTACTTCCACAAAAGAGGTGAAAAATGGATGTTATCCATATGGGAAGAGTAGCTGCTTTGTTCCACAAGTAATTTAGGGCCTTTCCACACTGTACTACTATAGTGCTATTATTCCACTTTCAACATCTTCTGGAATTCTGGAGTTTCTAGTTTATTGAGACCAAAGAGCTCTCTGGCTAAGAATTCTCAGTGCCCCTCCCTAAACTGCAAACCCCAGGATTCCATAGGATGTTGACAGTGGAATAATAATACTATGTGCAGAAAAGCCCTTAGAGCAGTGCTTTCCACATTATCTGATCTGGGGTACTGGCAATTGCCTTTTTTCCAACATTCCAGGGATAAGTACCATATTTGTGCCCTTCGGCTACAATTGCTTCTTTCTTTCCTGGAAACTCTCCAGCTGATTGACCAAGCAAAGGAGCACCAGTTTGAGTAGCACTGATTAGAGCACAGGAGAGCCCATGACTCTTCTACTTCAAGCATTTACATCATAAAATATTTCAGCGGTGTCTTTCCTCTTCTCTCCCCTGCATGGTGCACATGCCTCTATAATCTCCTCTCTTTCCCACATGCCAGGTGCTCCCTCTTTACTCTTGGGGAGCTGCTGCAGTGGAGAGGGCTTGTCTGATACAGGAACATCTATGTTGGGTCAAGAACTACAACTGAATTGTTAAAAAGTTGTTTGAGGCTTGAAATTACAGATTGGCTACTCCTAGAGTATTTAAAGAAGAAACTATTTCCTCCTTGGCCCTAAATCCTAATTATACCAACCAGTCAGATCCTATCAGTTCATTTCAAGGAAAGCTCATTAAAGTGAAGCTGTACAGCACAGCATCTTGCTTCTTTCTAGTTGTTCAAATCTCTAGTGACCTAAAAGAAATGGAAGAAAATCAAGAATATATGCAAGTATGTGTGGAGGGAACATAAATAAAAGTTGTTTGGCAAATAATGTAGTAGCAAAGATAGCCTTTCCACAAGGTTTGTCTTGGAAAGAAATTTAAGCTGATGATTTTCATAAGTATGTTATATTTTTGTATCATATTCGATTACATTTTTAACAGCTTTTTTAGGTTCTTTTTTTTCCACAGTGATATTCTCACTGTGAAAAATTGTCATGAGGCAAACCATAAGTCAGCCTCCATCAGCTTATCCAGTTGTGCCCTACAGTCCAAAATATTGGATGGATACTGATGTTCCTGAAATTATCTACTAATAATTTCATATATTTTATGTAGCTTAGCCTGTGCCTTTATTTTTCTTACTCCTGATTAAAAACTAGATGAGCAAATCCCTGCCATACAAGAAGTATCCTGGTAGCAATAACATATGTTTTTTTAATAAAAAGCAAGACACCTATGCTGAAAAAGATATGCAATGCAAATAAATAAATCACATGACATGACATATATTTTTAAAAATTAAAAAATTAAAAGTCCATAGTGTCCTGATAATCCAAATCTTTCTTACTGAGTAATGGAACTTTACCTCTCATACCTCACACCAGGGATAAATGTCATCCCTACTGCTACTGGGAATCAAAATAGAATTGATTTGTTCCTCCATAACGGCTTAAACTAATTTTGCCTAGCTGGAGAGCCCAACCTCTTTCCACTAATATTTTCATTAAGAAGAAAATTAATACTTCCTTATACTGTTTTGTACACCATTGTGGGATGCAGTTGCTTTGGGGGTCAGCTATTTGGAATGCAAGTGCAACCTGGTGGTGGTCTACTAGGCAACTGGAGTAGTACCCCAAGAGTGAAACCCAGCACAGTGGTGTGCATGGGAGGTTCTTATGTATATAGGATAAGTCAGAGAAGAGCCTTTGGTGAGATCTTGGCCAAAGAAGGTGACTGAGTTTTGTTTCAGCCTTTGAGAAAAAGGAACAGAGAACTGGTATCCAAGTCTGGGAATTATTGGCACAAACTATCAGAAGTTTGAACTGATTCATGTAACAACAATGCATTTTATGTGAACTTTGACAAGATACTTTATTTCTACTGTTACTACGATAAAGGATACAGTTTATTTATAACTACTAGTCACCCTGCATTATCTAAAGTCACAAAAAAAGAACATGCTATCTTAAATAAACTAATTGGTTCTGAGGGAACATTTAAGATCTTAGGCCTTTTATATGAAGTTTGTGTCCAAAGGCTGTAGTTAGGGCTAAGGCACCTTATTAAATTGGAATTCAAATGGAATATAGCACTATAATTTTAAAATATTTTTCATATATCTATATCTATCTAATGTCAAAAATATTCATATTTTTAATACGAAAGGGCTATTTGTATATCTTGTGTTGATGAGAAGGGCTTTACACATATGTTAACATATGAACAGAGAGATCTTTCATACGACTAGAGCACATGGTGTCTTGATAATCCAAATCTTTTTCTTACTGAGTAATGGAACTTGACATTAACACCTCTCATACCTGACACCCCCTGGACAATGCATAAAACACCAATGCCCATCTACACACTATTCATTGGACAAGCCAGGGCCATGACAAAAGCAATATAGCATCAAAGAATACAGAGATCTGGGAGAAAAATTGTACGGTATTCTACTAAAACATTAGGTTTCTCCAACATGAGAACAAAGCTTGATAATGCAACCAGTCTGCTTGTATATATGAAGCAAAGTCATGTAGATTACCAGTTATAAATGTAATTTGAACACCAGTGAATAAAATAAAAATAATTATTTTATTTCCAAACTAAAAAAAAATAGTAATACTAATATGCCAAATCTTGTGAGCAGTTTGGGAAAGAGCATATTGCTTGTAGTAAAGCTGAAGGTAACATATGAAAATGTAAACCTGTAATGTGCATGGCTTTCTATCAGAAGAATCAGATTGTCTAAATAGTTTCATCATAGTTCCCTTCTAAGCAGAGAGACCTGTTCAACTACACTAAAAATTGAGCTACCGTAACATCATGAAGAGTATCTCAGTTTGAATGCTGGTATATGCTACTGGCAGTCTAGGACCCTGCTAATATCAAAAGGCAACAATGATGCAACCATATTGTTGAAACTACGTAAGTCTGGATTGCGTCAATGCCCAGAAAAGAGACTTCATCGAAAATCCCTGCGTGGTAGCTTCAGTACCATTAGGGAAGAAAGATTGTATAAACAAGCCAATTAAATGAATTGTTATGAATACATTTGTCCATTATTGATTGTATTGCATTTGTACATCCAGCAGTTAACTCTGGGCTGTTTGTGTAGTTTCTTATAGTTCTTATGCCTGTTAATCAGAGTGTAAAGAAAAATATAACTGTACTAGATAAACCTACTTCTTACCCCAATGAGTCTGGTAGTCTCATTTGCCACTAGGTCTTTTTCCCATTGCTCAATAATAGCACTGTATTTCACTTTAACTCACATGGCAGCATACTGTGCAATTTTAGGATTTGTTATTTAGGGTGAGGGCATTTAGAATTCTCAGTTAGAGATCTCTAGTATCTCATGAATATGCAAATCCCAGAATCCATGGATGCTGTCAATTGAAATGGAATATAGCACTATACTTTTTAATACAAATTTCTTATATTAGTATATGAAATATGTGTGTGTTTTCATATTTGCCAAAAATATTCATTTTTTTAATATGAAAGAGCCTACCATTTGGACATTGTTAATATGTTAATTAGAAGAGTTTTGCATGTTAATATGTTTGCATGTTTGCATGTTAATATATTAATTAGAAGAGTTTTGCATGTATGTTAACATACAAACAGAAAGATCCTTCATACAAGTAGAATTAGTGGAACAATCAAGATCTCAATTGCTTGGAGAAGGTCTACACATACACATTAGTAGAGATGTTCCTCCCACATGCTACACTCCTGACACATAGGCCTGTCAGCTGTACATGGGGAAGACTTCTTTAACATGTTGTTTTTTTGGGACCCCCCCCAGTGCAAAAGAGTACCCACATTATTAATGGTTCAACACTGCAAACCAGTGAATGCTAGCAATACATTTATAACTAAAATAAGGCAATATTAGAAGCCTATAGGCACCCTTACATACCTTGCTTTCACAATTTTTTAAAAATGGAAGAATTATAAAGCTATGGTCAGGTGTAAGACAGTTATTATTCATCTTTTTTAAAAGACAGTAATTGTAGTACTTCCCAGAAGGAGAAGTATAATAGTTAAAAGAGAGAGATACATTCTCCCGGCACTGGTGCCATCACTGCCCACAGTAAAGATCTTGCACAGAGATTGTTGTAAGAGTTAGCTGAAGTAAACACTGCACGATTTTCATTATCTGCTTCTTACATTTTTCCTCTTAAAAATCCTCTACACTATAGAGGTTCTTCCTACTAAACCTTCTTAGCTTCTGCACAGCTCATTCTGTCCTTAGAACTATGTAAAATTGTGTTCTCAATGACATTAACCTTTTACTTCTCAAAAAGAAACTGGAATATTTGTGAAGATTCCACCATTCAAAACTGCAGTTTTAAGGAACACAGTCATTGTGGTCATTCTGTGACATCATACGAACTCAGTCAGAGTTAATTTTTTTCCTACATTTTGAGATAGGAGGTTGAATTCTATCAAAAGTGATGGTGAAGAATGGGGTGGATGCATCTTAAAAAAAAAACTCTATTAGGATATGTTCAAGAAAATATAGGTAATTTCTCTGTTGGTTACTGCAATAATTGATTGATTCACCATTATAGAGTACTGTATTTGCTCAACATATTTCTTATTCACAGGGCTTACCTAAGACATTTTGCTGCTCAAGGAAAGCACAAGATGGACCTCCATTCTTTGACCCATAGGGTAATTGATCTTAGTTTGGCTTTCAACATATCTAAAGGCAGCAGTCTAGATTAGGAAGTTCAGGGCAGGTTGTGTAAAATGCATACAGCTCTGTCTTCTTGGTTACTACCCCTCTAGAATCTGCTGCCTGAGGCAGTCATCCAACTCTGCTTTATGGTTATTCCGGCTTATTCCTATCTATAAAGTACTGTATTTTAGCAAGCAGGATACCTAAATATTCAACAAGTACAGATTGTCTGACTGAAAAACCGTTGTCCAAATATTAGAGCATCCCTGTTAGTGATTCTAGTACTCTATTACCTTTTGTATGGACCTAGGCCCTTTGCTTTGCTGCAGATCTATTCCTGTGTATTATAGGAGCATCAGTGAAGATGGTCACAGGATAGTGCTCTATTTGATTCTAAAAATATGGATTTACTGTAAAACAGAGGTGGCAAATATGTGGTCCTCCAGATATTGCTGAACTGCAACTTCTAGCAGCCCTACTGAGTATAGTATAATGGTGGTGAATACTGAGAGTAGCAGTTCAACAACATCTGAAGGATTCTACAATTCTCACTCTACTGTAATTTTTTTTCAATCTATGGCCCTTTCTGCACATGGTTATTAAGGCAGGCCAATGTATCTTGCCACAGAGGTCTTCTGCACCTTAGAGCGGACTAGATCCGGTTTATTTACCTTCATTCCGCACGTAATTCCGACTAAATGCACCCCCATGTGGCGGTAAAGCATGCTATTTGAAAACTGGAAGAAATCAGTTTTCTAATTTTCCAGATCGATCCAATTCATACTTTCATAGTGGTGCAGACACGTACATTCGTGCCAATGTGAATTGGTGGTCAGGGGAGGGCTCATGGGAGGGGCCAGGGGGTAGTATGGACTTACGCACCTACACAATGACATACTAAACCATACAAAAAGGGGGGGGCAATCACAGCCAATGGGGTGGGAAGACGGGAGTAGTGGGAGTGGCCAAGGTGGAGGCAGTGTGAATTCATGAACTTGCGCCCCTCTGAATCAGAATGGAACATATGCAGTAGCTGTGCAGAAGGAAATGAGGGAAAGTCTGCTTTGTTTCAAGCCCAAAAAATCCTGTAAGAAATGGCAGGGACCGATTCACCAGCCTTGTGTGGAAAGGACCTATGTTACAGTATAGAACACCATCTCAGAGCTGAACCTAACTATATATATATATATATATAATTTGTTAGGAAGTTAGTGCTTCAATGCCATACCTACTTGCTCAGATTAAAGTTCCATTAAGTTTAGTAGGACTTATTCTCAGATAAGGATGCAGAAGACTGCAGTGTTAATTAACTATAAACATGTGTGAAAAGTTTACCTTTTTTTACCAGAACTAGGATCTGTATTGCTACACTAACATACGGCCTTAATCAGAGAAATATTTAAATGCTTTGCTTTACATAACTCCAGGGTGCAGCTGTCTAGTTTTCCACCCAAGTGAATCCCGTTAGTCCTCGGCCTGCCATACTGTCCCTATGATTTGTTTGTTCTATTGTTTTTTCCAGTGGAGTGATACATTGCTGTATCTTCTTTTGCTGCAGCTGAAGTAGAACCATCCATCATTCCAATCACTGCAGAGAAGGACCTTATGGACTGGGACTAAATTATGAAGCTGTGGAAGGAGGGGGAGAGAAAGAGAGAGATTATTTTCTGCAGAAACAGCTATTTTCTGCCAGTGCCTGCCTCTACATATTATTTCTTCCTTGTTTGAGATCATGATGAGCCCAGGGCTGGGAGTAAGAAGCCCAATTATTTTTAGGAATAAGATGATGAATCTAATCAATCCAAATACACTTAACTTACGTAAAACTAGTTTTGTCTCCTGCTTATTTGTGACTTCCTATTTCAGTTGTTCTTTTATTATTAATAAAATGCAAACACTGAATCTAAAGAAATAAATGCTGTCAGGATCCATATTGAAACTGTAATTGATGTGTCTTTCTGTTATAGGTTCATTCCTGCACTGACAACTATTGTGTTTCCAGGTAGTGGTGGTACCATAAATATATTAGTTAGAATAAGTAGCATTTTATTTAAATAGGTAATGTAATGTAATAATTTTCATTCTTAGCGAAAGCCCAGGTGAAATATACCCAAGCTATTACTGCCTATTGTTGCAGAGCAGCTTCAGGTATACTGCCTCTGGTATTTGTTGTTGTTGTTGTTGTTGTGTGCCTTCAAGTTGTTTCTGACTTATGGTGACCCTGAAGCCTATCACAGGATTTTCTGGTGCTGAGAATGTGTGACACACTTATGGTCACCCAGTGGGTTTCCTTGGCTGAGCAGTGAATTGAACCCTGGTCTCTAGGGTCATAGTCCAATGTTCCAGCCACTATACCACACTGTCCCTGGTATTTGTACTGTATGTTATATATTTATTGTCCACTGGCCTGACACTTTTGCTTGAGGATCCATTTTATATCAAAAGGCATAGTCTGAAAACCTGCCAGAAATGTTGTTGGTGTGGTGTGGACTCCTGCTGAAGAGACATTATCTGTTTGTGCTTTCATTGTATTAAGAGGAGTTGGTTCCTAGAAAATTCAGGAACATGCAAGTACCAAATGGCTTATAATGCAGCCAGCTAATTCATGAATGTACTCTTGAATTAGTTAGTCCACAAATCAGGTAGGAAATGTGCTCTGATTCTGAGCCATTTCCACCATCCAGTTAGGTCCACTTGTTTATTACCATTGCTGCTAGCTTTTTGTTCAAATCCTCTATTACTATACTGCTCTGTCTCACTAGCAAATCAAAAGGCAAAGAGTCTCCATGAGCTTCCTTTTCATTTCCCAGAACAAAATACTTGCTTTCTTTGTTTTGACCCATATTGAATCCAGTTTCTGAGTGATCAAACTTTTTGTACCTTTTCTTTTGATTCCCATGACTTCATTATAGTTTGAGGAGCAGTTGTTCATTTGTTTTGTTTGGGCATCCTTCATACAGATATGCTTTACCTTGGGGAATAACCCAACAGTTCCTTGTCATTTCTTGTGACTCTTGCCTACCATCTTTACTTTGGCACCTATCCCATATTGCCAGGCCCAGAATTTTCTTCCTGTGCTTTCCAATTAATCCTCTTAAGTGTTACATTTTCCTTGAAAGATCTGTTGGCCAGGAAGGAAGCTTTACCATTCATGCTGGAGTACTCACTGCATCCCAAAGTCAGGCTGCCTATATGCAAGAATGCAGTGTTCTCATGCAAGCACTCTGTAAACCTGTATGTGAGTCATCAGCTTTCACTCTAAGCTCAAAGTGAACTTAAAATATTTCTAAGCAGTAATCAAAAAATTGGGAATTGAATGTCCATTCTTCCAACTTTATTGCAAGCTCTATGGAGAAAACCCATTGGTAACAAGCAGGAAATGACGTTTTCTTCATTTCCTTCACATAGAATCATCTAATAATAGCAACTGCTCTGTTTATTTGCCTTCTCTATATATTTCCACCTCTATGGCCCACCATTGTCACCAGCATCGAAGGTCCATACCTTGTAGTCTTCCACTCCTGCTCTGCCATTCCTATAAAGCCATTTCCCCTAACTTTTTTTTTTTTTTTGGGCCAGAATTTCTTTATCTTTCCTCTATGTGTAAGTGGGTAGATATACTAACCAAGCTTCCATCACACTTTTTCTGTAACTAGTGGGTTTGCACATGTTTTCAAAAAAAGTTTATACAAATAGAGCCCATGCTTTCGATTTCTGTGATTCTTTGCGATAATTTCTGTTACATTAGAAATATTCTCAAATTTAGTTAAGAGCTTAGGGCAGAAAGCTGCTGCATACAGGCCACACTTCTGGTTAAAGCCCCACATTGATTGTTGCACAGTGTTGTGCAGTGACTTGAACATTGGACTACCATCCTGGATATTAGAGTTAAATTCCCTGCTCAGCCATGAAAAGCCACTGGGTGACCTTGGGTGTGTCACACACCCTCAGTCCTGAAAATTCTGTGATAGGTTCACCTTAGAGTCACCATAAGTGAGAAAGTACTTCAAGGCACACAACAACAAGGACAATGCACATGTGTTGCCTGTGTTTAAATGCTGATGTGTAGAAATGCTACCTCAAATAGGTTAGTAAATATCAGTATAACTGTTATAGTACTATTAATTATTGAAACCATTAATGCAACCTTACTGTTGACTGGGATGAGCAGAACTGTACCTGGTATTCCAAATACAGTCATTCAACAGAATTATTTTAAAATATTTCAGTACCATTCATTTCATGCTGAATACTGTTCTAATAATCCTTAACATGAAATTTGCCCTTTACAATGCCATTCTGTGAAATGAAGCTTTTATGGTCCTATCTATCACATAACTAAGATCTCTTTCCTGGGTATTTATTGTAGCATATAATACAGCATTGTGTATCTGACGTTGGCCCCTCCTCATATGCATTACTTTACATTTACTTATATTAAATCTCATTAACATTTTGTTGCCTGTCTGCCCATTTCCAAGAGGTGCTTTCACAGCTCTTCACTGTCTCCTTTAATTTTGCCAATTCTGAATAATTCAAAGTCATATGTGCATTTTTTCATATCCCTGATATCCTATAACTGCAGATAATCTATGAACTTTAAACAGCATCTGCCCCACTATCAATCTTTCCTGTGAATTCTCCATTTATTCTACAGTCTGAATTTGTTTTCCAAAGAAATCTCCAAAAACTATGCACAAGGACTGAGAAGAAAGTACAACTGACTTTTTGCACTTTCACATAAAGCAGGAATTTGCACACATTCGCATTGAAAAAGACACCACCCTTCATGTCTGGAATTCACATCTCCTTCATGTTTTCACTTTGTTTTTCCTTTCCATATTTCCTGTATAACCTAATTCATGCTCCTGTATTAGAATATATTTTATTATAGTTTCTAACGGCATGGATATATTTATGTAGGTAGGTCAGTCCAATAATCCTTCCCAAAACTCTGTATAACAGGGGTGGGAATTGTGCAGCCCTTCAGATACTGAACTGCCACTCTTGGAATTCTTGTTAGCTAAGTTGCTTAGACCTGCTGGGAACAGGTCCAAAATCCGGAGAGTTGCACGATTCCCACCCCTACAGTGCAACATGATGGCTTAAATTCAGTACTATGAGAGGCTTTTGCTCAACAATACTGGTCTCTGTGAGACCAAACGTTGGTCCCAACTAGTGGGAAGTTGGTACATTTAGGAAATGCAAATTCTTCCCCCCCAATTTTATATTGAGAATTTTCAAAAATACAACAAACAAAAACAAATTACAACAACAAAGAGAAAAACAGTATAAAGAAAGAAAGAAAGAAAGAAAGAAAGAAAGAAAGAAAGAAAGAAAGAAAGAAAATAGTAAATATTAAAGGTAAGAATACTAGGAAAAAAGAAATACTTATGGGTTTCTAGCTAATGCAGATTATAGATAACTCTATAAAACAATTTCTCTGACTACAATTCAAATGCATCAACTGCTGCTTTCCCAAATATACTAATTATCTAAACCTACAGTCAACACGTTGTACTCTTTTTCTTGCAAAAAGCCTATCAAAGGTTCCAGTCTTTCAAAAAGCCACTACTGATCTTTGTCTTAACAATGTTGTCAATTTATCCATTTCAGCTAATTCCAACAGTTTCATCAATCACACCTCTTTCATTGGAATATCTGTGTTCTCCCCCTTCTTTGCATATAGTAATTATCAGTCTTCCATCTCTAGTTTTAACAAAAGTTTATACATTTTACCAATCAAATGTCCCTTATCTAAGCAAAACTTTCCCAAAATCTGATTTGGTCAGATACAAATCATACAATTTTTTATCCATTTTATCCATTTTAAATCTTTTAAAACAGAACCATTGAAAACTGTAACCTTCTAGCATTAGTTCTTTCATCAATTTGATTATATTGTGTTCTTGCTGAAGGTTCCAGAAGATCTTGATAAGTCATCTATTTTTTTCTTTGCTGTTGTCTCCTCACTATGAAAAGCCTAGGAACTGCAACCTCTAATGATTCAGTGGATTGGCTGTTGCAGGAGTTTTATCAGCTGAATTTAAACTATAATATTTTTCTGCTCTATCCAAATCTTTGACTAACATACATTTTGAAAAAAGAAACAAAACAAAACCAGCAGTTTCTTGTAAAAATGGCGCAGAATTGTTTGTTGGTTTTGCTTTTAAAATAACTACCCTTCATAAAGCAATTTTGAAGTGTCTCTAAAGAACAGGCATTAAATATAATTTGGAAGGACTACTTTAGTCCCTCCACATTCACAAGGGCTTGGGGCACAGAACCCTCATGAAAGCAGAAAAACTGCAAATAACTCACCCCTCAATTCCCCTCCCATTCCACTGCCTCTGACCCCAGCATGGCGGCAGGGAGAAAAAAATACAACTTAAAAGGGTTACCAGTACTTTCCCCTCAAACAGAGAAGAGGGGAGTTTGGAAGTTCTAATTACTTCTAGCAGCCATCTTGAGAAAGGAGGAGTAGAAACAAAGAGAGCATCTGACCAATCAGGAGCCAATACACAGCAAAATGTGCAACCACATGGCAGAAGGGCCACACCTTCAGCAGTGGAAGGAGGCTTTGCTCACCCAAAAGAGAAAAAATCCATTTTAACCACAAGCCTTACAAACCTGGGGTGAGGAATGCAAGGGACAGGAGGAGAAAAATGAGGAGAGGAGGCAAGCATGTGCCTTGCAAATAATCAAATTCTGTCACACATGCTGTCATGGGCCCGGCCGAGCTCGCCGCCGCCGCGGAGGCCGCCGCTGACACAGATGGAGGCTTGGATGCCCTGGGGGCTGCCGCTGCCGTGGACGGGAGCCCGGAGGCCGTGGAGGCCGCCACCGCTGCAGACGAAGGCTTGGCCACCTCGGAGGCTGCCACCACCACGGACAGGAGCTCGGACACACAAGAGCGCGGCTCTTTACCGGGAGACCTGCGGGAAATTGGGGAGGCTCCGGCGGGGGTGGGGGATGGGCCCGTTAGTGGCGCCGGAGCTGGCCCGGGGCTCGCCCCGGCAGTCGAGGCACCTGCAGGCTCGCCTGGGAGGGAGGGCCCCGGTTCCAGTCCAGAATTTCCGCCCAGCCCAGAGGAGACTGCCGCCCCTCCAGCCCAGAGAAGACTGCCGCCCCTCCCCCCACGTTTTGCAACGGCGGCAGGGGAAGGAGGCAGTCTGTTGGTCTCGGCAGCTGCTGGAGAAGCGGCTGCAGGCTGAGAGCTCTCGGCTGTGAGGCCAGGCGGCAGGCTGAGAGCTCTCAGCTGTGAGCCCGGACCTGATTGGTCGCAGCTGGGCTAGGGGCTACTTAGAATGGGCGCTGGGAGGGGAGGACTACGGAGCAACAACTGTCAGTCTAACGCGTCCTCCTCTGCCTGTGTCTGGGTCCGGCCCCTCCCTCCGACGACCGCATCCAGCCTCCCTGGTGGCCGAGCACTCCGCCTTGCTTTGGGTGACGTAACCCTACCTTTGCTTGAGAATTAGCTTGCGTTTACTTTGGGACTTAACCTTTGCTTTGGGACTGGTGTATGCTCAAGCGGGGGCTTTTCTGAGGGCGTGCTGTAACCCTCTGTGTATTGGCTCCCTCTAATAAACACTGTTCAACTCCAGCCGCGCGCCCCATGTCTGCTTGGTCTCTGCCAGCCGCTGACACATGCAAATGAGGAGGGAGGACTGGAAATTAATGTAGTCAAAGTCATCTGAGTCATCAATAGTATTCTGGCACCCATGGCTTTTTCTAAAAGTATTATTCACTTTATCTGAAATCATTTCAGCAAGAGGAATTATGACAGACCCTTACTTCTCAGTGGCACTTTCCGCATGGGCCTATTAAAATGGTGCAGAGTGACCTCCAACAGAGGTCTTCTGCACCGTGGAGTGGATTGAGGCGGACTAGATTTCATAGTTCCACACCTCAGTCCGCTCTGGAGTGACCGGAACTGGTCACACAGCATGCTTTTTAAAAACCTCTTTTAAGAGGTTTTTAAAAAGTACGGAGCACGCGACCCCTTGTTGCTCCGTCCCTGCTCTCCAGTGCAGATTTGCAAGCAAGCACTAGTGCATGCCTGCAGATCTGCCAGAGGTGGGCTTTCGGCTGGCGAGCTTCTCTGGTTGGTGGCGAGCCACCATCAACCAGAAGCTGCCATTTTGGATGCCGGAGCAGTGCGGAGCAATGAGCTCGCACTGCTCCTTGTCCCGATGGACTCGCCCGGACCCACCAAAAGCTGGTGAGTAGCAGCAAGGAGTGTTTCCCTCGCCGTGTATGGAAAGGGCCTTAGATTGGTGTGGTAATTTTCACTCTGATAAGGCACCCTGTCTTTATTACGCAGCTCTGTCTCCTTGCTTATAACGCTACCTGTGTGTAAAGGGATGAGGATTTTCAATGTTTATTTAGAACCACTCAATAACTTTATGGTAATATGTTTTCTGTGTTACTTTATACACTGTAGACAACCCACTGTAACTTTTATTAAGAGGACAATAAGAATAAAGTAGTATTTTAGACTTCAAATGCATGTCAACGTTGATACATTTCCTCGACAGTTCAATTATATCTTTAGACCTTCATATAAAGCACAAGTATCATATAATAGCCCTTTGGCTAAACTCCCACCAAAGGCTTAAACTCCAGTCTAGGTCACACTCCCTGACCAGACCCTCCTAGCATTTAGTTACTTATCTGCCTCTCACTAGGCTTCCACTGAGAATTACACATCCCAACACAGTCACTTTATCTTTGACTGATTTAGGAACTCTACTTCCTAGCTCCTTGCTAGGTTCTCAATGAAGAATAACCATACCCTCAGGTACTTGGCGTTATATATTTTTTTTCTGTTAGCCTCAAGCCCATCCCACATACTACTGGGCTGGGCGTCTCTCCTGAGGTCCTGTTCTGCTTGCTGAACAACTTGCTTGCAGGCTGCATTAGCACTTCGATAACCATACCCTCAGAACTTTGTCACAGGAATATCCTCTGAATATTTGAGTAATGGATCTTATCCACAAACAAAACTGCCAAGATAACTAAAATCAACATAATCGTATTAAGAGCAGAGTTGCTAAATCAGTTGGACTTGAATTAGTCATGGCTATCTTACTTTGGACACATCATGGGAAGGCATGGTTCACTAGAAAAGGCAATAATGCTTGGTAAGGTAGAAGGCAGTAGGAAAAAAGGAAGGCTGCAGTACAGATGGATAGGCTCAATCAAAGGAGCTATGGACCTGAGTTTGCAAGACCTGAGCAGGGCTGCTGATGACAGTGAGAAAGGGTTGCTTATTCACAGGGTTGCTATAAGTTGAAGTTGACTTGATGACAGCTAGAAAGAAACCATCTGTTAAAAATATTTTTATTTGAATTCTAAGGAATATAAAGGCAGAGAAGGGAGGAAGAAAAGAAGATAGAGAAATGTGAGGGAAGGAAGACATAGGACATAGATATAGGCTAGATGTACCATATACATTAATATAGACTGACCCTATATCATTTCCTATTGATTTTAACAAATTTCCTTTGAGTATAAGCAGCAATGTTTCTGTGTTCATAATTACCTGATTCAGCACACACATTTTCAAACTGAGAGCTGTTTCCCCAAGAGAACTTATCCAGAGCATGATCAGTAGGCAGGTGGCAGTCAGTACAATTGATTATTGACACAGTCGTTAATTCTAAACTCTTCTGTTGTAATGATGAAAAGGGAAACCAAAATGATCAAATTTCTTGGATTAAAAACTCATGTTGCATGCTTTTTAGTCTTCTTTTTTTTTAGAGGCACTGTGCATAGTGAACATTTACTGAGAGTTTTCAAAGAAATATGTTAGTCTCTTGAAGCATAAAAAAGAGAAAGAGGCTGGAATATGGTCACACCAATAACTAATTAGTCTTCAAGGTGCTGCCACATTTCTTTCTTACTGACAGGAAAGTTATATCATGGGTAATAGAGCTTACTTGGAGGTAAGTGGATATTGACCTTGAGGGTTTTATTTTCCCCTCAGTATAAACAATTGTTATTGTGTGCCTTCAAGTCATTTCTGACTTATGGTGACTGTTAAGGTGAACCTATCATGGGATTTTCTGGGACTGAGAGTGTGTGATGTTGCCCAGGGGGTTTCCATGGCTGAGCAGGGAATCAAACCCTGGTCTCTAGGGTCATAGTCCAACATTGTCATAACCCACCGCTTGGAGGACTCAGACAAGGAGGAAGAAGAGGAGGGAGATTGCTAGGAGGCTTCAGGTTTCTCTGAGGTTGAGGAGACAGGGCTGAGGCAGTGGATATTCCTGTTCCCCACACAACATGGCTACAGACACTGAAGACAAAATGTCCACATCCTTCGTTGAGCCGTGGAGGGCAAAATGCCAAGCCCGCAGCCATTTAAATAATGAACACTGACTCAAATAGCACTAATAAGACACCTGTGAACTTGAAGACGCTACTCATAAAAATTGTGATTCTTGCCTCCCAGCCTTGGTGATGACAACTGTCTTAACTGGATGTCTAACAATACACTCTGACCTTCCTGTTTTTCCTCGACCTTCGACCAACTAAGTTTTGGACTACTCTATGTACTCTTTGCTGGCTCATGTAGCTGGGCATCTGACCTGCTGATACAACTTTTGGACTAGCTAAAGACCACTTCCGTGCTTCTCCTTGCATCTTCATTTGAACTGGATTTACTACTTGACCACTCCTCACACCAACCTGCTGCCATGTGCACTTGATGACTTGTGCTCAGGATAAATGCTCAAAGCACTATGTGACACTGGCTCTTGTATAAACAGTACACTGGTAGATTTTCTGGAACTCTGCAGTACAGTGCGATTTTTGGTGAATTTGATTAAAATATTTCTAAATTATTTGCTCACCAGGGCAGCATAGCAAAAAAAGAACCCACATCAAAATAACAACAACATAAAAATGTTATTGATTATATTGGGTTGGATTTATTTCCTTTTCCCTGGGATGGTATGCACCTTCAAGTTGCCTGTTGACTTATGGTAACCCCATAAATTTCATAGGGTTATCTTTGGCAAGGAGTATTCAGAGCTGGTTTTGCCAGTTCCTTCCTAGCCTATAGCACCTGGTGTTTGTGGTGGTTCCCCCCAAGTATTAAATAGGGCTGACCATGCTTAGCCTTCAAGATTAGAGGGAATCTCATGCCTTTAGAGTATTTAGGCCCATGTGAGCCAGATTCCATCATAATTAAAAAGAAAATCCAGTCAAAACATGATGACATATAAGTACACTAAAGTACGAATTAAATGAATTCGGCTATTAAAATGCAAGTTGAATCAAAATGGTTTAAATCTTCACACTAATAATAAATGGTTAAAAGTTTACTACATGGCCATCAGTTGCTACAGGCCTGCTGTCTGACAGAAAGACAACAGGGAGATAGATAGTCTAAACTCTCTTAGAAGGCAGTTATATAGTTTGGGAGAAGCCACCAAGAAGGCCACCTTTCATGCCATCACAAAGGTGGTAGGACTGAGAGAGGACCTCTACTGCAGCCAAGGGCTAAATAGTTTACAAAATCAGCTTATTTTTTTAAAAAAAGTTAAAAGATGTGAATGGATTCCTTCTTAAAATCAATTTACCTCCCTAGAGGGAATGTTTGTGAACGACTCAAGAGAATGTATTTTCCTGCATGCCCAGCATGTTCTCTGAAATCAGAGGTCTTTACAACAGCCTTTCCTGATGAACTTAATAAAAATGGTAACCTAAAGGGTTAGTATTTGGTAGCGACCTTTTATCATTTCAGGAGAGGTTTGCAATAACCAGTACAAACCAGTATGCCCTATTCTGGGTAAGATTCAGAAGAGATGAGTTTACACAGGCTTAAAACTTCAACTTAGCTGACCAGGGAAGTTGGTTTGAAGCATATATGATATATTACTTTCCTTAACTATTGCAATTTGAGGACAAAAATCAATTTCTCAATAAGGCCCTTTGGAAATGGGCAGCCCATCAAAATATAGAATACTGAAAAGGTCATCTGGAAATGGCATAGGACTATATTTCATAAAACATAGGCACTGCATTTCAGAAACCTTATTTGTGTGACAAAAATTGTGACAAGAACACAGGTTGGCATAAAATCAATATACTCAGTCAAGGCCTGTAATAAATAATAGAAATGAGGAACAGCATAAATTTAACCAGTTTTCATTACAACTTAAAGTCATTCTAATTTCCTAGGTGAGCTCTAGAAACTGCATAATTTCTACAGAAAAGTCAAAGCCTGAATATTTCTTATTTTTTTCCTGGAAAGTGCTAATGCAAACTTCAAAGAGAAAAATATGTTTACTGCTTTCATATACACCAGGGGTGATGCTGTTAGGTAGTTATCAAAGTCTGGACGGTGGATGTGGAGAAAGCATTAGATCAAGAAAAAGAAAAAAATCAAACCACAGACCATTACCAGGGCAAATGTACTGATCTATAGTCAAATCCCAAGTCTACTGAGATGGAATGCCCTTTGCCTGCAAAAATGCTAGTGCTTTGTTATATAGGGAAAGTGAAAAGAGCCGATTAGGGGTAGGTGATCATTGTCACAAATAAGAGAAACAGAACAGATGTTGTCCACTAGATGGAATGGCAATCAAACTCTAGTAAAGAAATGTTGTTTGCTCTGTAGCAGGACAGACCTTCAGAGCTGTTGTTGCCTTATCTGTTAGTTTATCTGTGCTATAAAATTCTATCAGTCTAACAGGCATAGGCTTGACACCATCCTAAGGGATTCTGGAGTTAGCAGTCTGGTAGAATACTTAGAGTTCTCTGCAAGAAAGCACTAGTACACTCCCCCAAACTACAGTACCACTAGAGTTGTCAAGTTAACAATACCAAGTACCTCATCACACTTCACATCTCAGGATTCCATAGGAGATAGCTATGGCAGGTCAAAAGTGGTATCAAACTGCTATAGTTATATGGTATATAGTTCTTTTTTCAGCCAATAGACTGATCATCCCCTCTCCCATTATTTCCAACAGAGCTGCATTTGGTTGCATGCATGCTTGTGAACATGCAAAATGTAGGGTTGCATTGTGCAGTTACATTGGAGTTGAGACCCTCCAGCCTGTGGGGGGAAAAGTATCATTTCCTTGGTGCATCTCTGCTACATCCCATCCATCCTACTCCCCAGAAAAGTGCGAGGGAATCAGAAGTACTGGGGTACCAATGACTAAAGGTGCTCAGTGGATTTGGCAGAACAACAGCCAATAAACATCCACCTAACCTTTTCCTTAGAAAAGATGAATTGGAAGAGAGCATTGGGTGGGACTTCTTGAGTGCATAAAGTGCTTCAGGAAACACCATCCTATAAGATGTTTAGTTCCCCTACCCACCTACTTGATCCTTTCAGTATCTGAAAAAAAGGGGGTATTTTTTTCTTTAAGGACATTGTACATTGATCCTTTGGAGTAAACAGGCAGTTGAAAGTGCATTCTTCTTTGTACTTAAAATCACAAAATTTGTTGCCACAAAATCCAGGGATAGCAGTAGATGAGATGGTTGAAGAATGATAATAGTTTTCTAAAGAGTAGGTCAGGGAGCAGCTATTAGCCAGGATAGCTAATGGAATCTTCATCTATGTTTCATACATACTAAAAGCAGAAAACAAGCTGGCAATGGTAGTAGCTTTTATGCCTTGCCAGTGAAATTCCAGAAGTTATAAGAACAGCCTTGCTGGATCAGATTAAAGAGCGGGTATCCTGACTCCTATAGTGGTTAACTCAGTCCTACTGGGACATTAACAACCAGGACAAAGTTTGATTCTCTTGAAAATAGCTGGCGTAGTCAGGACACAGTATGACCCAACAAAGAACTTCTGATTTCCCACTTTGCTTATTGTTACTATAAGCAATGGCTGGTGAACCAGTTGTTCTAACCTAATCTCTTGGAAGAATTTCTCATGCACAACTCCAGAAGTTCATTCAGCTGGATCCCATTCTTTTAGCAAAATACACCGTAGGAATTATTCACCATTCTGTAACAACTAATGAATCAACTTGCAAAAGATGACATCTAAATCTAAGTAGTTTCTTTCCAGCAGAGTTAATATATGTAGCATGTAGGTGACTTAAGAAATATATTATGAATATTTAGGCATCATAGAGATGCTTTTTCTTAATTATGAAATCTCAAAATTTTACTGCTATCAAGGGTTTGATAGAAGTGTTGCCCTCCAGCTCCCCCTACTGGATCATGATGGTATGCATTTCATCCTATAATACTGTATTTCAAAGTCACAAATTAATCAAATAATTTAGAACGTTTTAAGTTTAGGAGGGAGAATGCAATTTGTAATATATCAGGAAGGAAGAATGGCATTCAGTTAATTTGATAGAACAGTGCATAATTTGCTATAACTTATCGTTACCATGTGTAGTCCAGGTAGCTTTAAAAATACAATGGCTACTAGAATTAGCCACATAGGTCATTGCAACATCCTTGTTCAGAAACATTAAGCTTTGGAATACTGGCTGTTGGGAACTACATTAGAGAGGACTGTTGTCTTAATGTCTTGCTTTAAGGCTTCCCATAGATATCTAGCTTACCACTGTGGGAAACAGGATGCTGAAATAGATAGCCCATTGTTCTTGAAGCTATTCTTTTTGTGATTTATCGAAAAAGTATCCCTAGATATGTCTTACATTCTAAGCATGGAGTCAAGCTGTTTCATATTCACATGCATTATCTGACATCTCTGTCATTTGTTGCATGCTTACTAACAACCGGTCTGGATGTACTGTTGAATTGCATTGGGGAGAGAGTGGCCCTTTTCGCAGAGCCAGCGCTTGCGCAATGGAGGAGGGTTGCTCACGTGACAACCATCTCCCGAAACGCTGCTGCTTCCCCCCGCCTCCTTACTGCACCTGGCTTCTTTTCCCGCGACGGGCGCTCTTCAGCCATGCCCCCAACTTCCGCAGCGCTCCCTGGGAGCTGTAGGTGGCGCTGGGGGCAGAAGCGGGGAGGAAGCGTGACAGGCTCACCTGCGACGGTGCTCCGCACTTCGGTAAGTGCGAGGCGCCGTCGGGAGCCTTGCGCGAGCGCCGTTTATTTTCAGTTCCAGCCGAAAATAAAAAAATACGCGCTCGTGCAGCGTCAGCCCTGTGAGCGCTGCGGAAGTGGGAGTGCGTCGTGCAGAGCGACGCTCCCACTCCCGCGAGGCTCAGGGGGCTCTCGCGCGACAGAAAGTCCATGCGAAAAGGGCCAGTATTGCAGGGTTGGAAATTTGTCCTGGCCCCACAGTTACTCACTCCTAATGAGTTGTGCCCTAGAACAGTTGGTTGTGGAACCAGCCAGAGGGTGATAACCCTGAAATTATTCCTTTCATGCCAATGACCCAGTGAAATATGCAAGTAGTGCTCAAATGAGAAACAGGCAAATGTCATTGTTGTTTCTCCAAGTTGTTTCTGACTTATGGTGACCACAAGGTGAATCTATCACAGTTTTTCTGGGGCTGATAGTATGTGATGTGTCCAAGATCACCTAGGGGTTTCCATGGCTAAGCAGGGAGTTGAACCTTGGTCTCCTGGGTTGTAGTCCAATGCTCAAGCCACTATACCACACTGGCTTTCCAGATGTTGATGACAAGAGCTGGGATTCTAAACACTACTGAAAAACTGAAAACTCAACTACATTCAGTCTAAGTACTCTCCATCTGAAAAATTGTTGAAAATATCAAATGTGAAATTTTCTGGTTTTCAAACGAAAACAGGCAATGCATTTTAACACTGACCTCTGTACCAGAGGAATGGAAGAAGCTTAAAAAGGAGAAATGTGGGAAATTAGAGGCTGATCAGGTTAATTTCTATTCCATGTAAATTGGAAGAAAGTGTTGTTAAAGGCATAATTATCAAGAAAATAGAAGGACATATTCTGCTGAAGAAGACTTCTACAAAAGCGAGTCCTGGCAGTAAGCCTTTAATGGTGGAATTACAGCTCACAGAGTTGAAGCTCCAGGAGAATTTGAGTAGCTATGACATCATCTGCCACCTCCCTGTAGCACTGTTTCCTCCAGGTTTAGCTGCAGTTCTTATATTATTTGTAGAGGAAATGGATTTTCCCACCAACAATGGATTGCTATGAGATTTCCCTGTTGCAATTCTAAGAATTTAGATATGATTTAATTATCTAGACCTATTAGCTATACAAAAAACCCTGCTTGGTAGATATAAAAACTACTAGAAATTGTTTTAGGACAACATAACACCTGTACCTCGGTACTCACTGTGAGGAGTGTTGCTATAGGAATTGTTCTAGTGATGGCCTAAGCAAAAAAATTCTAGTTCTGCATTTTTTATCTCTGTAGTTCTTTGAAATTGTCAATAAGCATGGGAACAGGAATAATTCAGTAAACACTGTTTATGCTTCTTTGCCAAAGACCCTCTGCAAATTTAATAGTCATGGAATAAGTGGGAAGATTGGTAACTGCTTGTAGGACAGAGATTAAGAAGAAAAAAAAAGAACAATTCTTACAAGGTAGGAACTTAACCCAGTAAAAAGCTGCTGTGAACAAAACAAATTCTGTGTTGGGGATCATTAGGAAAGGAAGCAAACATAAACTGCCAATATCATAAATGTCTTCGTACATATCTATAGTGTAACTTCACTCGGAATGCTGTATACAGTTATAGTCACTATACTTCAAGATGGATATTCTAGAGATGGAAAAGTAAGCGCATGCACCACTTACGAAACAACGAAAATTTTTAAGCAGGAGAGACAGATATTTTTCACTGTATATGAAAGTCAAACAGTGGCTGAAATTTTGCATTAGGAGATGTAGCTACAATGGATCTCTGTGATCACAGCTACATCTCTCAGTGCAACTCCCCAAAAATCTAACATAGAAGACAGACAGTAAACCATCTGAGAAACTTCCTATGTGCAGTATCTGTTGCAATTGCTGACTTCCAGGTCATTCTTCACAAGGCACACAATATGCGAAGTTATATTCTGCTGGCAACTGATAGAGATGACTACATTACTCATCCTCAGTCTCACCATTCCTCAATTCCATGTGTCATTCAAGCTTGTAATACTTAAATCCAAATATCTCAAGCCATTATGCTACATTAGCTAAAGTTATGAATATAATAAGGTCCTTAAAATGGGATTGCTAATTTGTTTAAGACCAGAAATACCCCTCCCCCAATATCATTTCAAATAGCTTTGTGCAAATATTAGGAACATATTCAAACCTTCTATTGGATCTCTGCTGACCCTGTGGGGAGGAATAAAAGGTACAGATAAAACATTAGGGACATCAGAATGGCACAAATGGGCTATCATGCCTGCAGTGAGAAATATTACCAAGTAGGAAGGACCCTGCAGTGAATTGAATAAAAATGCTATTTGAGATAACATTGCACAATAAATAGAGGCAACATTTTGCTTTCATCAAGGTGCAAATTACTTAATTTAAGAAAGTCAGTATGTTGCTATAGTTTGATTGTTGCTTTAGTGGAGGAAATCAGCATAGAAAATGAAAGATGAAGCATTTGCATGTTTATAGTTGGAAATTATATCTACCAAGCATGCCACAATAATTTTATTGTCATTGAAAAATGTGCAGCAAATCCTTAGCTGATAGACAAAACATCAATTTAATAAAAGGTAGTGACCACAAAGCATTATTGTAAATTCCATATCATTTTCAATAATATATCCCACTTTATGTCTATGATCATTATCTATGACCATAAATCACTGTGAACCTTTTAAAAGTCTACAATCAATGTACATATTTCTTACCTCACCATACCGCTTTTGCTTGGTCAACAGCAATTTAAATCACCTATGGATATCAATTTAAAAACCTGCTAAGAACTAATCTAAACTTTTGTATCATCTTGACAAATAATAGAATTATAATGGCTTAAACCATTGGAGATCTTACAATATTGTTGAATGAAAATACTTTATACACACAATCTACAAATGTAATTTTTTTGTTGTTATTGTGTTAGGGGAAGAAATGTATTGTGTATTCTATGGAGATATGAAATATATGGAAATGGTTTAAGGCCAACTAAACATTGTACTTAGTGGTATGAAAAGCTATTCAGAAAAAAATTGACTAGCTCTTGTTAAAACCATTTAGAGACCGTTCATATGTATAGCAGCACTCACTCAAGCAGTTTAGGATTATGGGATGGATATCAGTGGGCTTACAGCTGAGTTTCAGTTAATGAACACCAGCACTTGTATTTGACTGCTATGGGTACCACAGCAGCCTGACAAAGATGTTCTGTCGTGGCACAGAAATAGAATCCATGAGTATAGGCAGTGCCACATATTGCCAGTGGGAGATGGTGAGGCAGAGCACAGTGTAAAGGGCTGATTTTCAGAGTTCTGTTTGCCTAATTTAATTTCTTATAGCTGTAATAAGTATATTAGATAATAGCATGTTAAGAAAATAGATGGATGCTAGCTCTGAGAAAGTTGACAACCTAATTATAGATAGAGATACGGTTGAAAGCTTGAGTGAAAATGACTGGCTGATAACAAACCCAACTGTATAAGGTTACTGGCCTAGCACCAGCCTGATGCCAGGCAACAGGCCTGCTCAATTATAATCATGATGAGAGGACATCTAGTAGGTGACTGAGAATAACCTTCCTTGTAGCTGCACCGGTTGAGGCAATCAGGATGGAAGGCAGCCAAAGACCCCTGGTGTACCACAGGTGGGGTTAAGGCTAAGATCTCTATTTTGATTGGATGATGTAACTGGATAGGAGTTTAGATCTTTTGCTGAGTGGTTCTTAATCTTATCTTTACTATGGGCCACCTTTAAATATATTTTGTTGCCACAGACCATTAGGACTTAACTCAAGAATTAAAGCCCTAAAGTGCATCAAATATTTATTTAAAGTTGTTCACCCATGGTCTTCAGATCTGGAGTGAAGGGAGAAATAAGTGAATGCACTCAATATGAAAAACAATAGTAAAGCACAATAGTAAATACTGGAATGATTTAGTGGAATGATTCCTTACTGGAAAGATTCCACACAGATTTTTAAAAATAATGATAATTCCTGAACATTGAATCATGACAAAATAATAATCGTTAAGTTTAATTAATTAATTAATGAGATTAGTTGAAAATTTTCAAATGAAACCCTCACTGCATTTTGATTTTTACAATCAGTCACAGTCTATTGTTTTAGCATTTTCTTACCATTTTCTTTACCTTTTCTTTATCATTTTCTTTCTTGCTCCTTACTTTTTTGGGGAAAAAGATGTCCTTTGTGGCATGTTCTTTATATTTACTATGACTTTGCAATTTTACAATATACTGTGGTAGTTGATGATAACACATACTTCTGGGCCTGGACATGGGAGGCCAGTTTGCAGATATTTCCTGCTATAATGGGAGATGACTGGAAGAAGCTTCATTTTATTCTGAAAAGGATGCACTTCCATCAATATCATTTTATGTTTCAAATTCAGTCAGCAATCCATCCTGAAGCTCAGACAAAATGTATTGTTATAAAATTCACTGCCAAATCACTTTACCAAACAATAACCAAATGCTTTTATTTGCATAAATCAAAGATGAAACACCATTAATAATCCAGTTATCATTCTGGAGTCTGTCCAAACACTTACTCACACTGAGTGATTCCAACTTTTTCCCCACGAACATGTGCCATTTCTGCACTAGACTGTTACAGCACTATTATTCCACTTTCAACATCCTATGGAATCCTGGGGTTAGCAGTTTAGTGGGGGGATTGAGGTTCCTCCCTAAACTGCAAACCCCAGAATTCCATAGGATGTTGAAAGTGGAATAATAGCACTGTAACAGTCTAGTGCGGAAATGGCATGGTCTTTCTTTTACATGTGAATTACTTCAAAAACATTATTGGCACAGCTATAGAATTCTGGAAAGCAATAGATGTTGTGAGAACATGGTAGCACAATGTGGACAACACTACAGTTTAGTGCAGATACAAAGGTGGTTTCTGGCTGTATGTGCTGTAGCAAGAAATTTCAATTGCTTTTTCTCAGTCACTTTGCACAATTTGCTTGCCTGTTTTCACCATGTGTAGAACTAACAAGTATTAAGTACTTTTTTTGTTTTGCTATCAAATAATCAACTTTTGAACCATTTGAGACATTGTAATGAAACTTTGTACAAATTACATCTATCATCAGCAAAAGATGAAAGTATGACCATCTGTCTGTTTGTCCACCTTCCTTCCTTCCTTCCTTTTTATATTGTAAATTTAATTGTAAAAGCTCATAATACTTCTTCAAGCCTTTGCAGAAAAGTTAAGGTTAAGACTACAGGTTAAGAATCTATGCTTTAGCTGATTGGCTAAATGGCAGTTAGGGAAGGTATAAAACAGAAACATTTAGTGGGGCAAAGCACCACATTTTGCTGTTGGCAAATCTAGTACACCCTTAGGCTGCTGCTGCTTCTAAGCAATCCCTGATAATCCAGACTCCTATGTGTGGTAAGATATTCTTTTTATGATAAAGCTCATTATCTAATACTCAATAAAATACCAGTGTAAAAATAGTTGTAAACGTACATACTAGGAGAGGAATTTCAATGCTTTGCTATATAATTCTAACAGAAGTTAAAGTTTGTTGTAAGAGTATGCCTAGACTGAATCTAGGTTTATTTAAGCTGTGCCAGTGAGGACAGCAGGTTTATTTGTGATATCTGTATTATGAGAATAAATCTTAGTATAAAGCTGCAACTTGTTCTCCTATTTATTTCCTAACAGACCAAGGCTTAAGAGTACTGAACAGAAATACATATATTGATCTGACTATTGAATAGGACTGGGTTTTTGCAAATTTGGGACTCTCTCTCTCTCTGTCACTCACTCTCTCTCTCTCTCTCTCTCACACAAAACCATCCCACCCTCATGCACACGTATCCAACACCTCTCTACAGATATGTGTATGTTCATGGATGATTGTATTTCTTCAAGTATTCATTCTGATCTGTTGAATAAATACACATGTCTTAACAGCTTTTGTGTCTACATAGATATTCAAGGGTTAATCTCCTTATCATTAAATCTTAACACCATTCATTACCACATAAACAGATATCTATTCTTAACCAAGCCTTGTCAGCACCGGCATGTTTGGGCAGTATTTCTAGACAGTTATCAATTTATTAGTTTATCAGGAATAGCATGGCTTGAAGACACCACGGTTGCCTGCTAAAAACAGTCTTATATGGCCTTTATTTGAGTCTCTTTTTGTCCTTATCTCCTTATGCCCACTCAGCTTGTCAACTGTCCAATCAAAACCAAGATCTTTATCCATACAATGAATACATTAGAGGACTTTATCTATAACCCCACCTTAGATAAAGTAGGAATCATTAATGTCCTACCTGTCTCAGGCAGTGCACCTATGAGGAAGTTCATTCATGGTCAAGCTAGCATATGTGTTCCTCTCTTGATTATAACTACACAGACATTTTTCTTATGTTATTTACCAATGAATATCTGGCATTTTTTGCAGAGTGGAGATGAAGCTGATTTCATCATGATTCTGAATGATATAGACCCACACTCTCTCAGATTTAACTGCTCATATTAGTTCTTTTGTTCTACATATTACACTCTACAAGCCATGCTATGTTAATTCTGTCCTTTATATGACCAAGCAACCAAATAATTATGTTATATTCTATCCTATGCTATTTTGTTTCACTTGCACTGTCTTTCAGATTCCCTTCCCTTTTCTCTGGTCTCTCCAACAGAGGTTGGAAAAGTTACTTTCGGGGACTTCACCAAGTTAGCATCACTGCTGGCCATAATGGCTGGAGGATTTTTGGAGATGATCTCTGATTTCCACACAAAGATTTGAAACTCCTGCTGCAACTGCTGCTTTCACTAGAAAAAGAAGAAGAGATCTTTCAGAGAGAGAAAGGAAATACTCAGAAGACTTCTGATGACGTCAGGCAAGTCAGATCCTGACTAGCTCTTGGCCAGCCTTCATATGCTTGTCAGCTCGGAAATGACAAGACCAGACACAAGAGCTGGATAACTAAAGGGCCACTTCATCAAATATTTAAATATTCAGTTTAAACTTTATGATCTGTAGTTGCGAAGAGACTAAAGTAGATTCCAGCTATAGCAGGGGGTCCTACCTGGCCTCCTTCTCAGCCATAGCAAGGTAAAATATAAAAGCACTGAGTGCCACCCACTATTTTGTCTCAGCACCCATCCAGCCCTCAATAAGGGAGACTTTTCTTAGAAACCTCTTCTTACCACATTCCATGAGATAAAGGGAGCAAATGCCCCAAGCTGGCCCTAAACGGTAATTACCTTTCCTACCCCTAGGTCTCACAACCCACAGTAGCAAGTCTGGAGAGGTGGCCTTCACCAAATAGGAGTTTTGGGACGCTCACCATTTCTGTTCCTTCAGATCAGTTCCTTCATACCACCTACCTGCGAATGACTGCCTGTTTATACTGCCACACCCAGAGACAGTTGTCCAAACTCCATACAAAACAGAACATGGTAGGCAAAACAACAACAACAACAACAACAACAACTTACGAGAAAGGAAGGGAGAAGTTCCAACCCAGTCCAAAAAGGCAACCAGAAAATGCCTGCACTGTTGTAGGTGTGTATGTTAGCTGAGCAGCAAAAAAGAGAGGAAGAATTACATGCACAGAATGTTTAAATGCCTACCACTTTCACCTACTCTTCTGCATGTATGGTATCTATGCCAAGGTGCCACCATTAATTCATCCCCATCACTTTCCTTAGGACCAGCAAATATGTTCCCTCCTCATAGTTGGGCTCCACTAGGTCCAAAGAATAGGTCCAAAGTTGTCTCTTATGCAAGACCTCTAGTAAGCTTTATGGGAAGACAATATTGTCATCTCATGTGGAAGGAGAAGGAATGTGCCCTTCCAGTGCCTTGCTCATGTCCTGCCCACTAGGGCTGTATCAGAACTATGGAAGTATGCAGAATATCTATATCTATATCTATATCTATATCTATATCTATATCTATATAAGGATGTTCTAGATGGGAGAAAGATGGAACCAAACCTGTGAGTCACCGAGCTATTCCTCCTGGTTGAGACTGCTTTGGAGTCCCTCTAACCCAAAAGTAGAATTACCTCTGCAAATAGATGCCATATAGAGAGAGTAGTTCCAAAATTATGTGATTGAAACCCATCTTGGAGCTGTCTAATAAATTGACACTCCCATGGGACAACTGTCAGCATTCTCCATGTGTTAGCCAACAAGAAATCAGTTACAAAATGGATAAACTGTGGTGCTCCTTCATTATTCTGAACTAATGGCCTAAACTGAATTGTTAGTCTCAACTACAGTAGACCCACTGAATCAAATGGACTTACATATGTGTTAATTAGCCATGTTTTCATTGATTCAATGGACTGATTCTTTCTGGAACTAAAAATTTGGTGAAGGGCTAAGATGCTATCATTTACATAAATTCTCAGATTACAGCACCATAGCAAGGGCAGGGGGAAGGGACTTTCAGATACCAGGCTGATTTGTGGCCCAGACAATTTTCAGACATCTCTATATCCATAGCAGATGGTTGATCTCAAATGTCCAGCAGGTTCCTGGACCAAAAAGAAGCACTCTACCTGCCTAACCATTTAAAGATCATAGCATCATAGAGTTGGAAGAGACCACAGGGTCCACCTAGTCCAACCCCCTGCTATGTAGGAACCAACATCAAAGCACTCCCAACAGATGGCCATCCAGCCTCTGCTTAAAAACCTCCAAAGAAGGAGACTCCACCACACTCCAAGGCAGCATATTAAACTGCCAGACAGCTCTGACCATCAGGAAGTTCCTCCTGAGGTTCAGATGGAATCTCCTTTCCTGCATGAATCCATTGCTCCTTGTCCTAGTCTTTGGAGAAGCGGAAAACAAGCCCGTTTCCTCCTCAACATGACATCTCTTCAAATATTTAAACATGGCTATCTTGTCCCCTTTAACCTTGTCTTCTGCAGACTAAACATACCCAGCTCCTCATAGGGATTGGCTTCCAGACCTTTCACCATTTTAGTTGCCCTCCTTTGGACATGCTCCAGCTTGTTGATATCCCTCCTGAATTGAGGTGCCCAGAACTGGACTCAGTATTCCAAATGAGGTCTAACCAATGCAGAATAGAGTAGTACCATTACATCCCTTGATCTAGACACCATACTCCTATTGATGCAACCAAGAATCACGTTGACTTTCTTGGCTGCCAAGATCCACCTTTATGGATTATGGCAAAGTTAGTTATGAGGGCCTTAGCCCTACATACATTGCATGTATTAAAAATTTACCTTACTATACATTATAACATATTTCTGTCCTTTCATTAGAAAAGATCTTTAAAGCTTTGACGGGGGAAAAAATGAAAGATAGAGAGAAAGAGCTGTATGAGATATTTTATCAACTCTCTACTAGTCTCAGAGGAGCAGCTGAAAAAGAAATGTTTCATTAAAATAGGCATAGATATATACATGTGATGAAGAAAGTGGCTAAAAATGTCCAACTTAATAGTGTCATACATCTGTATGTGAACTGAACGAAATCCTTAAAAATATTTATGAATTCTAATATGGCCTGTTATGCTGCTAGATCTGGAATTGAGATTTTTCTAGGACTTCTTTAAATAATGCATCTTCCACAGGAGGCTTCCAGGCAATTAACTGTTTCACATAAGAATTTCTCTATTCTCATAACTTTTTATTAGAACAAAAGGGAGATTTAACTGAAGCATCCATTTTTTCCCCCTAATAATAGGTAATGAGAACAGGAGAATGAAAATGTGGCAATGTATGTTTTAGGCACTTTCTGTGTGGATTATTGCTCAATTACTTGATTATTACCTCTTTTCATGGGTTGCATGCAATTGTCAAACCACTTACTTTATGATAGTTCCCCTGGATGCTAATGGGCATTATGTTAATAGAACTGGCATTTGTTACATTACAGATCTCCGTGCAAGTAATAAGGTCTCCCTGAGAGATTATTCCGCAGGTTCACTAGCACTGAAGGTCACATAAAGGTAAAGACCAATGTAGCATTGAGATAGAACCTGGAGGTTTTCAAACAGACACAGGAAAGAACTTTTTGTCACAAATAGTTAACAAACTTTACAAACCTTTGTTATAAACCTTTTATTAGAAACAGTTTCTAGTTGCTGCTGGGATTCTCATTTATTATAGCACTTGGGAATGTTACTCTTTTGGGTTACACCAGTGGTGACTGATGCCTTCCATTGCTCTGAGTTGGTGAATATGTTCTGGATTTTAGTTAAAGGAACTATTGAAGATACTGAATCTTTCCCCAAAATAGCTTCAGTACCTAGGGCAGCTTTGTAAAACTTTGGAGTAAAGCCTGGAGCAGATTCATCATTTCACTGCCATGGAAGCCACTAAAGCACTAAGAATTATGTATTCTAGGGAATACTTGGAAATATAGTCCAAAAATAATATTTTCTGAGCCCTGGTTTCTCAATTCCTCATAATGTTCATAATGTTGGGTCCCATTACAGGAGAAAAGTGGCATACAAATATAATATAATATAATATAATATAATATAATATAATATAATAGTTCATTCCACATGACCATCTACGCCTTAGGAACAAATCTGTCATTACAGTTTCATTAACTCCATTTTTCCTTGTGGAAAACTGCTTGGGAAACTGAATGGAGGTGAAACACCCCAGAAACTTGGTCCAGAAAACAGTCCATACTCTGCTTTTGCTAACATTAGCAACAAAGTGGTATTCATGAATTAAAAATGGTGAAAGTCCTTCTGATCCAGTCTTATCACACTATAAATATTATGCCTCTGTTTAGCTTCAGTTGACTAAACACAGGAAAACTTAAAGAGGGCATATTTGTGTTAAAAGTGCTGCAGTAATCTTTTCATGCAATATATGATTCAGTCTTTCAGAAATAAGACATAGATGGATATTTAACAGTAAGTGCACTGAGCTTGATTATTTTTTCAAATTATTGCAACTCATAAACATATCAAAGTTTTCATTTACAGCACATTAGTACACATAACACCAATTGTACCTTCACGCTAGAATTTTTTTTAAACATGTGTAGAAGATTAATCATTTTTTATGTTTTAATTTTTAAAAATTAATATGCAAATGTATGTGAAACCTATTATGTGCAGATGCTTTTCATAAAAGAAACATCAACAAGAGGTTGATGAGGAGATAAGAAGCAAGTATGACAAATGGTCTTCAAACTAACAGATATTTAAGGTGTAGAAGGCTCTCTCACGGAAAAACCACTTATTTAGTTATGTAGAATTAATTGAAGAATTGGATGATTGATTTTGTTATTGGAAGTGATTATAAAACAGTTTATTTTTAATAAACTTAATCGCTCAAGAATGAAGCTCTTTAATATTTCTCTGTTCTTTCGTTCTAATTTGCAATCCAGTCAGTAAAGGGAGGATTTAAAGTGATTTTGCTATAACAGCAGCAATCTGTTACATTTCTTCATTGTGCACACAGGAAGCCCTTAGTATATATTTGATATTTATTCTTTATTAAATATTTATTGTTGTTTATTAACACATTTTACCCACCCCACTTTCTTCAACCCACACTAGAGTTTTGAAAATGTGAGTCACAAGACACATCAATAATCTTTGTATAAATGTATCATGATTGAAAGGAAGATCAGAAGCTGCTTTTTCTTTCTCTCTCTATTTTTTTCTTCTTTTCTTTCTCTTTTTTCTTTCCTTTTCTTTCTTTACTTAATTTCTGTAGTTTTAATGTAATGAAAAAAAATCTAATAAACAGATTAAATAACTTTTCCAAAACAAATTTAGCTTCTATTTCATAATATTCTAAATTGTACAGAAGAACATTTGAGGTGGCAAAATCAGAAACACTGGCAACCAGAATGCTTTTTAAGTGAAATAGAAATACATATATGAAAGATCTGTTAGCCACCTACAAAGAAAAAGTGAGATAGGTTAAAGACACCTGGAGCACTTTTGGAGTGGATAATCAAGAGGATAGTCAGGAGGTGGATAATGGAGAAACATGGGCACAGTTCTTTCATGGGGTATAGTATGTGACCATCTGTACTTGGAGTCCGTAATGTGAGCAACCATGGACACTGCTTTATCTCTAAGGCCAGGCTGAGTCTTTTACCAAACTATTTCCAGCTTCTAAAACTAAAAGGGACAATTTTGCACCTTCATTTTTTGGGTAGAGGGGAAGCTCAGCTGAAAAAAAGAAATAGATACTGAGTGCAAGAGGTGAGACCATACCTACCAAGACCCTTGGAACAATAGGATTCTTGACAGAGGTTAATCATCTTGCCACTCCATATATTTTTCCTGAGGTCTTCTTTCCCAATCCCTATTAAAAGAATTAGAACAACTTATTAATTTGTTTGAATGACTGACAAATCAGTATTCTGGCTGGAAAATGGCCAGAGAGAGTGGGAAGAGATACCCATCCCTTACCAACAAACCCTTGTCTAAAAGGAGTCTTTGGTAGGTATGGCCTATTTCCTACCCCCACTGTTAGTTTTTGGGTGGGTTTGAGCGAACATGGCATAGTGATTTGAGAGCTGGACCATAGAAATCATAGAATCATAGAAATGTAGAGTTGGAAGAGACCACAGGGGCCATCCAGTCCAACCCCCTGCCATGCAAGAACACCCTCAAAGCACTCCCGACAGATGGCCATCCAGCCTCTGCTTAAAAACCTCCAAAGAAGGAGACTCCACTATGCTGCCTCAGAGTGTAGTGGAGTCTTCTTCCTTGGAGGTTTTTAAGCAGAGGCTGGATGGCCATCTGTCGGGAATGCTTTGAGGGTGTTCCTGCATGGCACGGGGTTGGACTGGATGGCCCCTGTGATCTTTTCCAACTCTACGTTTCTATGATTCTATGATTCTATGATTTCTATGGTCAAGCTCTCAAATCACTATACCATGTTCGCTCATATCCAGCCAAAAACTAACAGTGGAGGTAGGAAATAGGTCATACCTACCAAAGACTCCATGACTCCTACCAAGACTCCTACCATGACCCTGGAGACCAGAGTTTGATTTGCTGCTCAGCCATAGAAACCAACTGGGTGACCTTGGGCACATAACAAACTCTCAGCTCCAGAAAATCCTATGATAGAGTCACTTTAGAGTCATCATGTTGGAAATAATTTGAAGCACACAGCAGCAGCAGAGGCAACAACAACATTTCCCCCCTCATGATCCGAATGAGAAAAATAGAGAATGTGCTCCATTTACTTTCTAGTAGAAAGGAAAGAGAACTAAAGAATGTGTGGCAGAGGCAGAAAAGAGGAGAGCAAGAGGGAGGGAAAAAAAGGAAGAGCAAGAGGAACAGAGAGGAGAAGACCCACAGGAAGTGAAAGCCAGAGAAAAAGAAGAGGCACCAGAAAGAGGAGAGCATTTACGAATGCATGGACACATGCACAGGGAAGGAGGACAATCCCAACATTTTTGTGATTGGGTACGTCCAAATACACAGCAGCTATTATGTGGTGGTGCCTGAGGCACTTATTTAAAATTCCAGATTCCATAGACCTGTGTATTCTGGACACCCAGATACCATACTGATCATGTAAAAGTGCATCATTTGATATCTAAATTCATTTCTTCTCCAGTTCAGCCTAGCCACTGCAGATGTTTTGGGTTTGACATACATCAGAATATGGAAAATTTTGAAATTAATCTTTAAAATCTTTTGCCAGCATGTTAAGGCTGATCATTTAAATCTATATTTTCCATTGTCAGATCTTAGAAAACCTGTCAATTATCACTGTGACAGAAATGAAGCCTGCTGAGCTATGAGGGTTTTTTTTCTCTCTCTCATTCTCTCTGTGTGTCATATGGACTCACATGTAATAGTTTCTTAGAAAAATGAACAATATCAATTTAATGATAAAAACAAGAAGAAAAATACCTAATCTTACAGAAAGTGATACTTACTTTCTTGGTCTATTTATTTTTATTCATAAGAATAAAGCAAGTGTCTATAAATCAGGTTCAAATTGTTCTGTAATTGTGCTTTTCAAAGTAGATAATTAAATTGCTGTGTCTTTGGAAAGGTCAACATGTTAGGCTAGCATATATTCATCTCCCCAAGGCATTTGCCCTTATTAGCCATGAATCACTGTTTCATGAACTTAGCCTTTTGTATTTATCTCACAAAGCCTAAAGTTATAACAATTCATTTAGATCTATGTTTGCTGCTTAACTTTATTACTAATTAACCCTCATATTCCCTTTACAATGTACTTCAGCTACCAATATTACCACTTGTCAGAAAGAGGATATGTCAGCCTGCCGATTGCTGTACACTGTTACAGATATTCATAAGAAGTCAACAGCGCTGAATGGAAATGGGGGAAAATATGTGTATTATTGGCAAACGTTTGCCTACTGACCTAAATCAATTGCAACTTCTGACAAGAGTGAACCCATTGAATCAATTGCCAATGGGCACTTAAATAAACTGGGACTAGAAATGGTATTTAGGCCATTTTCTTTGAGACTGTGTGTGTGTGTGTGTGTGTGTGTGTAGCCTTATTGCTACATTGTTTGCATCAAATATGTCATATATATGGAAGACCGATGGTGGAATCTTTAAAAAATAGCTTTATATTGTTAGTTGCTCCATGTACTGTCTTGGTTTCTTGTAAGATCTTAACAGAGACAGAGAGAAAGAAAGAGACAGAGAAGGAAGAGAAGGAGAAATGGCCAAAATCCTGCATCAAAACTGTTTAGTTATAGCTATGTCTCCAAATTCAACCTTCTCAAATCTACCTTGGAAACTAGACAGTACCCCCATCATAGTGATCTGCAAATGCTGGGGAGCAAGGCACTGAGTGAAGAAATATCCAGCCCTCTCCCAACAGTGAGACACTTTGTGGCATATAGCTGTGACAGGACCACAGGGCTGAAGATTTTGGAGGTCTTTGGACAAGATGATTGTAATCAGACCTTCCTTCTGCCTCCTCATGCATATGTATACATAAAGAAAGGAAACAGATGCACTTGTCATTGCTCACCGGTGACAATGAACAGGCAATGATGGCAAGGAAAAGGAAAAGCAGAGTCATGGCTCATAGAAAGTTGGAGTTGCCCCCTTATTGGGGTGTGAGTCCTGACAGGGTCCCAAAGTCCGTAGCTCTTGACACTGGTTTAGATCAGGTATCAACTGAGTCAATTCCTTGGTGCCATGAAATCCTGCACCATTGCAAATAATGAGCCCTTTGGATCAATGTTGAAACCCATTTGGTCCTTCTCTCCCAATTTAGACCATCTATGTCAGTTTACTCAAAGGTAGTGGTGTTAAGGAAGATTTTTGAATTGTTTCTTTTTCCAGTTTCTACTTTTCTTTTAGTCTCAGTTTCATTTCTTCATTAACTTTCTATCCTTTAGATTTTTCAAAGTACTGGTATCTTTTTGAATTTTACCAAGCTTTAACTAAAACTGAGTTTTTCATTTTGACTTTCCATCTGTTGTTGGCAATAGACAGCAGCTGGTGTGGGTTTGACAGCTACCTGTGGGGAAGTAGATTTTGGGAATAGAAAATAGGGCTAGAAAATAGCATATTTTGTTGTGTCCAAAAAAGGGATATACATGTATATCTATTGCAATTACAAACCTGGAAGTCACAAAGACAACACTAGCCTATGGGAGGAAACCATGCTTTATGCTTTGGTGACCATGGATTATTACAAGTGAAACAAACATCTGAAGAAGAGAAACAAATGTAACAAAGAAAGTGAAGAGAAAATGCTAAAAGATGTACAGAAAGGGCCACTGAGAAAAGAAGCTGAAGGACTTCTATTTTCAGTCTAAGAACAGTAACTTCAGATGAATAATATCAAGGGAAATGTTGAAAAGATAAATTATACAAAATATAATTTGTGTAAAGGAAAAGATAAAACTGCCATTCACCTTATTAGGGACATTGAAAAAAAATACTAAAGGACTTACACTTAAGAACAGTCACTTTGAGAAAATAATATTGAGGCAAATATTGAAAAAAGTGATAGTAAATATAATTTGTGTAAAGAGAAAAAATAAAACTGCTGATCATCTAATTGGTTCATGTGGGAAAATCACACAAACTCTATTTAAGAAACAATAAAATGACTGCAATGCTATGTTATGCAAAAAATATGTAATGTACTATCTGTAAAACGTGATGGGAACATGAGTCTGAAAGAAATTGTTGGAAATGGTGATATCTTATGTGAGCTTTTAGATTCAAAATGAAAAACATGTCAGATATAACTGAGAAAAATAAATTTTGGTTTACAGACATCACAGTCTATGGAGACAGGAGAACTGAAGAGAAAGAAATGGAAAATATTATGAAATATTGAGTCATACAAATGGGGATTCAGTGACTATGGGAGAAGAAAACAAGTGTAGTTCCAGTGATGATGGGTGCTCTGGGATCAAATCCAAAGAAATGCACAAAACGTTTGAATGAAATAACTACAGATAGACTTACAATAGTGCAACTGCAAAAACTACTTTGAAAATACCATATTATCTGACAAGAGATTCTTGGGTGGAACCCAGTTCACTGATTGTACAAAGTTCCAGTCAGGAATGCCTGGTAGCAAAACCAATAAGAATAAGAATTGTATCACTTGTTAACTGAAACTGGTCATGTAAAAACTGTTTTATGACTTTGCACTTAGATTTGTGCAATGTGCTTAGCAAATGGATCAAATAAGCAGTAAAGTGCTTCTCTGTCTAATTAATTTGGAAGATATACACACACAGTCCAAACACACAGACTAGAGCGCAGTCTCTCTCTCTCTCCCCCGTCTCTCTCATTCTTTCTCTTCTGTGTGTGTGTGTGTGTGTGTGTGTGTGTATAAGATAGCATTGCATATAGATTTTTAGTTATAAAGTGGACTGCCTGCCTAAGATATTTGAAAATTAATTAAAATAGCAAGAATGATAAGCACTTTTAGGTCCCATTGATTCTCATGGAATAAATTTAAGCACTGGTTTAATGCCTCCACTAAAGTCAACGTGACTTAAACAAGCTGAGTTCAGATGGATATGCTCCTATAGTTTCAGGGGAAACCTATAATAATAATAAAAAAAGAGTATATGAGTGTTTATGAGTGCCATAACTTCAAGGCCATGAAAACTAGGTCCTCTAGAACTTATCATGGATATTAAGAGGATCCAAGCAGTATGTATTTTGAGTTATCTGGATTTTAAAAATACCTTAATTTATTTTCATCAGTTTAGATCTGCCTGTAGCCTGCAGTGCCATTTTCAGTCATCAGGAAGATTTCCTTATGACACAGTTATTCTTCAAGACAATGGCTTCTTCTAAAAGAAGGGACTATGTAAGAAGGCAGCTTGACCAAATGAAAGAAAGGAAAGGAAAGGAAAGGAAAGGAAAGGAAAGGAAAGGAAAGGAAAGGAAAGGAAAGGAAACAAATAGCATAGCAAAATCTGTAACAGGAGTAAATTTAGAGATTAAAGAACAACAGACAGAATGGGAAAAAGCTGCATCCAGAGTACTGAAAATGCCAAAGCAGGAATTTTCAAGACAGGAAGCAAATAGTGCAGGAATGACCACATCTAAAGCAGCTGAAACACCACATAAGAAAATAACAGCCTAAGAAGATTGATGCTAGATCAGACCGAGGGCCTATATAGTCTAACATTCTGTTTGCACAGAGGTCAACTAAGTAGTTATGATAAGCCATCCAGAAGGATCTGACTGCAGCTGTACTCTACCAAGTTCCCCCTTTACTGATATACAGAAGCATACTGCACCTGGTTCTAGAGATGATATATAGCCACACTAACTAGAAGCCAGTGATGGCCTTAGCTGGTTTGAAGTACATAAGCTCTCCTAATATCTGTCCCAGTGGCTAACCATCACTGTATTTTTTGGCAGTGAATTGCACAGCTTAACTATGTGATGTGTGAATACAAGACAAAACAAAACAAGAAAGGATCACTGTAGTAATGGCTAAAACCAGGATTTACCTATAGAGAAGAAAAAGAGAACTTTGTGTTCTCATTCATTCTGCCCTTAGATTATGATTCTTTGACCCATTAATTACAATTAGCTTAATGGAGGGAGAAAGAAAATTCTGCACTTGTATTCAGTCTGGCCTTAGATTGTGGTTCTGATCCATTAACTACAATTAGCTCAGTGTCATATCTTGCACCCACACTCACTGCAATGTAACCATATGGAAAGGAGAACTTCCAGGAATATGTTGTAATGGGCGCAGAGCTCCATTGGCGTAAATCAATTGCTGCAGTTCCTGTGAAGAACACCTCACAGGAGGGCAGAAGCATACACCCATGAGTCCCACCATTCATGGCTTTGTTTGCATTGGATGGGACAATGCATCTAAGAAAGTTCCAAAATGTTTCTTAAAGCCTTTTGTGTTTAATATTATAAGGACTATGCTAAAAATAGGCAAATTTTTGTTAATCAAATAAAGTTGTTGTTGCTGTTGTCATGTACCTTCAAGTTGTTTCCACTTCATGGCAACTGTAAAGCAAACTTATCACAGGGTTTTCTTAAGGCTAAGTGTGTGTGACACACCCAAGGTCACCCAATGGTTTTCCACAGCTGAGTGGGGAACTGAGTGGGGAACTGGTCTCCGGGGTCATAATCCAATGCTCAAATCATTACACCATGCTGGCTACGCAGCACTGACTAATAGCAGAGGTAGGAAGAAGGCCTTACCTACTAAAGACTCCTTTTAGCCAAGGGTTTGACGGCATGGGATCTGATAAAAGTTTGATAAAAGCTAAAACTAGTTTTCTTGGATACATGAAGTGGGTATGTCATGGAATATTTTTTATTTTTGGCAAAGAATATACCAGTATGCTTACTGGAATATGATGTGTACGTGATATGGAATGGAGAAAAAAGTGCAATGTGACTAAATGTTTGAGTAAAAATACATTTGCATGATTTATTATATATTGTTAAATTTACAACTTGACAACTGGTGGAATTACTGTTAATTCTTTTAACTGAATGCAGCTTATTCTATAGTAGACACGCTTTGAACTTCAATGTAAATGTGCTCTTTGGGAATATGAGAAAAGGGACATTTTAGATGACTGTCTGATGACTTCTTTTCTGTCCTTTCTATTGTTTTCTTTAAAACATTTGGAGATACAATATGTTGTTCCAAATCCGTTTCTGTTTTTGGATTACCCACATGGATGTCTCCCACTCAAGTGCCCGGTAGCTTTCATTCTAATGCTTTTCTGACGTTTCCCAAGGGAACAGAAATGGACTTTTCTTGTCTTCACATTCAAAGACCCAGACAATGCCTCTTGTGTGGCTGCTCTTAGTGTGTGCATTGGCATCAGAAGCAGATGTCAAGGCAATCTTTCAAAAGAACATTATCAGTGTTGACCCTAGTGCTAGTAGCACATCAAACAAAATTATTTTGGAAACATTTCTACAGAAGAGATTCTCACAAAATCTAATGTTGGGGAGAATCTGTTTTACACGAATTCTTTCAATATTCATACACTGGCAATATTTTAAAATTATATGTATGTATGTATGTATGTATGTATGTATGTATGTATGTATTACAATAGACATAAATCAGCCAAGATGAATCCTAACTATATTCAAACTGAATCTATTGAAATCCAGTGCAAAATAAAACATAAAAATAAAAAAAGCATGCAGACAAAATCCAAATCTGACAGGATCAGAACAGCAATAGAATGAGAGCCAAGGGAATTTCTCCAGGCACCATTAAAGAGGAATTTCTTTCATGTATTCCCATAAACACATGTAAGGATGTATTGGAATGTAGAGTAGGGCCTCCTTAGCTGATCTGAGTGGGCACAAAGTGTCCTTGGGAAGAGATAATCTCATAGGCATCTTGCTCCCTATCCATTACCAGCTTTAAAAGTAATAACCAGCACTTTAGACTAATTTCAGTTATAGGCTGCATTAGAATCTTCTCCTAAATTCTTTTCCTTTTGCAAGAGGAAGTTTGTGTTTGAAAATAAAGTTCCATTCCAACCCTCAGAAAGATGTATGAACAGTCTCCCATACAACAGTTACGGATCTTTGTACATCCCAATCAGAATTTCTGATATGTGTGGTATGTGAACTTCTTAAAGCTATTCTAGTGAGTGTATTCTTTTGATTTCCTCTACTTCCCTATTAATACTTCCAAATTGTGCTTCTTCTGTCAGGGTGACAGCCACAGAAGAATTCACCAAGAACTATTCTGGCTTTTTTTTTTCTTCCAATTTTATTTAAGTTGGATAGAAGGAAAAAAAAACAATACACATAGCTATTTTGTTTAATTTTAAGAGTTTTACTTACATTTTTTAAGCTTCTAAACTTCAGCCTCAGGTCAGAACTAAACTGGAGAGAGAAACCACAGTTCTTTGCCTCAAAAAAGTCTGGAAAAAGTCAGTGCAAGACTTTCCAAAGTTCCTTTTATTATCTCTATGAGACTGTTCCATACGCTTAGCCAAAACTCCTAATACCCCCTTCTTCTTTGTCTCACATCTAGAAAGACTCCTCCCCGCCGTCTCCTTGAGTCCCTGCATTATTCTATTCTTTCAATCCAGAAATGGCATCAATGCTTACTGCTCAAAAAAATAAAAACAAAAACAAAAATCCACCACCTCTTTCTGTTCTTATTTTCTGTTTCCCCTCCGTTTCATTCTTGAGGAAGTCCAACAAGAGCTTACAGTGCATTCAGATCAAAAAGTAAAGGCAACTTATTTTTTGCAACGAGATCCTTTGTTCTTTTCCAATTGGTCCACTGGTCTTATTTTTTCTCTCTGATTTTGTACAAATAACACTGTTTCGAGAAATAACACAATTTTTTTAATGCAAAATTGCTGTTTTGTTTTGGGAAACATGGCTTTTTTGTGCAGAAAACATGTATGCACATGCATTTCTGCGCAGCATAATTTCCCCAAACACTTCTGGATGCAAAAATGCTGAGTGAAAATACACAAAATGATTATCTCTTTATTATTCTTCCTGCCTGAATTTCCAAGTGTTAGGATACCTGTCTCCAGCTAGGAACTGAATAGCAACAAATATTCTTTCAACCTTCCTCTAATTTGTTACTACCTACTGTCCCATGCTGGAGAAATTTAGAATATTAATCAAATCAAGTCTAATCAATAAACAGTTCTTGATGAATATTTTACTATAGATATTCACAGAAGAAATACTCAAAATCAAATTTCTTTCCATAATATATATTATTTAACTGAGATTGTGCTCTAGCTAAAAACATATGATTGTTTTCATCCTTTCCAGTCAGTCATACTGGCCTTTTCCACATGGGGTTTTTGAAACGGTGCAGTCCATCCTCCAAGGAGGAGGTCTACACCTCGGACCGGACTGGGTCGGACCTATTTAAGGTAGATCCATACCTCAGTCCAGTCCGGAATGACCCCAAGTGGTCCTCCAGCATACTTTTGAAAGACCTGTTTCTTTCAGTCTTTCAAAAGTACGCAGCGCGCCACTGCGAGCCTGCCCCCTTATGCAGATTCGCAGGCTCACCCCAATGCGAGCCTGCGATCTGCCAAGGGTGGGCTTTAGGCTGGCGAGCTTCAGTGGTTGATCAAGACCCTCGACCAACTGGAAGCCGCCATTTGGGATGCTGGAGCAGTGTGTACTGATGAGCACGCACTGCTCCAGAGCGCCGTGGACCAAACCGGGGAGTCGAAAGGTCCAGTGAGTAGCGGCACGGGGCCACTGTTGTCAGCCAGTCTTATTCACAGGTTGCAGGTCATCTACAAATGATTTCTATTTCACATCTGTATTGTTTATTCTTTCTTCAAATCTATGTTATGCAACAACTTTCCCCTACTACTAAAATTTTTGCCAAAGTGGAGTATTTATGGAATGACTAACCTGGCTTTATCCAAGAAGTATCAGTGGAATTTCTAGTCTAGAATATTATTTATTGCTTGATGTTTGGATATAATATTTGTATTACTGAGAAATTAATAACTTTAATAATTTAAAGAAAGACGGATATTAATACTAATACTTAAATTGTTAAATATCTCTTCTTTTTTTATATAACTTAGAAAAATTATTTAATTATCTATTTTAATTGAATAATTAAAATTATTTAATTATCTAACTAATCTATTAATTAGTTATGAATTAAGCTATTAGGTCAAATAGTAAGCAGTAAACCTTAAACTATATTTTATCCTTGAATGCAATGAATAGTGGTTACAATGAAGTTTATATTCACCATTTGCAATAGGGCAGGAACCAATTTTTAGTCTAGTTATGTGTGGGTTAGGATATTATTGTGTTTAGTTTGTCTAGTTTAGTTGGATTGTATATGGTTTGTATATTCTATTATGGTATATTGGTTTTTGTGTTACATTTAGCTATACTCTGTTGATGTTTGTACTTGTGTTGATATTTTGTAGTTTTTATCTTTATAAATAATAATAATGATGATGATGATGATGATGATGAAGGAATGACTAACTTGGCCTGCAATGTGCAAGAAATGCTTTTCAGAAATGTCTTTCAAATTACCAGAAATTGTGTTACCAGCATAAATTATATTAATGGTTCATTTAGGCCTTTTAATGTTATCAAAAAGGTAAACACACACAGGTGGTTTCTAAACAGTCCCTAGAGCTTTCATTTACAGGATTGTTAAAATAGTTTATTCACATTGAGCGTTTTCATCAAAGGAAACCTTGCAGGAAAAGAAAGAAAGAAAGAGAGAGAGAGAGAGAGAGGGAGAGAGAAAGAAAGAAAGAAAGAAAGAAAGAAAGAAAGAAAGAAAGAAAGAAAGAAAGAAAGAAAGATATACACATATACATATTTGAGAATTAGTTCTCAGCAGTAATGTTTATAAACTGCTTCTGGTTAACTAATGTATTTTAAATAGTAGTATCTTAACACAAGAAAAATAAAGTTCTGTATGCCCTTCCTAGAATGTTATGTTATATGCTCACTAAGGATGAGAATACCTTTGAAATAAGGGCTGATTCAGAGAGTTACTCTTTCCAATACGAAGTCTCATACATTTCTGGTCCTTTGCACTGTTCAAATTATGTAATGAGCCAGAGGTAGCCTTACTGGCTTAGCTTTTTTTTTAAAAAAAAAGATTATTGTCAGAATGATTCAGCTAACATAGAGAAGAATGAAAACTCTGGGGAATGCCCAATTCATGTCCACATCACAATTCACCTTATCTTGATTTCACCTCACTTTTCAAAGAGGTTTCAGGATGCAGAGCAAATTATTTCAAAACTGTTCTGAGAAGAGATGGAGTGCTTTTCAGAACAAGATGGAATATTATGATTGTGGTGCAGCAAACAACATATCCTCCTTTGTAATGTGACTGCGATCCACAATCCTGGAATAAATGTTACAGTGTTCAAAACTAAGTTTAAAATGATTTCTTGGCAGATTCAGGTACTGCATCAGAAGTATGTCAGTGACCTGGCTCAGAGTAATCCCATTGGGACATGCTTCCAAGCGTATATTTCACAGAATTAGAAAAGGAAACAGATGTTTTCTATCAAAAACTAATGTTAAAGAGCTACCATTACTCCTTTCCTAAGCACATATTCTAGGCTGTAATCATGCACTCCCTTCTTTTCCTTTAATAGACCCAGCAGAATGTAATAATTCATATTCTGGCTTGTTGACACAGCTTGCTTCAGCTGTTCTCAGACTAAGTTGTTTGTTCACTGAATCTATGAACACGTCAGCACTCTGTAGACAAACAAAAAGGAGCTGTTGGTTTTGACAGTGGCTGCAATTGTCTACCACCCTCCAAGGGACTTTTGAAAACCTGTAATAAGTGTACAGAATCACATGCTGTAAATTTTTACTGCTGCTAACTTTGACACTCTTATTTCCATTAGGAGAAATAACAGACTCCCTACAATTTCCTTTGTTCAGGCAAAGTAAAATAAGGGTACAATCAATCAAATTCTGCATTGAAATGAGTAAGGGCTGCACAAGTATGACTCTGGGGATTCCATGTCTTCTTTAGTTTCTGGAAATTATGCTTTTCAAATAGTTACTCTATTTTTAGATACCAGTTTAAGAAAAATCAACCAGAAGATTATTTTCTGAAGAGATCAGTAATCCTTCACAGCTATTGGTAAAATTTAATAAGGACTATTTCTATTCAATTCTGCTACTTCTATAAGGATCATATGACAGAAATGTTAAGGAACTGTGTTCTCTATCATATATGCTTACCTAGAGTATATGAATGGTTAGGAAGAAGATAAAGTAATTTATCAGATAAATGTCCTTATTTAGTGATATGCTGTCTTGATGAAGTAGTTTGAAGGAATCTTTAATCTCTATGAGCTGTAATGTTTTCTATACTTCGATTCTAAGACCAAAGGGTTGGATCCAGATTTTTCATTCTGCTAAGGGAAGGAGCTTCCATTCAAGGAAGAAGCATTCTAGATATGCAAGCACCTTTTTTGAGCCTGGAAATCTCCTTCTCTGGACAGAATTTACTCTGAGACTGGATGAAAAGCTTTGACTCCAACCCAATTTCTCTGTAATTGCCAAGAATGGTATTTGGGGTTTGGCAGGATGTAAGTCTTCAGTTAGTTTCATTTTTCCATGAAATAACACATAATTTCAAGAATTTTACTCCTCTTCAGCAAGATTACAAGCATTTTGTGAATTTTTCAATGATTTTTCACATTTTCGCTGAAGCTATTGTGGTTTTTGCTCCAAAAATCTGAAAATGTGAAAAATCTGATGATGGTTGATCTTTTTCTCACCAGAGTGCCCATGTGTGTTGATGTACCCTTTCTTGTCAAACAAGAGAATGTTTTTAGATATTTGTTTTATCTCTACTCCATTTATGTTGATACCAGCAGAAGAACCTGGTATCACAAATGTTGGAATAGTCTTCTCTTCACTGTATTGATACAATTAGGCCACTGTTCTGGACTAGAATGACACAAGAGAAAGTGTTAAAGGTGAAAAGGAGGCATATTGTTCATTATCCCTAATAGTTTTGAGTAAATACTTCTTATCAGACTATGAATGTCATCTTGGCAACAAATAAATAGAGAATAAACGATGAATACCCTTTTTCTTTAAATCAAGATGAAAATACTTTTGAGTTTCAAATCATCCATAGAGCTTTAATGCAATATGTTTAAGAATCCATCCACAATGACCCAGTTAATAATAATAGCTTAAAATACTTTGGGTCCAATAGAACACATATTGTTGGTTCATCTGAAGAAGTTTCCAGTTTTGTTCCTTTTGTGTAGGTTTCACTTTTCCTTTGCTAGCTAGGACAATCAACACTGTTTCTGACTGATTCTTGTATTGATTTGTTTGCAAATCTGAAACACCTATTGGTTGACTGATTGATTGATTGATTGATTGACTGATTGATTGATTGAATTTATACCTCAACTTTCTATTTTCTCTTTTGTTTTCCTGGCCTTTGTCAGTTTTTTCAAGAAAACCAGTGCACACTCTTATGTGAAGGTTTGAATCCTATTGTTAGACCCAATTACAATTAGACTTATGCGACTTACCTATGTGTTGACACACCATTCAAGAACTGATTCAATGGGCCTACTCTATTTGGGACTAACTATATACTCTATTTGTGGCTACTCTATGCCTGTCACAATGTAGATCTAAGGCTATAAAAACTATGAGAATCAGCATGGTGTAGTGGTTTGAATGTTGGCGTGTGACTCTGAAATTCAGGGTTAATATCCCCACTCAGCCATGAAAATCCGTTGGGTGCCCTTGAGCCAGTTATACTCTGTCAGCCTCAGAGGAAGGCAAATGCAAACTCCTTTAAAAACTCCTTTTAAAAAAATCTTATCAAGAAAACTCCATCTTAGGGTCCCTGCAGTGATTTGAAGGCACACAACAACTTCAACTAAGTATAATATGTACTCTGTAAAAGTATATCATACTGGAAAGAATATAACACTTTTGGGGTTATATCACATGCCACCTTGCAACAACAGAAGCATGCATATGTAATACCTTTGGGCTTAACAAAAGAGTGTGTTTAGCTAGAAAAACCACAAATTACACAGAACAGTATCATCATCAGCTAATTAATGTTTCAGTTAATGCACTTGATTGCAGAGTTCATAATTTATTTGTGTTACACTCTTTACCAGCTAAGGATACTCCAGTGTTTGCCAGTTTGAAGGGGTTAATGTCGGACGAACGACAGCAACATACTGTAATTGCTACTGATTAGTTTTATGTTGTAATGAAGCAATAATGACCCAAACACCAGGCATTTCTAGGGGATTCATGAGTGGCTGGTTTTGCTTCAGGCCATTAACCTCACTCATTAATACCTCTGGAAGTGCACTGTGCAGAGGTTGTTATTGTTAATAACAGAAATGGTACAAAAACAATTGCTAACACAGTGAAATTAGCTGATATTAACTCAGAACATTTGCAAGTTGGGTAAATATGAAGCAACTTTTTCCAAACTTAACATTACCTCGCCATTTTGGATTCTCAATCAAATATGGAACACAACCTTCTTAAATTAAAAATTAAAACTGTTTGACACCAGCAATTTTCTTAATGTTTAATTGAAACACTTGCAAAATTCCATTTTCTTTTAAGCAGATTGCAAGACAAAAAAATATTTCAACCGGTCTTGAATTAAAGATGTATTCTTATATTAGGTGTCTCTCTTAGAGAAAGTTATAACAATTAATCACTGAATTCTTCAAGTGACCACTGTAATCTTTAGCTGTCCACACAGGGAACAAACCATTGCTTTTAACTGCATATTGTTTTTCTGTTGTGCATCACTCCCCTTAAAAGTTGACGATGATAAATATGAAGGATTATACTTGCACGAGTTTATTTTGTAGGCAATAAAAAAGAATATTTATATTTATTCCTTTCATGTTAAAGAGATTAAAAACTGATGGTAAAATATTTTATAATAAAATAATTCAACTGTGGTTATAATGATCAATAAAGTACCTTTTTGTAAATGAAAAGAATTTAATATCTCTCATTCTTAGAGTTCCAGTTCTAAGAGATTTGTCTTTTTTCTAGCAAAAAGAAGTCTGATTTGGAAAAAATGGCAATAGGAAAATGCATTCTCTTACACGGCACATTTTTAGCCACTTTTCACCTTACAGCAGATTCCTACAGCAGCTAAAACAAACATACGCTTGCCCTTATCCGTGGCCGGTATGGGGGGTCTTAAGGTTCGGCGTGTACCTATGGCACCCCCTTTCGGGGTGTAGGATAAATCCTATCCTTGAGGAGGGCCCTGGGATCACCCCACTTGCTATGCAGCGGGGGGTGGGGCTTGGGGCTCACCTCCCAGACAAGGGCTGGCCAAAGGTCATCATGCAACTTCAGCAGTTGGCTTTGGGGCCCAGTATCTCGCTCAACGGGCTAGGGGAGATGGTTGGGAGCTGCCTCTTGACCCTAGTCCGAAGATACGGTTGACCCCCCTTTCTCAGGTCATAAAATACAAGTTCAAGGTCAAGTTCAAGTTTAAGTTCACCCCTTTATGTTAATTAGGCATATTAATAAATTGCCCTAGTTCAACCCAAGCTCTGTCTGCAATCTCGTTATTTCGTGGGTTGGGCGGCAATTGCTCTAATCAGATTTAGACCTCTTCATAGGTACATTTCAGTTTCTAAAAATGCATCAACAGAGTTTGTCCCAGGTTTATTTTGTGCTGCATTATCTCCAGTGGTAAATGATAAAAGCTTGTTGGCCATCCTCCAAGATTCTTGTGATATGTTGAGGGCTCAGCCCAACATCTGACTGTTTGGGTTAAAGAAAGAAGTTTAAAACATATGTTTATTAGGGATGTCCTATTTAAGGGATGGAAAACTTGTCCCTTTCAGAACTGGGAAGTGTCTCTTATTTTAAAAGGTGTCCTCAATATTTGACAGTTGGAAAAATTCCTTTGATATAGACTGAACGAGATTTTGTAACTCTCCTTTTTTAGGATGTAAGGCTTCATGAAGGGAAAATTGTGTGTATCATGTTATTTATGAATGTGGACAATGTGTTTATTTTACAGAGAAACAGATGGCTAAGGAAGCTGAAATAAATACTTTCACTTGGTATTTAGGTAGAACAAAAACTTTTTAATAGCTGCTTTCTGATTGTTAATCTTCCATGCCATGAATTTTGACTATCTCTTATTGCTATTTTGAAAACCTGAAAACATGAGGGCAGGGGGAGGGAAGAATGGGGATATAGAATATGCTAAGTCTATCTGATTTCTGTGGCAAAGATCAATATGAAATACTGAGAAGAAAACAGAATATATAGACTGAGATCCTTCACCAGAAGATATATCATAAGGCTCCCTTTTTCTCTTCCACAGTACTTATCTTTCTGGGGCCAGGGGCTCTTCAGCCTTTTAGCTGCCAGTGAAGAACAGGAGGCATCACAAAAGCGTCTGTTCCTATAATCATATATACAATGACATAATTATCCTCCAGGACCACAACATTACCCTTCAGGTCATTTTGCATCTGTCTATAGGCACATAGCCACATGCTTCTTTGATGCCCTCTGACCTCCACCAACCACAAACAACAATGGGGATGCAGAAAGAAGGTGTATCTTGTGGAGGTTTGGGTTATTATATATGACTTAAACCTCCACAGGTATTGAATTGTTCCCCCGCACAATGACAAAAAGTCTAATATTTTCTGTTAGCTCTGTATATGTGACTAACAAGATGCCAGCTATTATAGCTTTAGATTAACTCAACAGATTAAATTTGTAGATATAAAGGTGTAGACTATATCCACTTAAACAAGCACTTGGGGCAAAATGGAGTTAAAAGTTTGTAGTAGTTGCCCCATCCATGAAGTCAGTTTTCCATAAACTGGTTCCTTCCAGGTGTTTTGAACTACAATATTCAAATTGTTGGCATTGTCCATACTGATTGGACTGATGAGAGGTATCGTCTAAAACACATAACACTATAACAGGTTAAGAAAGAATTATATTAGTTCAGTGGAATGGCCTGTCAGCAAGAAACAGAAAAGGTTCAAAAATGTATTATAGCACTGTTTTAAGAGGAAAAGCATTAATTATAATATGATTGCAGGGAGACACACACACACACACACAGATGTAGAGTGAGCTTTTGAGTGAAGGCTAAATAACAGATTTGCCAAGATGTTTGGTCACCTAATAGTTGATGCACTTAAAGTTAAATGCTACAAGCTCTGTTCCCTTGTTCTTGAACATATCAAGTGTCAAGTATGATCTTGACTTTTAGTACCTATGCACTTCAACTGAAGTCAGTTCTATGGAATAATAAGTGTTCTTCTTTTGAGGAGTTTAGTTTCTTTAAAAAATAATTAGGACTTAACAGTTCAAACACTGAAAAACAGGGGCCACTGTTCTATCATAATGTTATCCAATGTTTAAAGTCCCTGGGAAACAATGATAGATTGTCATGAAAACCCATATTTGGATGACCTTCCATAATGACCTTCCCACAGAGTGATGGTTTTGATCATTCTGCAGTCCATGATGACAGTAGTAAGTTGTAGAATCAGCAAGTAGTTTGTCCAGTGATTTGTGTAGCCTGAGACCTGTATCCTTGGTGATAGCAACCACATTTGTTCTAGACCCTCGCCCCTCCTGACTTATTGCTTAGATCAGAGGGGGGTTGACTAAGTAGGTAAAGGGAGTGGTTAAGCAAGATAAGATCTTAACATGCCTGAAAAAGGGACAGAAGTCTAGAAGACCTTTACTATAAGAAAAATATCTTCACTAGGTTCCACTATACTTGATAACTATGAGAAAGTCTCCAATATTTCATTTTTAGGCAAAGTATGCAGTGGAATCTCAGTTTCAAGGGTTCTCTAGGCAAGATGTTTATCTTGTCTTAGGGTCTTTCTGCACTACACTGTTATAGTGCTATTATTCCACTTCCACTTTCAACATCCTGTGGAATTCTGGGGTTTGTGGTTTACTGAGGCCAAGGAGCTTTCTGGCTGAGATTTCTACGTGTTCCTCTCTAAACGGCAAACCCCAAGGATTCCATAGGATGTTGAAAGTGGAATAATAGCACTATAACAGTGTAGTGCAGAAAGGCCTCTAGAATAAGGGCAGAAAGTGCAGAAAGGATATTTGAATAATAGCACTGTAACACAGTGCACAGAAAGTGCAGAAAGGCCCTTCATGTTTGGTAGATGAATGACCTACATCAGGAACTGGACAAGAGGAGTGTGTCCTTGGTAGTTCTGCTGGACAAGTCAGTGGTTTATGACTCCATCAACCATGGTGCCCTTCTGGGCTGACTTGCTGGGATAAGACATGGGTCCTTTCTGCTCCACCCTCCACTCACCATAGGGACAAAAGAAGAACAGGACTGCAACAACGCTTATGCATGACATTGTTACAGTCCCATCCTTGCCTTGTCCCCAAGTGACGTGATTGCACCAGAAATCATTGACAGGTTTTCCCCATCAGTGACTGGTGATTACACCACTATCCTGCCATGCACCCACACTATTACTTTCTCCGTGGAGACCTTGTAAATGCAATGTATGTAACACTGTATGATCACATAACTTCTGTCTCTAATTATTATTTTTATTATTATTAGTAGTAGTAGTAGTAGTATCCCACCTCTCCCAACAGATCAAGGCGGTACTACAGCAATACATCAAATACATTAAAAGCATTAAAACATAACCCATCCTCACCACCCACCAACCCCTCTAAAACTCTCTAAAACACATTAACTATTAAAAACAATTCGTCCCACGCTGCCTAGCTTGCTATGGCGGGGGGGGGACGGCCTTTGCCGCCCTCCCACGCCACGAGATCACACTGCATTGGCCAACGGGAGGAGGAGGGGCGGGGCTCAGTATTTGGAGCCTGCCCCTCCTCCCCGTTGGCCATTCTCGTCGATCCAGGCGAAGGAGGAGGTCATATCAGCCCTGGGCGGAGGCGCCACATGGCTGATTTGAGGCCTGTTCAGGCCTTCCTCCTTTGCTGGGACCCGAGGGGCTCCTGCAGCGTCTGGGCCTTTTTGGGTGGATGGAGGCGGCGGCTGCCTCGGCGGCCGCCCAGGTAAAGCCTCGGCCGCTTCGCTGCAGTCGCGTCAGTGCCGGCGGCGGGGTACTGGGCATTATTTGCAGCATTTATTATCTCAACAGTACGAATCTGTACAGTGGAGCTGTGTTGTCACCAGTGTTGATTCTTGTAATGCAGCAGAGGGCATATTTATGTTTGACAACCAGCCAGAACAGTTAAAATTTGTAGATATTCTGAAATGCAGGAATGTAAATTTTCATGAGTTGTATCCTCATAGGCAAGAATGAGTAATATTGCTATAGGTCTTCAAATTATACAGCATTTACATAGTATTTTATCTTAGTATCTTCACTAAGGCCATTTTAGCACTACGGCTGGGGCGGGGCCTTCCTGCCAGGCCAGTGAATGTTTTGTACCTGGGGAGGAAGGGGTGCATTTCAGGCAACAAATTGTTTTAGAAGAACCCTTAGTTACTTTTCTGTAAAGTGTCCCAATATTTTATGGGAAGATTACTGTATGACAAGTGTTATCACGCACTCTTGATGATATACTATAACACAGAGAAACTTCAGAGTCCAAAAGCTTGGAAGAATGAGACACATAGGCAAGGGGCCCATTCACACTACACAGTGAAAGTGCTATGATTCTACTTTAACTGTCATGGCTGCCAGCTATGGAATGCTGCAGTTTATGAAGCAGTCGTTACAATTTGCAATCAGAGAGGGCTGCAAACCCCAGGATTCTACTGGTTGTTGCCATGGCAAACACAAGTAAGATACAGAATATCTTTGCAAACTGAAGAACTGGGTTGGAAGCTAACTGCACTCTAATAGTGGATAGGTACTATTTTAGTGTTAGGAAGTGCTGCAGCATCAGCCTTCAGTTACAGATCCCAGGTTTTGGTCTCTAGATACCCTGTGATTACTGTAGAACTCTTTGTTTTATGGACAAATCTTGGTCCATAATATATAGTAGAATGATCCTGAGCTTGCATTATGTTAAGGAAAACATATCTAGTTCAGAGGGACAATCTGGCACGGGCACATTTCAATGCCGCACTTTTTCCATGGGGGCAGAACTCATTATCTCCCATACCAGCAGCCTTCTGTCTGATGGAACGGCCTCAACTCTTACAGAAGCGTAGTCCTGAATAGTCTGTCTAGTTCTGGGTTGAGTTTGCCTCTATTCCAGTTCACTTTCCCTTCTGCTCTGATCTTCCAGACCAACCGCCTGTTATGCTTTGGCTGGTTCAGCCCTCTCATCAGTATTTGTTATTTACTTGCTCTCAAACTACTGGTGTCATAATTAATAGAAGGGGACGGAGAGTTGGCCTGTCATATGGGATAATGCATTAACTTCCTTCACTGATAGGGCCTTCTACATTGAGACTAACAGTACAATATTATTGCTGACACTGCTTTCTGTTTTTGCTTTGATCCCTTTGCACGGGCAGTGATGGTGTACAGAGCAACCAGACCCAAACTCCTGACTCTGAAGGATTCTTCCTCAGAACCAGGCACTGTGGGGAGGATGCCCTGGAAGTTTGCCTTTGTCTAATAGACAACAATTGGCTCTGTGTTTTTCTCTGCATTCTCTTCAGGAGATTCTGTGCAGTTTCTGAATTTTGGAGAGGTCTTTTGGGGCCTTTAACAGCTGCTGTATCTAACAGGCCAAGATCTATCACTGGTCTTTCCTTTAGTAATTATACTTGATACAGCAATAAAGTAATATCATGGCTGGATACACAGTGGACTAAATAGGCATCTAAAGCAAGTGGTTCTTCTAGTGGATTAAAAGACGTTTATGCCAGATGCCAGTACATCGGCATCCAACAGGTAATGTAGGTTTTCATCAGGGTAGTTTGTTTTCTTTCTGTTAGTATTGAGCATCAGTGAAATGAAAGGAATGGGAAAGGAAGGTCAGGAATCAGCCACCTTCTTTACCTTCTTTTACTAAATCCAAGATAAATCATATTTAAGACCAAAGAAAAACATGAACCAAGGGGGAAATCTATGAGGCACACTTCTGTGTACCAACAGCAACTCAAATGTGCCATGGTACACAGAAGAAGTATGTTCAGTTAGGTAGATTGCATTTGATACAGCAGTGCGGGTGGTGCGCAGGCATGGGGTTTGGGCTGAGCTGGCCAAAGCAGATATCAAGTCAGCCTTCCGCCTACTACATGTGCACCCATCCAGTTTTGAACTTTTGGGGTTTACCTTTGAGGGTAAATTTTACGTTGAACACTCCCTCCTGATGGGACGTTCGGGTTGTGTTTTGCCTTTGAGATGTTCAGTACCTTTTTGGATGGGTCATTAAAAGGTAATTAGGCCTTCAGGGCTTTGTGCAACATTGAGATGATTTTCTATCAGGCCAAACGGAGTGATGTTGTGACTTTACGGGAATACATTGATGCAACCTTGGGCCCGGTAAGGGCGCTTAGAGCTTATACTGCTAACAAAGGAACATGCGGGACCTCTTTTTTATCATGTAGACACAATTCCACTCACTAGGTATCAATTCTGGACCATTACAAAGAAGGCCCTGCTACAATTAGGCCTGTAGGGAGTCAATTTTGGCACACACTCATTTCGCATAAGGGCTGCTTCCACTGCAGCACAGATGGGCAGGAAAGCTGACGACATCAGGAGGATGCATAGGTGGAAATCCTCGGCATTCAGGCGCTATGTCAGGCCAATTGATCTGCCTTAACGTTTTGGTTCCTTTCCAGATTGATCTGCTGCGGAGGAGAGGAAGCGAATGTGGATTTGCGGTCACAGTTTCAGCTCCTGGGCCGAGCGGCAAGCTCGTAATGGTTATATGAGTCCGAACCTGGGATTGGGTGATCGGGTGGCCATACATTGGCTTGGAAAGAGAGGTCTGCAGTGGCATGGCTTGCTACCTCTGTTGTTCAGGGAGCGCGGTGAGCCTCCCCCTGATGTGATGGTCATTCACCTGGGTGGTAATGACCTTGGACTGCTAAAGGAAAGGCCTTGGTGTTACAGGCCATTCATGATATGCGGCTTATGTTGTTCAGGGAGCGCGGTGAGCCTCCCCTGATGTGCTGGTCATTCACCTGGGTGGTAATGACCTTGGACTGCTAAAAGGAAAGGCCTTGGTGATATAGGCCATTCATGATATGCGGCTTATGCAAGGCACATGGCCTCACACTTCTATTGTTTGGTCTGCATTGATACAAAGGACATGGGGAGAGTGTGCTGATCCCCGGCACATAGAACGAGCCCGCCAATTGGCGAATAGGGAGATTCGTTGTGCCTTGAGACAGGGCTTGGGTTATTACATTCCTCACCAAAATTGTTTTTAGTAAACTGGAGATTTATTGGCATGATGGCGTACACTTGTCACCAGAGGGCAATCAAATTTTTTACAGGATTTGCAAAAGGGGCTGGAATTGATTCTGAGGGGATGGGGGGATAAGGACTAAGCGGATGCTTGCCCTTATCCATGGCCGGCAGGGGGGGCTTTAGGTTTGGTGTGTACCTATGGCACCCCCCTTGTGGGGTGTAGGATAAATCCTATCCTTGGGGAGGGCCCTGGGATCACCCCACTTGCTGCGCAGCGGGGGGTGGGCCTTGGAGCTCTCCTTCCAGACAAGGGCTGGCCAAAAGTCTTCATGCAACTTTAGCGGTTGGCTTTGGGGCCCGGTATTTTGCCCAACGGCTAGGGGAGATGGTTGGCAGCTGCCTCTTGACCCTAGTCCGTGGATGCTGTATACCCCCCCTGTTTTTCTCCTCAGATCATAAAACGCAAGTTCATGTTCAAGTTGAAGTTCAAGTTTAAGTTCACCCCTTGTTAAATAGGCATATTAATAAATTGCCCTAGTTCAACCCAAGCTCTGTCTGTGGTCTCGTTATTTCGTGGGTTGGGCGGCAAAGGACAGTTGGTGGGAGACCGGGTAATATGCCGGGTCTCCTCCGGCAGGCCATTCCATAACTTGGGAGCAATAGAAGAGAAGATCCTCTGGGTAACCGCAGCCAACCTATTCTGACTGGCTGCAGTAAATTCCTCCCAGAGGACCTTAGTGTGCGGGGCGGATTATATGGGAGAAGGCGATCCTGCAGGTAGGCTGGCCCCAAGCCATCAAGGGGCTTTAAAGGTAAAAACTAACACCTTGTACTGTGCCCGGAAACTAATAGGCAGCCAATGCAAAGACTTCAGAATTGATGTTATGTGGTCAGTTTTAGATCTTCCGGTGACCAGCCTGGCTGCCATATTCTGAACTAACTGAAGTTTCTGGACTAAGCACATGGGTAGCCCTATGTAGAGTGCATTGCAGAGGTCAAGCCATGAAGTTACCAGCGCATGCACCACTGTTTTTAGGTGTTCCAGGTGTTCCAGGTGTTCCAAGAAGGGGCGCAGCTGGCGTATCAGCCGAAGCTGATAGCAGGCACTCCTGGCCGCCACATCAATTTGAGCTGTCATCTGAAGCGGCGAGTCCAGGAGCACCCCCAAGTTGCGGACACAGTCTTTCAGGGGAAGTGTGATCCCGTCTAGAACTGGTTGACAAACCTCCATACCTGGGGTAGGGTCCTTAACAGCGAGTACCTCCATCTTATCTGTATTCAGCTTCAGTCTGTTTTTCCTCATCCAGTCAATTACTGCTTCAAGGCATTCGTTTAGAGGCGAGATGCCACCCTTAGTTGATTCTTTTATCCGAGACACGGAGAGATATATCTGGGTGTCATCAGCATACTGATAGCACCTTGCTCCATGCCTCCTGATGATCTCTCCCAGTGGTTTCATGTAGATGTTAAATAGCATTGGGGACAGGACGGTGCCTTGAGGGACGCCAGATTTAAGCTCCTTTTTCGAGGAGCAGCTGTCCCCAAGCATCATCATCTGGTATCTACCTGAGAGATAGGACCGGAACCACTTAAGTGCAGTGCCCCTGATCCCCAGCCCTCTCAGGTGTTCCAGAGGGATACCATGGTCTATCTTCTGTAGAGGAACTTACACAAGTCTTTAACAGGCATTTTTATACATACATCTACAAAGGAAATTATACTTCTCAAAAAGTCATTTAATACATTGCAATCTGGCTCATAATATGTGAAATATATAGTATAATTATCTATTTAGATAGAAGCACCTTTCTTTCTATTACCACCATTTTATAGTATGACTTCAAAACTCAGTGAAGTGCAGAAAGCAAGCCTAAAGCCATTGGAAGCAATCATGAGAGTACTTGTCTCTACCTCACCTGAGATCAGCTTTTATCTAGCCTCCACCCAGATTGTGGTTTTCAACCAATAATTTTCCTGAAACTGGTATCTGATTTCCTTCCTTCCATCTTACCTATCTATCAATAAGAAAAGAATTATCACTGTGCCCTTTTGATCTGGTACATACACATAACCTTACATATAACCTAAGGATGAGAGTTCAGATACATGAAGACAGTTCTTTCAATTTTTCTATGGACTACACTTTGTTCCCAAGAAAGGAACTGGTAGGAAACAAATGCTGTTTATATTAATAGATAAAGATGTTATCTGGACCTGCTCCACTTCACTCAGAAGATGTAATCACCTCTATCATTTTCCCCATTTTTCCCCCCAGATAGGTTGCTTTTCATGGGAGAGCAGGAGAAGGCAAAGGAGGCAAGGCTAGTGGCAGAACATCAGAAAGTCATCACAATTCATGTTGCACTCATAGACTGTTTGCAGCAAGCTATGCTCAGAGATGTAAAAAGTTACTTTATGGATTACAACTCAGATGTCATGCTGGCTGGGAGATTCTGGAAGCTGTCATCCAAAAACGTAGGCCTTGAAAAGTCACACTAAGACAACATGTTCTTCCTCTTGAGCAACCTTTTTCACTTGCATGAAATTTCCTTATTAGAAGCATTAGTGTCCTTTCATTAGGTTGCAATGATCAATCTAGCCAAGCTCAAGACTGTATTTATTGACCACAAACCTGTCAACGTTGAAAGAGATGATAAAGGGTGCAACAATAGAAAGGACACACATCTTTGTTGAAGACTATATCAGAGCAGGTTCCTGCAAATCATGTCTGACTTATGATGATCTCAGATGACCTATCATGGGATTTTCTTGGTGAGATTTGTTCAGAGAGGATTTGCCTTAGCCTTCCTCTAAAGCTGAATGAGTATGACTTGTCCAAGGTCACCCAGTAGTTTTCCATGGCTTAGTGGAGTTTTGAACTCTGATCTCTCAGTGTCTTAGGCCATGCTCAAACAACTAGTTCCAACTAAAAAAAAGTCAATGCCAGCCTGCACAAGTGTTGTTTTACCAAGTTTCCACTGATCCAATGGCTCTATCCTACTTGATTTATGTTACAGGTTTAACACAAGGGCCGTATGGAAGAAGTAATCTTTTAAGAAAGATGTGAAGAAAAAGTGGGTCACAGAGATATTCTCAGAGTTCCAGGCATGAACTCATTTCTTCAGGAAGACAGAACAAGCATGGTCATTTGAGTGTGAATGGGAAGTGTGTGTGGCCTTTAAAAAGTATAGTAATTTAAATACAAAACAAATTAATATATGGATGCACCCTGTAGTTGCATTGGTATGAGTTATTAGTACGATCAGAGATGCAGCCAGGAGATTTTATTATTTTGCTATGATGCCTGCTGGCAACTCAAGCCAATGGAACATAGAATGACTAATGTATTGAAGAAAGGAAGAAAAAAAAGACATAATCAAAATCTGGCGAAAAACCCATATTTGTGTAAATTTGCATTTGCCAATTTATACATATTTGTGCATATTTTTTTCATTTAAATAGAAGAAAAATCTCACCATATTGAAACAGACTGGCTGGCTGGCTGATCAGCAGATGCAAACGAAAGAACTGCTTCCTTCTCAGGACTCCCTCTGGAAATGGACTGAGCGTACTTCAATAAAGGGCTATACAAGTAGATGCATGACCATTTAATTGAACCACAGCAACATTAACAACATCCACCTCTAGTACAAAATCTTGCTTCAGGAACAGAGAATGTGATGCAAAGTACAGTGAATCAGTGTTGACCATAAGCCAAGGTAAAGTAGTAAGAAAAATTTGATGCTGAATGCTATGCCAGAAACAAAGAATGAATACTCATTCTGGAGTCCTGGAAATTTTTCCTTGCCAGGTTTCTCCTTCCATGACCTGGACAATTTGCTTTCTTCATTGAGTCTTGCTGGTTCAACTGGACCATCTGGGAAGCAAGGACACTTTCAAATTCTTTCATGTTCTAATTTTTCCATATTCTCTGCAAGTATGATCACAGTAGATGATTTCTTCAGCCTCTCTCTGTGTTCCTAAAATAGGTCGACCTTGTTGACTTTCACTTTCAAGGACTGGCAGTCTCCTGCACAGCTGAATCACTCTTACTTGTGTCTTTGCCTGCCTGCCACAACACATTTTCTTTTCTTTCTAAAGTGTAAATTCAGTGAGAAGGACAGACTCCCTCCCAGTCCTCATGTTCTTTAGTTCAGACCAGATGCTCAGTGATAAAATAATCTTCAAACATTCTGTTACTTTCCAAACAATGCTACACTAAAAAAGTAAGGCGTGTTATTTTATACAATGCATTTTGCTATGGAGCTTTCTTGATTAAGAACTCTTCATTAACACGGCCCTTTAAATAAAAACACATTGGAGTTGTTAACATGTATAATTGATTTACATGCCTGTAAAGAAGAATAACAGTTATAATTAAACTGTATTTAACATTTTTATTTTGATCATTTTTAGAAGATGTGGGGGGAAGATATAACACGTTCACAGATTTGCACAACTTCAAGACACAGGGTAAAGGAAATAGTGCTGCCGCTGCACAGGAAAAGGAAAAAGAAAAAATATCCTGAAACTTTAATTAAGCCATTACTTTCACCGAAAAATTATCAGGGCTGAGTACTATAAAAGAGAAATCAATATATCTGTTTGCATACTTTCATGTATAATTCCATATATAATTGAAAGATCCTGTTCACAAACAGTATATATTCAAGTGGATCAAAGAGTTGAGCAGCTGCACTGCAGTTCTGTCTTCAGCGCAAAGAAGTTAGCAGGAGGCACTCAGTTGCAGCAAAAAGGATGGCTTTTTACTCTTGATTCCCTCTGGTACTTCACAATATCCTGAAAAGCTGTTCAGTGCTCTGCACAGTTCTTCCCCATCTCCAGTCTAATGTTTTGCTTTGCAAGCATGGGGTAGGAAGGAAAGAATGAACAGAAGCAGGGAGATAAAAGCCCTTGTTCAAGACACAACAACACTGAACCTCCCATACATCAGTCTTTTCCCTATTCTTTTCACTCTTCTTTGAAAAGTATAGTAAAACACTGTGGTAAGATTCAGAAAGGGAGTGGAAAAGAATAACTGGTCTGGTTTTCTGGCTTTTGGGCCCATTTTCAGAACAAAGTGAGGTCTGGTTTTTCTGTACATTATTACAAAAAAAGCTGTCAATTTTAAACAACCCCCCCTTAAAAAAAAAAAAGATAGCTTTTGTGCTAGGCTTCACTCTCCAAATGTTCTGGAAGTCATTGGTCTTTCCTGATCCTGAATACTGAAATTCATGAGACTCCTCCTCTGCAAATCCACCTCAAGCTTCTCTATCTGTTTTTTTTTAAAAAAATCAAGTGTTGTCAACCTTTTTCCATGGTAACAACAAAAAATTGAAAACCAGCATAAGTAACGCAAGCTGATAATCAATGTCCACTAATTTCCTGGAACTACAATGCCAATAATCTACACTCTACCCTACCAATAGCTGGTCCTTTGCCCAGGTTGCACCTGCTTTTCTTCTTTGCCCCTGAGCAAAAGGCAAGGAAATCAGGGAAAGGCACACGAGCATCCTCCCCCATTCCCTTGCCTTTTTCCTGTATACATGTGCCCTCCTTCTCCACACCCAGGCAAAAGGTAGGAGAATGGGGGAGGCACACATACCTTCCCCTCATTCCCTTGCCTTTTGTCCCGTTGCACCTGCCTTCCTTCTCTGTGCCCAGGCAAAAATCAAAGGAATGGTGGGGAGGTGCATGTGACTTCCCCATCATTTCCTTCCCTTTTGCCCAAGTACAAAAAAGGAAGGCACGTGCACCCAGACAAAAGACAAGGGAATGAGGGGAAGGCATGCACATGCCTCCCCTCTATTCTCTTCCTCCTATTCCTTTGCCTTTGCACATGCCCTCCTTCTCTGCATCCAAGCAAAAGGCAAGGGAATGGGGGAGCAGGCATGCATAATAATCAAATTTGCAAAGGTCAAACCTACAAATGTGGAGGGAGGACTGTATTTATTGCATACAGTGGTTTCAGAGAACTTCACAACTTAATAATTATTAAATAACTGAAGACTGACTTGCTCAAGGACCGATATGGACTCTATGTTCAAACAGTTTTTGCCTGTTCATAGCCTGTAGCTTAGGTCATTACACAAGATTAATTTGAATATCTGTTTTCCAGATCTCAATACCAATTCATACAAAACCCCCAATTGATTTTAAAGCCAACAGCAGGAGCTTCACTTGAGTAAATCATATATAAATATACACCATAGTACAAACTATTTATTGCTATGGATCCTCTGTTCCATGTCAGCTGCCAGGTATTTACACTGGCCTTGAAATATAAAATGACTTTGTATTACAGAAAACTAACTTCTAGGTGCATGGTTTTATTTAGTTGAATAAATTTCCATTTTGTAATCATTTCATGCATCTTCAGATTTAATTTGTAAGCTTCTAAAAAGGTTTCAGGCTATAGAGTGTAATAGGTTTTTTAAAAGAATAAATAAAATAAATGAAAACACTATCATTCTCTTGATAATTGTTTTGGCATGCTTTTATGAATTGTGTAACAGTTTCTGGAATGGCATCACAACATTCTATTATATGACAGAAGCAAATGTACTTTAGCACTTTTGATCCAGTGTGGTCAACCAGACTTGGTCCCTGTACCTGGATCACCCAACGCAGCTGTGGGGAAGGATCATCAATTGCTGTCCCTGGCAGGTAGGAAACCAGGTGGGAGGAAGTGTTTTGTGGAGCAATGCTGCAGCAGTGTGGATTTTTTAAATCTCTAGCTGCTCTCACAACTTCCTCTTTCAAAAGAGATTCACAAACAGACAGGCTGAGCATCTCAGGAAAAGGGAGTGTAGATCAATAGTGATGTTACCCCAAAACATGAGTGACACAGAGGTCTGCCAGTACCTCCATGCAAAAGCCGGGAATTATTAGCTGAAATTAGGAGGTTTGTGAGAGGGAAGTAACCTAGTGAGATCTTTCCACTTATGTTTACCAGGACTTCTGCAGGGAAGAGCCAGCCAGAGATCCAAAAGTAAGCTAAATTGTGTTTTATTGAGGGAATTAATCACACACACAAGATCCAAACAGTTACAATCACACAGGGCTAACTGAAGGAAAGAAAGGAAAGTTTTAGATAATGAGATTGCAGAGCCTAGTGAGTGATATTTACTGCTCTCGAAGAGCACCAAAGAAGCAGTGATGTGGCTTAGACTTGCATCTAAGGACAGTACACAATCGAAATTGGAGTAGCAGAGCAGAGACCAGCAATCTTCGTATTGCGAGTTGACTGGACAAAGCTAGGGGTTTAGATACCCAAATTCTGCCTGGAGGGCAAAGGTGTGAATGGCTCTCTGGCCAAGTAAACAATGAATTTTGCAGAGTGGACAATGAGGTCCAGAATAGACTAATAATCTTAGCATTAGGTGACAAAGGGCTAATGGCTGTTGTGATAGATTGGTGCTTACTAGACAAGTAAGGAAGATATGGAGAGGGGAGACATGAGTCTGTTACATCTTCCATGTTATTCAATATCTGTTGGGTGAGGCCATCTGGTTGTCTATGTGTTCAGTGTCATCAATATGCTGACAACATAATCCTAAAAGTACTTGTTTTAACCTAGTGGGTTAAAGGAAGGAACAGGCTGTACATGCTGGTTGACTTCAGAAGAAGAGGGAGAGCAGAAGCTGGAGAGAAGCTGAAGTTATTGGGACTACCATAGAGGCCTTTTGCACTTTTAATAAGGTAATAGAATCATAGAATCATAGAAATGTAGAGTTGGAAGAGACCACAGGGGCCATCCAGTCCAACCCCCTGCCATGCAGGAACACCCTCAAAGCACTCCTGACAGATGGCCATCAAGCCTCCGCTTAAAAACCTCCAAGGAAGGAGACTCCACTACACTCCGAGGCAGCAGATTCCACTGCCGGACAGCCCTGACTGTCAGGAAGTTCTTCCTGAGGCTCAGGTGGAATCGCCTTTCCTGCAGCTTGAATCCATTGCTCCTTGTCCTGGTCTCTGGACCAGCGGAAAACAAGCCCTCTCCCTCCTCTACGTGGCATCCCTTCAAATATTTAAACATGGCTATCATGTCCCCTCTTAACCTTCTCTTCTGTAGACTAAACATACCCAGCTCTCTAAGTCTATCCTCATAGGGCATGGCTTCCAAGCCTCTCACCATTTTGGTCACCCTCTTCTGGACTTGCTCCAGCTTGTCAATATCCTTCTTGAATTGGAGTGCCCAGAACTGGACACAGTATTCAAGATGGGGTCTAACCAAAGCAGAGTAGAGTGGTACCAGTACCTCTCTCGATCTAGACACCATACTCCTATTGATGCAGCCAAGAATTGCATTGGCTTTCTTGGCTGCCGCATCACACTGCTGACTCATGTTCAGCTTGTGATCTATGAAAACTCCTAGATCCCTTTCACACGTACTGCTATCCAGCCACGTGTCCCCCATCCTATATTTCTGTATTCCATTTTTTCTACCTAAGTGTAGGACCTTACACTTCTCTCTGTTGAATTTCATTTTGTTCGCCTTGGTCCAGCTCTCCAATCTATCCAGGTCATTTTGAATTTTGATCCTGTCCTCCGTCGTATTAGCAACCCCTCCCAATTTGGTATCATCTGCAAATTTGATGAGCATGCCCTCTATTCCTTCATCCAAGTCATTGATAAAAATATTGAATAGCACTGGGCCCAGGACAGAACCCTGTGGCACCCCACTAGTCACTTCTCTCCAGGATGAAAAGCAGCCATTCGTGATCACCCTTTGGGTTCGGTCGGTCAACCAATTACAAATTCAACTAACAGTAGCCCTGTCCAGCCCACATTTTACTAGCTTCGTTGCAAGAATGTCATGGGGAACTTTGTCGAAGGCCTTACTGAAATCAAGGTATGCTGTATCCACAGCATTCCCTTCATCTATCAAGCTAGTAACTCTATCATAAAAAGAGATAAGATTAGTCTGGCATGACCTATTTTTGAGAAATCCATGTTGACTTCTCGTGATTACTGCATTGCTTTCTAAATGATTAGAAACTGACTGCTTAATGATCTGCTCCAGGATCTTTCCGGGTACTGATGTCAGGCTAACTGGGCGATAATTATTTGGGTCCTCTTTTTTTCCCTTCTTGAAGATGGGGATAACAATGGTATTTTCAGTTGTGTGTTTAGGGAGGAACAAAAGAGTAATTCTTTGTAGTGTGATTTTTATATTTCATTAGCTTTTGTTTTATATTTTTTACTTAGGGCCAAATGTTCTTGAAATGCTAAGCAACACAAGCAGAAGAGTCTTGCAGTCAAGTCTTGCATTGGTACCTCACTAGATGCATGTAATGTTTGTGACAGTGATTATGTGTCATATTTAATACATAATTTCTTGTATTGTCAATATATATATATCTATTTAGAGATTTAAAGCACAATTGTGTTTCCAATATTCCATTAGAATTGCCCCCAAAATATGTACAAAAATTGGCTCCACATGAGGATAATATTTTTGATTATCAGAGGAAATGATTGAAAGAGTGTACCAGATTAATGCTTTTCAAAAAGCTCTTTTGATTACTGAATTGTTGAAATCATTTTAAAATTGTGTTTAGGTTGTTTTAAAGTAATTTCATTTCTAGTATCTTACCCTGGGATATTTACATATGGGCTAGAAATACTTTAATATGAATGAATGAATCAATCAATCAATGTGTTATCTCTAAAATGTAGCAAAACTGGTTTAACATGGATTTTTTAAAAAGATAGGTTATAATGCCTTCACTTTTGTGAAAACTTATACATTCAGAAAACAATCAAATGTAAATGATCCCTGTCAGAAATGTAACTTTCAAAAAAGAACTACTTCAACAGTATTACTTTAAGATATATGACGGTATGACTTATGACTTATTTTTAATTAAATTATATTAATAATGGCCACCTCACTTATACATCACTCTATAAAAGGTGTTCGATAAGAGTCTGCTATTGCTTTGTTAATTAATTTCCAGTGATAAAGCTTACAAATGGTGGCATTTTTCCATGGCATGTTGAACCTACATAATAGGCCATCATTCTAGCAAGACGGTGCAACTATTAACAACAAGGTTTGCTATGCTCAGTGGGTTTCTGCTATTAAGTTTTTTAATTTAACTATAAATAATATTGACAACACATATTGAGGAGGATCGAATTAAAATTCCACTGAAAATAATAACCTTGGGCCGATTAAGAAATGGCATCCAATTCAATCATTAAACAGGAATTGAATTTCAGAGGCTATGGCTTCATGATTAGAAATACCTGAACTGGTTTTAATTGCCTTTCCAAGACTGTGGAAAACTCTTCCATCGGAATAAGTAAAACAGAAAGTGATGCTAGCAGTTCTCTGTGTTCCAAATCACTTGTTTGCTGGCACAGCAAGTCTTTTGATTGGTCCATAAAATCTTCAGTCTTCAACCAGCATTTTTTGGTGGGAAAATAGTTTTTGCAAAAGCAGTTTAAATCACACAGGTGTCATTTGTATGCACCTAGATATATTTAGGCGTGCCTTATTGACCATGTCAGTACATTTTTTTAATGAGACTTGAAAAACATAAAACAAGGTTTCCATAATTATTTAGAACAATCTTGAATAGTTTCTAGCTACTTTACTTTAGCCAAATGCTTAAAGAAAATACATGTGTAGATGTTACTTTCAGAAAAAGTTACTTTTTAACTATGTTGGTTTCATTAAATTTCAAAGCTATTGTCCCAACCATACTGTTATCATTGTCTTTTTTTTTTTTAAAAAAAATTCTTTCTACTGTCTTAACTTCTCATAGAAAATAAAAAAAGCATTATGCTACAGGTATGTTTTTTTGTTTTTTGTTTTTAAACTACTCACTGGAATTCTAGTAGCTGCTGGCCTGTGGTAAAAAAAAAATCACACTTGCCTCATGTCATCCTCCTCCTCACCTCAATACCCACAAAGAGTATGAGGAAGAGATACAAGCCACAGCACAAGACAACACTTAAACAGTGTGACACAATATTCATTTGCCTTTCAGGTCAAATGATTTTGCCCAAATCAGTGCACGTACGTGGTTTTAAGAGAGCCAGTGTGGTGTGGTGGTTTGAGTGTTGGACTAGAACTCAAAGAGACCAGGGTCTGAATCCCTACTTGGTCATGGAAACACACTTGGTCATGAAAAATCACTCTCTCTCAGCTTCAGAGAAAGACAATGGCAAATCTCCTCTGAGACCACAATTTCCTGGTAGCCTGGGACGGTGGAGAGGAGTGGTGTAAGACTGCAGGGTTTTGGTTTTGTTTTGTTTTGGCACAACCCCCCTAGCAAACTTAGACAAAAATTAGCCACGTGACTTTTTGTTTTTTGGTGTCTCTCTGTATGTGTGTGTGTGTCTATAAGATTGCTGGTTTTTTTTTAAAATAGACCAGCAGTTGTAGAATTTTAGAGTTAGAAGAAGCCATAAGTAATTTGAATCTCTTGGTTCATGTTGTAGTCTCTTGAGCAGCAGAAAAGAAACTCAGTCAACTTCTATATGATATCCCTTCAGATATTTAAAGATAGTTATTACATCACCTCTCAGGCATATCTTCTCCAGGCTTACCATACTCAACTCCAGAAGATTTTTCTAATAGGGATTAGTTTGCAGAACTTTGACCATGTTGCTCATCCTCCTCTTGAAGTATGGGTCTCAGAACAGGACACAGCATTCCACAATGTTTTTCACACAACAATGCTCTTGTATGTCATCCTGTTACAATCCTGGCAGTACATAGGAGCATGTTCCCAACGCTCATCTCTGCACACGACTGGCTGCCTACAGAAGGAAGAGCAAGGGACACACTCCATTCTTCCAGACTGCAGCAAGCCTTCTTCTCATGCTGCAGTAGGGGAGGAAGTGCATAGATCGTACTTCTGACCCCTCTGCATGGCCGTCTTGCAATGGAAGGCTTGCACAATCAGGATCATTGATGGAGTTATTCCATCAATGATATAACCCACAATTGTGCCAGCTGGTGATGCGAGAAGGGTGGGACCATGACAGTGTCATGTGGAAGCATCATCACATTCCCACTACTCTCACGTCTGCATGCCAGGACACCATCATCATTCAGAAAGGGCCCAGGTGAAGTCTGATCAAAGCAGAACAGAGTGGCACTACTACTTCCTAGAACTACACTGACAATTTTGGCTGCTGAATAATACAGTTGACTCACTCTTGCACCAATAGATAGATAGATAGATAGATAGATAGATAGATAGATAGATAGACAGATAGATTAAAAAAAATCCAACATGATTATGTGTAAGGTTATACTTTCTTGTGCAAAAACCCTCAATCTTTCATAAAAATCACATGATTTTGGCAATAATGGAGTTCTTTTGTGCAAAAAGGTTGTGAGGGTTTTTTTTGCACAGAACCCTCATAGTTTTCATGCAAGGAACCCACAATTATTTGTGCATAATTAAGTCTCAAACACTTTGGGATGTGCGAATACCAAGAGACAACTGAGCAAATTCTTACCACTGTGATATTTTTCTTGAGTGACCTTCTCAAGTGCTAAGAAAACATTTTTCTGTCAGGAAATGAATAGTGGTAGATATTCTTTCCCTTCCTATTGGAAAGCACAAACCATCTCTAGCAGTCTGTGTTCATGTGGATTTCTTGGGCCCAAACCCCCAAGGAGAACAGGGGAAACTACACTTCATGTCATTGCCAGTACAATGTGCCAAGAACACCACACAGAGTGTCAAGATGCTTACAGCAACTTCTTTCAGCAATGTTTGGAGGAATGATAGTACCATCAGAAGGCTCTGCCAGAGTTACAGCCCCTTTGCCTTGTCCTCAAAAATGGCCAGCTGGGAAGGAAGATCAGGCAGCCCCCCCCCCAATTTCCAATGATGCTTATATTGCTGTGCAGCTGGCTGAAGTGGATAACATATGAACAATACAAATACCCTATTTTGTTTTGCTTTATTTGCTTCCTTTTTGTGGCCAGCTACAATACTATAGAAAAACAGATCCATAGAATTCTAGCAGGCACTCATTCAATGTACATTTGGATTCATTAAATGTTAGATTAGAAGCTTTCCAGCTGACAAATATCATGTATGCATATCAATTGTATGCTGCCTGAGCTTTGCCAAAAGGAGTAAAATGTCATCATGGCAGTTAAGAACACTGGGATTGTGCTAAAATGCCCTCCAAATTATATTTTTGAAAACATTTCAGCAGCTGAGCATTTTCCAAACATTAATCTCATCTGTTTGTGCGAATTTGATTCAAGGGCATGTTTCCCAGTTAGCCATACACTGTACAAGCCCTATCAACCTTCAAATAACAAAATGTATTTACATTTGCCAGTGATCTGGCCCTATGCATGTGATTACACAGCTAGCTTAGGCTCATCTTGAATTTGCTAGTATAAAAAGGTTAAAACAAAACATGCAATAAATTTATTGAACCAATTTCACTTCAAGCAGGATGTGCAGTTGGAATTATTATTAAGCAGTTTTTATCATGTTAGGGCCAGAGTTATGGTCAGAGTTTACTAAGGCAGTTCAAATGCATAGCTACCATAGTATACCATACCATACCATACCATACCGTAGCATACTATACCATACCATAGCAGCTATGTAGTGTCTTCCAGCCCTACCTGCTTGGGCAACAGCCACTGTGAGCCTCATAAGTCTGCTGCCCTGTTGATTGAGAAACAGCTGACTGATATTCCTAACACCTCCCATGAGCAATCTCTAGTGCAACAACCAGAAGTAGGATTCCTGTTGCAATTTCCCTCATGCCAGAGGTTGTTTGTGCAGGGAGGTTGGAAAGTCAGTCAGCTGCTTCCTAATCAACAGGGGAACAGTACTCAGTTGATTGCAGAGGCTGCTGCCCGGTAATTGGTGACTGGGGGACTTTTGTGGTCTCTACATATTCCCAAGCTTGGGAATACATAGGGATAATGAATGTGAACCAGACACAAATGTGTAATTCTGCATCACAGATTTACAACTCTCATTGTGGATTCCAGACTTTACTCAAGATCTCTTTTAATAAATTGTTTTAATAAAAAAAAATGTACATTATCATATCCATTCATATAATTTTTTTACATTAAATTCTATTAACTGCAATAATAAACACCACAAACAAGTAGACATATACAAACAGTGAAAGGCCATTTCCACATGGGGCGAGGGAATCACCCCGCACCGCTACTTGCCGGATCTTCTGGTGGTCTGGTCCGGGGTGAGGAGGAGCAGTGCGTGGTTGTCGCTCCACACTGCTCCAGCGTCCAAAATGGTGGCTTCCAGTTGGTCGTGGGTCTCAACCAACCGGTGAAGCTCGCCAGCCTAAAGCCCACCCTCGGCAGATCGCAGGCTCCCATTGGTGCGAGCCTGCGAATCTGCACAAGTGAGCAGGCTCGCAGTGGTGCGCTCGTGCTTTTGAAAGACCGGAAAAATCAGGTCTTTCAAAAGCACGCTTGAGGACCACTTGGGGTCATTCCGGAGGGGACTGAGGTGCGGATCTACAGTAAGTAGTCCAAACCCAGTCCGCTCCAAGGTGCAGACGTCCTCTGTGGAGGACGCACTGCACCGTTTTAAAAATCCCGTGTGGAAATGGTCAAAAACAGAAAAAGAACAACATCTGAACACACAAAGATACCTATGGATTAACATATGAATTAAAAAGTAACACAAAAAAAGAGAAAGAAAAAGGAGAATAAAGACAAGGAATAAAATAAAAAAATAAAAAAAGGAGAGAAGAGAAACCAAAAAAGGAGTTGGCTTCCTTTCCTTTGAAAGGAAGCCATTTCTAGCTTCTCCTTTTTGGGAAAAAAACACGACACCTAACTTTTTCCTCTTTTTCCCCTCATCTAATTCATACTTTCTGAAAATGTATAAACTGTCTGATTTTTGCCTAACAACTTACTCATATTCATTCCTTCAGATTCTATTACAGTCTATTACAACATGTTTGCATGGTGATGATGAAGATATGGTAAATAACCTTAATACTGCTAAATAATAATGCAACTGATTATTCTAAATACTGCCAACTGACTTAGTTACTTTTTATTTTCACTAGTTAATAGTTCCATATATATCCATATCCTAAATACATCTATGCCATTTTATATTCTAAAGATCATTACATCTATACTATTTTATATTCTAAAAGCCATTACAGAATTCATAGACCAATCCATTTACCATCTTGAATCCATAACATATTTGCCCATTGTATCTTCATCTTAAATTTGATCCTCCCACTTCACAGAGAAACATCTTTTTCATGATTTCTTCTTGCATAACACTTCAAAAATATCAGAGAGCATCCATGCTTTAAACACATTTCTTCCACCTTCAATTTCACACAATAAAACAGCCCTCACATATGATTCCAAAGAATCACAATCCGGAAACAACATCCTTTATTCTTTCTTATTTTGATTTGTTTTTTATTTATTTCTTAGAGAACCCAATTAAATTCAATCCCTCCTTCTCCACTCCATGAGAGATGATCTCCTGTTCAACTATCAAACTCTCCTGATCATATACCACCCTACAGACAGCAACACTCCCCTTGGTTCTGCTTCTGTTTCTTCTTATTGTCTGGCCATCTGCTTTACCTCTGGTTTATCTTCCATGTCCATTATCACACCTTTCTGTGTATCTTCTTTTGTATGTCTTCTCTAATGTGTTGATTCAGTTCTTAAGTTGTCTTAGTTCCTTAAATTCCTGTTTCATAATGTCAAATCATGCCTCTAAACTCTTGATGTATTTGCTCATTATCCCTTGTAAAGAACCCTCTATCTGTTCTGTAGAAAGTTCCCTTTTCACTCAGTCTAGCAGTTAATGGAGTTAACAATTCACTTTCCTAGAATCTGGTTAGAGGCTGTCAAAACAAACAGCACCAGTTGATGACAGCCAGTTCTTTCTCACACTTTGGTTTCCTTTGCTTTTATCTTTTAGCAAATAAAATGCGATTCAATCTGTTCAAAAGGTAAACACACTTAGATTTTTAGTTCCTAGTTCTCCTCTTTTTAAAAAAAATGTCAACTTCAGTTTTTAAATCCACTGTTCTGGTCTTATGGGCATAGAGACTTACTCAGCTCTTGATCGCAGGAAGAGCATAGCTGCAAGAAGTGACTGTGATCTGTCTTAATCAGAAGATTTCTTTACTTTTATGGCTTCCAAAGTTATTTGAAGTTTCTTTTAAGAAAGCAGGTTTCCTGCATAAGACTGTCATATCTTGCAATCTAAAAGCTGTATTTCACAGCAGGAGCACGATGTTACTCTTTCAGTCCTTCCCATTGACAGTGTATTTACTAAAAGTAATTGCATATAATGTGAATTCCAGATCCAAATGGGCAGTGATCTGCAACTCCTTTGTCTAGGGGTGTGTGTGTGTGTGTGTTAAGTCCCTGTGGCCAGCATTTTACCATGAACGCTCTCCTCACTGCAAAGCTGCCATGAGGAACATCTGCTGAGCACCGAATCACCACCCAATTAATATAGTTTTGAATGCATTGTGCTTGCTCTTTTTAAAGCCATAATTCAAAGATTAAAAAATGTTAGAATTGCATTGTGTTTTATATGGCACTCTTCACTTGGTTATATAACATTCAGTTTTGACAGAAGGTTGATTCCCTTTACATTACTTTACTCCTGCAAATAATATTTTCTGTCTCTTGCTACTTTAAGATGTTTTTATGGGGCGCATGAGAGCTGACCAGCATATACCATAGGTAAATATATATATTCTATCTATACCATATTATTTTCATCTGGAGTCTTTCACACTACACAGTTATAGCATTATGATTCCACTTTAACTTTCATGACTGAATCGTATGAAATCCAGGCATTTGTAGTCTGGCAAGACTTTAGCTCTCTATAGCTGAGAATTCTGAATACACCTCCTTAATCTGCAAATGACAGGATTCCATAGGAAGTTTCCATGGAGGTTAAAAAGGAATCATAGTGCTTTAAGCAGTGTAGTGAGAAAGGGGCCCATGCATCCTGGTGGGGAATGAGGCATTGCTATACAATCCCTTGCAAAGACACATGGATTCACTTAAGTGTCTCAAAATAGGGTGCTTCCATGTGCATGTATGTGCCTCAAGTTCCAGTTAGTCTCCATGGGTAAGGCCTTCATCACAAACTTCTCAAATATGGTTCTGTGATGAAGTGAATAGGCCTGAAAAACGGGAGTTTGTATAGGGATGCTTTTCTTCATTTGACACTTGAATAGTAAAAGCACTGTTCATTTTTCAGGTGATGAAAGGCAAAACACCAGAACACCAATGTCAGCATTTGTTTTGATTGCAACTGTATACCATAAAAGATATAAGAAAAGATATGTTTATGGTTGCAGAAAGACTAGATGAAAACACACCAGTCTTTAGTATGTTTATTGCTCTGCTTTCCTTTTCTTCAAATATCTCACTTTAAACGAATGAAGAATGATATGTCCAGTTCTAAACACTTCAAACAAACAAAAGAGCTCTGAAATCAATAGACAAAGTGATGGAGTATTTTACCTGTTCTCTAGAGGAATCATTACTTTTAAAAGGTTTTATTGCTTTTACCATTTTTCTGTCCCTTTGCCAAGTGGATTAGTTTCCCACTCAGTTTATAATTTGTCACACTGAAACCTGTTATATTTTGACTGTATTGTTACAGACTTCACAGTATTAACTCATTGTCATTCATTTTTAAACACTGTCCAAATTTCCACATTTTGTATAATTGGAAATGTAACCTATAGTTTTGGCATAGCACATAATGGATAACACCAAATAAAAGATACACCACAGGATGGAATTTGTGTTCTAATGTATCATTTCAGGTTCATGGAGACATTTTCTTCTAATAGCCTGAATGAATACTTGGAGCTCTGAACCTGTGGGAGTTAAGCACTCATACCTCCTAGAGAATTAAGAAATAAAGGCAAAATGGAGGGGAAAGTCAACATCTCAAGTAAGATTGTCTGTAATTTCCTGTAGACTCTTATATACTAGCAGAAACAGTTGCTCTAAAATCTGACCTGGACCTAAATTATTTCCCTTGGCCTCTTCCAAATCATATGCATTTTAATGTTAGCTTCTGTGATGAGTTCGTAAAAAGTAACATTCCTATGGGCAGCATAATAAAGTAACAAAGATGCTTTCCCTTTCAGGTCAATTATATTGATTGCAGGCATGACATTTCCAAAAGTAACTTGCCATTTTCTTCAATTATAATAAATTAGACTGTTTTCCTGATGCCTCAGATTTAGAGAAGGCATGCAGGAAGAAGGTTTCTTGCATTCATGTCATTGTTAATTCATTTTTTTAGAAATGTGACATGAACAAGAATCCATTTCATGTTTCACTTTGCATTAAAATTTTAAATTACTTTTTTCCAGTGATGTGCTGTTTCCAGTTTTATTGATTTTTCTCTGAAAATAACTGTTAATCTGAAGTTTCTTTTAATTGTGAACAGAAAGGTCTTTTTTCATTTTAACTGCATGACCCATTTTTTAAAAAAGTTTTCTTTTTGTAACTTCCTCCCTCAGTGTTTACTCATGTATTTCTCTACAAACCTTTGCTATATGATAGGACATATCTGTACATTAAGCAAAAGAGACTTTACATGGACTTGAGGAAAATGAGTGGAGTGAGCTGATATTCTATGTCAAACTGAATCCAGTTCTATAAGTTCTGAGTAGCAGTGACTTTCCTAGTTTATAGACAGAGGAGAAGCAGCAAAGCATGTTCTTCATCAAAACATTCTCTCTATCAGTTAATGCAAAGCATGCCTTCTGCCACTGAGCCACATCCTCTTCCTTGGATTTTGGGATGACGGGACCTGTTGGATCTGTTGCCAGGAGGCAGGTAAATTCACCTTTTGTTTTATGGTCATTCCTTCTGCAATTGCTCCAGGAACAGGAGCTCTCATTGTTCTAATAACAGCATCTGGTCAGCTTTTATAGAATTCAGAATAGCTGCAGGAGAAGCAGACTTAAAGATGAAAGTGGTTTTGCCACTCTCCGACAATGGAACCACCAGCCACCCATGGGCTTCAAATCATGTCCCTTACCACTGAACTCTTAACAAGGACTACTACAGCTGCAGACATATAATACTTACCTAGGAGAATGTCCCATTGAACTCCATTGACTCGCTTCTAAGTACTCATGTATCAGATTGTTTTGCAGCTGATTCATGTTATTATAAGAGCATGCACAGTGTATCGCCATTTCCACACTACACTGTTATCGCGCTATTATTTCACTTTCAACATCCTATGGAATCCTGGGACTTACAGCCAAGGGAGGGGCATTTAGAATTCTCATCCAGAGAGCTCTTAGGCCTCAGTAAAACACAAATTCCACAGGATGTTGAAAGTTGAATAATAGCACTATAACAGTGTAGTGCAGAAATGGCCCAGGTCTCAATCAGCATCCAACTGTGTCATTTTGACAGTGCAAATGACGGATTCACAGACAGCTAATTTCAGACTACATGTAAGAAGGGAATCAAATATAATTAACAGCTGTGCCATCAGCTGCAGAACTGGTTGCACTGGTTGCTGCTATATTCTTATAAGTACAAAAGCCTTATAGCTTGCATGATTGGAGAAGCTAAAAGAATTTGCTACTCTACTATTTACTTCCACCCATATTAGTCTATTTATTTGTCTGGACATAATGTATTGTTAAAGTGAGGCTGCACATGACAGATGCTTTGGATTTTGATTAGCAAGATGGCTTCTACAAATCCACTTTTTCATAGGGACATGAGGGAAGTTCCCATGTAGTAATTCAAAACTTGCCACATGCAACCTCCTTCTATATCTTTTTTTTTTTTTTTGCAGGGGGGGTACCATACTGAACAACAAGTTTGACAGTAAAAATGTTAAGAGAATACTGAAGGTGAGATTTTGAACAAAAGATTACACATCTCCGCTCTCTATTTGTTACTTCCTTTATTTGCATTATTAACTTAATATCAAATCATTTTATCATTTAATAAGTGCCTTCTTCTTCTTCTCTCCTTTCATAATGAGGATTTAGTTTACTTCATCTGTAATACCAACTTGTCCCCCTACCCACAACCCACAGATTAAAATTTCCAAGAGGTAATTCAAATCTGGGAAGAACTGGAGCCAACTAAATAGCCTACAGATCTTTGTCGGTGAATAATCATACTCCTTTTGTGGAGAAACAGTTTTAACATTAGTAATTGGAAACTACCCTATTAACATGAGCTACTGCAGCTGTGAAACACTGCCAGATTCTAGTAATACAATTATAGATGGATGGGCACTGTCATGAAATAAACCAGTGCCTTCTCTACTTACAGAGGTATTATTTCTATGGAAGTTTCACATGTCAAGTCTGGAAAAGCTCAAGTTATTCAAATAAGCGCAAGAGAAATTTAATAGACTCTCTTATCACACCAAGAATATGCTTTTGTATTTCAGAGAAGTAATGCTGTTTTCCACCACAACATTCAATTATTCAGCAATGATTCCATACAGTTGTTCAGAATTGTTCTAGTTCAAACGCATTGCAAAAGAATGCAAATTATCCCTCAGAAAACTCCTGTAATGGAAAACAATAAAACATTTTATGTTAAGTGTCAAATAACCCCACCACCCCCTTTTCAGACATGTTTTACTTTCACCTCTTCGACTGTACTCCCTCCTCATCCCTTTTGATACCACTCCACAGTAATCTTGTATTAATCCCAGTACTATGGAAATATCTCACTGCGAAGGAAACAAAAACTAAATAGAAAGCAGGAACACAGTAAATAGTGTGCTACTGAAGAAGACAGTGGACTATGCAGTCATATATTCAAAATATGTTCAAGGCAGGACATTTGCTGTATAGCAATTGTTATGCACAATAAAACTGATAAAAACTTCTGATGAGCTTCCCAAGTTTTTAAAACTTAAGCATACTTGACTGTAACTTTTATATTTGCCAGATCCTTTAGAAAATCAATGCCTGGAGTGAGTCAAGAAAGATTTTACTGTCTTTTTTTATTATTATTATTATCACTGATCATGTATTATTACAAAAGCTTAAGTAACTGTCTTATTCATTCATTACCTTAATTTTCATACTGAAATATTTCAACATTGGATTTGATTAGGTCATTTTGCTGTAGGTTATTTCGATATACCAAAGTACTTGCATAAGGTAAAACTGAAAATGATGTCCTTGTTCATTTTAAAAATGATCTGCTACATATTTCTTCAGTCTGCTTATTGCACAGTATATCTGCTTGTTCTCTTATGGCTATTTAATATTTGACAAAAGCAGTGAGCCACTCATGCTATAGCAATCTTTCTAAATGTACAAATACTTGACAGATATGAATTTTGGTTTAATTTATGAGCAGAAAGCCAAGTGCAAGACCTTGCTGTAAATGGTACATGAATAATCAGGGTCAAAAACTATAACACACCTTTCTGGGTAGAGCTTAAAATAATAACTTATAATCATCAGGTATAGAGGTCAGAGTGGAGATCAAATGTTGATAGGAGGAAACAAACCATAAACTCCAGTGTCAATACAGGAGTTGAACCAATAAACAACATGCTACTGAACATGTTCCCATTTCAACTAGAGTTTGTGTTTGCAAAGTTCTGTCCAATTCATATAGGAGACAAAATCATGTAAGTTTAGTAACTATTTCTTTGCTGCTTACAAAGAAATACTTACTGGGTGACATTATTAGTTCTCCTACTCCAGAAGTTTTTCAAACTTACCATCAAGGAATGCTTTCTGCATAAGTGTCTTCCTACATATCTGCCACAGAAAGCTTTCTCAGTTTTGCTGAGAATTCTGTAAAATACAACTGAATTCAAGACTGCATACTTCCCAAAGGACATGAAGTTTTAGCTGTTCTCTGATGGACCTTTGAACCTTTTGCATACACCGAAAGTATGTTTCAGAAAATATCATGGCTCTTCATTGTTGGAGAAGGCTAGTAATGAAAGACAGGCTGACTTTCAAGAAACATTGCTTGCCATTATTAATGTCCCCACTGAGGAGCTGTCTACAGAGCCAGTACCATAGCAAAGGGGGAAGGCAAGGGAGCTCATTTCTGAGACTCTTCTCAGAGCAGTAGTGATGACATCATCTGCTGGTATTCCAGGTTAATTGAAAGAACTTCCTTGCTCTGGCAATCGAAGACAACAATGAATAGGCTTTCACGGTTTAATGCTGTTCATGGTATTTGCGTAATGGACAACAGGAGGATAGGTTCATTGCTCTGTGACTGTCAGATGATCACGATAAATTCAAAAATATGCTATGTTATGGTAATATGCTATTCATTATGCTACACTATTATGTCATTCAATATTAAGCTCCTTTTTGGTGCATTCACACACATGTGCCCATGTAGCACTGCTCCCAAAGAGCAGTGACTGTGTGAATGGCTTTACAGATATGCATTATATGCACTGTGTCTAGCTCATTTGGGGAATTTACTTCTGACAAAATAATGGGCCATAATGGGTACCAAATGATGTTTCTCAATACTTTTTACAGCAGTCTTACATAAGTGAGCTATTGTAATTCTTTTTTTTTATATTATTAAAAATAGGATTTATTAAATTCACATGAAAAAGAAAAACATACAAAAGAAAAACGCATAAGTACAAACATACACACAATACAATACAACATCATTGTTAGCTTTTCTCACAGAAGAAATATAAGCTAACAAATAAATAAATCCATAAACACAAATACACACTACATTCTAAGCCACACTCGAGGCTTTATAGTAGGATTACAGAAGTACTTAAAAATCTTCAAATATCATCAGATTTACTTATCATATCTTTCTAAATCAAACAATTTAATAACAACATCCATACCCATATTGTCAGGAGTCCTCCATGTTTGTTGTTTTAGGATAGCAGTAGCCTGGGGAAATAGTGATAGTAGGCTGTTAACTTTCCCAGGTGCCAACCATTCCTTCCGGCTGGAATTTCAAAGGAACCATTTGGCATGATGACGTTCGTCCTTTTACAACTATCTCAGGAGAAACTTGCTGTTTAAGTGTAAGGCGGGGGAAAGCATTCCATTCTCGAGCTTTAACGTCTGATAGACAGTATCATTCACTATGTTTCAATAAATCTTCTACTAAAGTTTATTGCTACGTTTGAGGGTGAATCTGTTCCTGACAGAAATCTTACACGGGTGCCTAATGCAGGCCAACCCACAAACCCTGCTAGGTTGGATCAGACTAGCTACTGAAGTGGAGGGTATAACCCACACTGTTCAGTTGAACCGACAATGACAAGACTTAACAAAACGACAACCTCGCCGTCCCACCTTCCTCAATGTTGAGGAACGAAACAAACGCCTCCGTTTGGGCATGTGTTTCACCTGTGGGAAACCGGGTCACCTTGCCAACAACTGCACCAGTAACCAAGCCACGGTGGGGACTAAAGGAGCACGAGCAGACCCCAGGAATAAAGAATCTACACGTCAGACAACGGCCATCAAACAACCGCTCAGACGCACTCATAAGGACCCTGCAGCAGCGACAGGAGACTCCGCTCCCGACGGTGAAACCTCTTCTTCGTATTCCTCGGACACAGATGGGGATTCTGAACCCGACGGTGGCGGTTTGAAAGCAGCGGGAACAGCTGTAAGTACTCCTAAAATTCCCCATTTCTATACCACGGTTACGATTACTGGCGGAGATGGGACCTTGCATGTACATAGGGCACTAATTGACTCTGGCTGCTCCAGAAGTTTGTTACACCCCAAATTGGCCAAGACCCTTAAAACTCTATATGAGCCTTTGGAACGCCCCATCAAGTTAACTCAAATGGATGGGACCTCAATGACTGGAGGAGCAATAAGCGAAATCACCATGCCCATCTCATTTCAAATGGACCAAAATAATTATAGCATGCGGTTCCTAGTTCCCAAGGCGGTGCAGTTCGAATTGGTCTTGGGAATCGACTGGCTCCGTAAATATAATCCCCAAATAGACTGGACCGCTGGCACTCTATCCTCTTCCGAGGCAAGCTTCTCTATTGGCCATGAAGAATTGCAACAAATTCCTTCGCACTACCGTGATTTACAGAAGGCCTTTCATGAGAGGGAGGCTGACAAATTGCCCCCCCACACTGAATTTGACTGTAAATTGGAATTGATTGACGGAGCCTCGCTGCCTAAACCAAAAATCTACCCCATGAGCCAGCAAGAACTCCTTGCCCTCAAAAAGTTCCTTAATAAAAATTTGGCTCGTGGCTTTATCAAGCCTTCTACAGCCCCTACGGCGAGTCCTGTCTTCTTCCGAAAGAGAAAAGATCCCGGAGCGGATCCGAGGCTGATAGTTAACTACTCTGCTATTAACCAGGTTATCTCTTCCAATTGTTATCCCATTCCCCTGATACGGACCGTTTTAGACCATCTTGTTCAAGGAAAATATTTCACTAAGCTTGATCTTAAAGAAGCATTTCATAGGATTCGGATGGACCCAGACTCTGAATGGCTCACCACCTTTGCAACCCCACTGGGGAATTTTAAATGGACGGTTCTCCCCTTTGGATTACAATCTGGACCATCTGTGTTTCAGATGTTTTTGAACACCATTTTCCACGACTTATTGTATCAGGGGGTTCTGATTTATTTGGATGACATTTTAATTTATGCAGACTCCATGGAATCTCATGTATCATTGGTTCGGGAAGTGCTTCGACGGCTGATAGATAATAACCTCGTAGTTAATCTGTCTAAGTGCCAATTTGACACCCAAACCTTTGATTACTTGGGTTATAGGATTCAAGATTGTTCACTTAAAATGGACCCTTCGAAAATTAACTCTATTTTGCAATGGCCCGTCCCCAAAACTTTGAAGCAACTGCAGCAATTTCTTGGCTTTGCAAACTTTTACCGGAACTTTATCGAGGATTTTGCAGCCATAGCGCTTCCGCTTACTAACCTGTTACGGAAACCTAAAGGCGAATCTACATGTAAGTCGCACAAACTTCGTTGGTCCCCTGAATGTCAGTCGGCGTTTGAACATTTGAAATCTAAATTCACTACAGAGCCATTGCTACTTTTCCCCGACAGTGCTAAGCAATTCATTGTGCAAACAGATGCTTCTGACTTTGCCATGGCCGCTGTTCTTTTGCAACATGACTCTGAGGGAGCACTCAAGCCTTGTGCTTTCATTTCAAAGAAATTTTCTCATCAACAAGCTAATTGGCCTATTTGGGAGAAAGAAGCCAAGGCTATTCATTTTGCGCTGACCACTTGGCGACATTTACTTGAAGGGGCCCGACTCCCCTTTGAAGTCTGGACTGATCATAGAAATTTGCAAGCCTTGCAGTCGGTTAAGAAACTCTCCCCTAAGCAGGCGAGATGGGCTGAATTTTTCCAGAGGTTCCGGTTTAAAATTGTTTTCAAACCTGGCCGTTCCAACCAATTGGCGGACCCTCTATCTCGCCTTCCCTGTTTTGAGGGACCTTCTGCTACGTCCCCCCCCCTCCAAAGCCTTATTTCCTGCCTCCTCCCTGGCTTCTCAAGTAACTACTCGCACATTAGCAAAAACAAGGCTTTCTGCCTCCTCCCTCTGTGACTCCGCTCTCCGCGATGCTATCGTTCATGCAGCGCATGCCGACTCATGGCTCCCGGCAAATAAGGACAAAATTGAGTGGGTTGACAATCTCCCTTTCTATGGCACCAAGGTCTACGTCCCCCCTGCTGCCCGTGAGCATGTACTTCATCGTCATCACGATTCCAAACCTGCTGGACATTTTGGGTTTTTGAAGACATTGCATGCGATTCGCCGCCTTTTTTGGTGGCCTGGACTAAACTCCTCCGTGCAAACTTACATTAAACAGTGTGCTACTTGCAACGTTTCTAAATCGCCCACATCTAAGCCTCAAGGGCTCCTACAACCTCTGCCTGCTCCTTGTAGCCCCTGGTCGGTTATCGCATGGGATTTTATCGTCTCTCTCCCCTCTTCACATGGCTTTCATGTTATTTGGGTTGTTACTGATCACTTTTCCAAGCAATGTCATTTTGTTCCTCTAAAGAAAGTACCCAATGCTGAACGACTTGCTGACCTATTCGTTCATCATGTATGGAAACTTCACGGACTACCTTCGGTGATCATTTCGGACAGGGATCCAATTTTCACTTCCAAGTTTTGGACCTGCCTCTTGAAAACCCTGGGAATCACTCAGAAACTCAGCAGTGCTTATCACCCCCAAACAGATGGCCAATCTGAGCGTGCTAACAAATCTCTTGAACAATTTCTTAGGTGCTTTGTTTCTGAAAACCAGAACGATTGGGTTTCGCTTCTCCCGTTTGCTGAGTTTGCTGTAAACCATGCTGTTCATGCTTCTACTGGGAAACCCCCGTTTGAAAGTAGTTTACGGCTTTCTTCCTTCTCCTTTCCCCCCCCTCACCCTCCCTTCCTCTGCTCCTCCTTCTGTTTCTGCTTGGGTCTCTAAATTTTCGGGCATTTGGCAATCCGTTTCGGATGCTATAGCGTCTGCAAAAGCTTCTCACAAACGCTTTGCCGACCGCAAACGGCAGCCTAACCCCTCTTACAAACCCGGGGATCTGGTCTTTCTTTCCTCTAAGCACATTTCGTCTACTTCTCCTTCTAAAAAACTTTCCCCTCGATTTCTCGGTCCTTTTCCTGTGAAAAGAGCTATTAACGATGTTTCTTTTGAACTGGATCTCCCTTCTTCCCTCAAGGCAATTCATCCTGTCTTTCATTCCAGTTTGCTGAAGAGAGCCCCTTCGCTGGATTCTTCGCCGACTGATGTCTCACGCCCGATTGACTTTGTTATTACTGCATGGGTTTCTTGCATTTCTGTTGTTCTGTAATATTTTACTTGTTTTGCGTATCTATATGTATATGAATTTTTTTTTTAAAAAAAAAAGTGGGGCAGGATGTCAGGAGTCCTCCATGTTTGTTGTTTTAGGATAGCAGTAGCCTGGGGAAATAGTGATAGTAGGCTGTTAACTTTCCCAGGTGCCAACCATTCCTTCCGGCTGGAATTTCAAAGGAACCATTTGGCATGATGACGTTCGTCCTTTTACAACTATCTCAGGAGAAACTTGCTGTTTAAGTGTAAGGCGGGGGGAAAGCATTCCATTCTCGAGCTTTAACGTCTGATAGACAGTATCATTCACTATGTTTCAATAAATCTTCTACTAAAGTTTATTGCTACGTTTGAGGGTGAATCTGTTCCTGACACATATATTAACCCTTTCATTCTTTGACTTCCTCTCACTAACCAGCCGAGCATAATTACTTCCATATTTAGATCATCCTGCTAAACCTTAATGTTTTTCGTAGTGACTACTCTTTTTTGCCTTATATCCTTATCCAGTCCTATTATTTACACAAAACAGATCAACACCAAATTTATAAACCCATCTACTCTAATCATTCATATAAACTGATTAGTGCAAGTTTTCCCCATTGTTCTTCCCATAGAGGGTTTACAATATCCCAATCTTCACTAAACTTCTCTTTACTATGATTTGCTAATTTTAACGTAAGTTTATCCATTTCGGCCAAATCATATAGTTTGTTGATCCAATCTTCTACTGTTGGTATGGCTGAGTCTTTCCACATCTTTGCGAACACGATTCTCGCTGCATAGACCATATAACAGATGACTCTCCAGTATTTCTTTCTCACATTCACATCTATATCATTGAACATATTTAAAAGAAATATTTCAGCTGAAATTGGAAAGTTAGTTTTCAAACAACTAACCATCTTTTCATGAACTTGCACCCAATATTTCTGGGCTTCCTTACATTTCCACCAACAGTGGAAGAAGGAGCCTACTTTTGAACATTTCCAGCATTTAGCTGGTAATTTGCTTTTTTTCATTTTTGCAATTTTTACTGGGGTTAAATACCATCTATAAAAGATTTTTATATAGTTCTCTTTCAAATTATTGCTTTTGGTAAATTTCAGATTAAGTTTCCACGCTTCTTCCCAGTAATCTAACGATAAGGGTTTACCCAAATCTTGTGCCCATCGTAACATATTATCTTTTACATTTCCTTTTCCATCTCTAAATTCAACAGAATTCTGTAAATCTTACTTAATTGGCCTTTCTCATTTGTTTTCAACACCTTATCTAAGTCGGTATCTTCTAAAGAGATTCCTCTCATTTTCATATCTGATCTAAGTTTGGTGCATATTTGACCATATAAGAACCAATGAGAATTATATCCTTCCTGCATCAGTTCTTCTCTACTCTTCAATTCGATCGTGTTCCTTCTTGTTTGTTTTTTTATTATATCCCCGTATGACAACCACTCTTTCATCTTGATTTTTTCCAATCTATAAAAGGCTTCATGTGGTGAAACCCAATATGGTACCTTCAGATAGATCTTATTCCTGACTCTCAACCACACTTGGAGGACCGCTTTTCTAATATAATGATCCATGTATTCTTTATTAACTTTATGCTTATCATACCATAGGTATGCGTGCCAACCAAAATAATTATTAAAGCCCTCAAGGCTCAATAATCTTTCATTATCTAACTTTATCCATTCGCGAGCCCAACAAATTGCAGAAGCTTCGTAATAGATTTTTAAATCTGGTAGATTCAGGCCCCCCTTCTCCTTCGCGTCTTTTAAATATTTGATCTTTATCCATGGTTTCCTGCCATTCCATATAAACTTACTCAGCTCCTGTTGCCAATTTTTGAAAGGTTTCTCGTTAGTTATTATAGGGAGATTTTGAAATAAAAAGAGAAGTTTAGGGAGGATTTTCATTTTAATTGCAGAGATCTTTCCAAGCATAGATAATTGCAATCGTTTCCATCTTTCTAATTCTTTTTTAATCTCTCCCCAAATCTTATTGTAGTTGTTTTCGTATAGTTCTGAATTATTTTTTGATATCATCATCCCTAAATATCTTATTTTTTTCGTTACTCCCAGACCTGTTGATTCCGCCAAATCCTTTTCTTGTCTACTCGTCATGTTTTTAGTCATCAATAAAGATTTGTCTTTATTGATCTTAAGACCTGCTACCTCTCCATATTGATGTATAATTTCCATAACTGTTCCAATACTGTTAATAGGCTCCTCCATTATTATTACTAGGTCATCTGCAAACGCCTGCAGTTTATATTCGTGTGTTTTTACTCTGACTCCTCTTATCCTCTTTTCATTTCTTATATTATTATTCAAGACCTCCAAACATATTATAAATAATAATGGAGAGAGCGGACAGCCCTGACGAGTTCCTTTGTATATTCCAAATTGTTCTGAGATTTCTCCATTTATAATCAAACGGGCTTTTTGTTCAGTGTAGATTGCTCTGATCCACTCTCTAAATCTTATTCCTAGACCAATCCTATATAAAGTTTCCGGCATAAACGTCCAGTCTACATTATCGAATGCCTTTTCGGCATCCAAAAATAATAGCCCTAAGTTTTTCTGATTATTTTTATGGTAATATTCGATTGTATCTAATAAAATTCTTATATTATTTTTAAGATGTCTTCCCGGAAGGAAACCATTTTGGTCTTCATGTACCCATTCTATTAGTATTTTTTTTAAGCGCTCTGCTAATATCTTTGCATATATCTTATAATCGATATTCAATAGGGAAGTTGGCCGATAATTTTTTTTGTCTAACAAATCTTTCCCTTCTTTCGGAATTAGAGCAATATTGGACTCCTTCCATGAATTTGGGATTGTGCCATGATTTATCTCGTTTAATAATCTCACCAATATCACACTTAATTCGTCACAGAAAACCTTATAATATAAAGCCGAAAAACCGTCCGGCCCAGGGGCTTTGTCGATTTTCAATTCTTTAATTGCATCTCTCACTTCCTGTAATGTAATTGGTTTGTCTAAATCTTCTTTTTGTTCCGAAGGGATTCTTTTTATGTCTACACGCTCCAAATATTTTCTTATGTTTTCTGTTTTTCTTGCCTGGGTTCCTTCTCTTGGAAGAGTTCTTCAAAATAATTAACAAATACATTTTTAATTTTAGTTTGTTGGTATTGGATTTTTTGATTATCTTGTATGACTGTTATACATCTTTTTTCTTTTTCCTTCCTTAACTTATAAGCAAGCCATCTCCCTATTTTGTTGGCATGCTCGAAATGTTTTTGTTTTGTATATCTCAGTTTTCTCTCAATTTCATCTGTTATTAATAATGACAACTGCTTTCTCAGCATTTGTACTTCTTTTAAAATACCAGAGTCTTGTGGGTTGATCTTCAATTTATTCTCTCTATCATTTAACATCTCCTTTATTTTAGATTCTTTTAGCTTTCTGTTTTTCACTATCCAAGCCTGTTGACCAATAAAGAAACCCCTCATGACCACCTTACTCGTCTCCCAAACAATCTGTACTGATTGACCTTTGTTTAAATTATTTTCGAAAAAGTTTTTTAATTCTTTCTTAGTCTTTTCTACAACTTGTTGGTTTTTCAACAGATTGTCATTGAGCCTCCAGGTCTTTTTCTCTTTTCCTAAGTACATCGATAATAATAGCAGACTATGATCCGAGAGTGTTCTAGGGACAACTTCTATTTCCCCCACATTTTTGATCATATCGGCTGAGAGGAGAAACATATCGATCCTGGACCAGGAATTGTGGTGATCCGAAAAATATGTATATTCATTCTTGTCTACATAGACATGTCTCCATACGTCAACGATCTGTAGATGTTCCATCATTTCAAAAAGGATCTCGGGAGTTTCCCTTGCCTACTCAAACTTTGTTTATCATTCTTTCTTTGGTTTAGCCTATCTTTCAATGGATTTAATACCCCGTTCCAATCTCCCATTAGAATCAACTTATGGTCCTTTAGTTCAATGTCTAATATGTTATCTAACAATTTAGAGTAGAATCTACTTTTATTATCAAGAGGGCCATAGACTGAAATTACTGCAAATTTAATATCTTTGATTTTTACCTCTAATCCTATCACTTGACCTTTGTCGTCCTCCAAAATTTGTCTTGCTTCCCATTTCTTACTAACATAGATGGCTACACCTTTCTTTTTCTTCCCTATAACTGACACAAACAAATTTCCCAATTTAGGATTCCTGATGTATCTTAAATCTTCTTCTTTTATATGTATTTCTTGCAGGGCAATGATATCTAAATTAAGTTTTTCTAATTGATGAAATATACATTTTCGTTTATATATTGAATTTAAGCCTCGTACATTCCATGATGCTAATTTTAATTTCATATTTGAATCTACTTCTTACCCCCCCCCCGGCTTTATACCTCTAAACCTTTTCTTTATTCCTCGCCTTCTTCTAGATCGTCTGATTCTGCTTCTAATTCCGGGTCAATCAGTTTAGCTGTCACCTCTTCATCATCCAACTCTTCATCTTTGGAATTTTCTTCACCTGGTTCTCTTGGCTCTTCTTCATCTTCCTTCTTGTTGATGTCTCTTTCTTGTTTACTTTTTTTCACCTGGTTGTTCTCTGTTTCTTGAGATCTCTGCATATTCATTTTTCCAGTCTGTTCCTCTTGATCTCGCATTTTACCATCTCCCTTCATCAAGTCTACTTTATATCTTTTCCAAAAGTCTCTAGCTTTGGTCATCGAATTTAAAGTTATTCTTTTTTGTCCCCAGATGAAGGAGATTCCTTCAGATTTTTCCCAGGTGTATCTAATTCCTAGGTTTCTTAAGGCTTGAGTGATGAAGTTGTAGTCTTTCCTTGTCTTCAGAACCATCGGGTGAACATCTTTGAAAATTTTTAATTCTTCTCCCTCCACAACCAACCTTTTTGAGTAACTGCGATGAAGCACCAAGTCCTTCACCCTTTCCCTAAGGAAATATATCACGATATCCCTCGGTATCTTCCTGTTTCTTGCTATTGCCGAGTTTATTCGGAAGACTCTATCAATTTCAAGGTCCAGTTGTTCAGGAGACCAATCTATAAAATGGGCCAGAGAGTGTACTATTCTTTCATACAAATCGTCCTGAGGAAGTTCTTGAAGTCCTCTTATTTTAATTGATTTACTTCTGTTTTTTATTTCTAATGTTAGGGTGGTTTTTTCCAACCCGTCCATTTTATCTTCCATCTTCTTGATGTGGGTTTCAGACACTTGAGTTTTCTCTTCCAACAGATTAACTTTCTCATTCACCAGTTTCAGTTCTTTTGTTATATTATTGAATTTATTGTTAAGCTTCTCCAGTTCTTTTTTGAAATCTGTCTTCATCTCAGATCTTATTTGTTTCATTTCTTGTTTCATTTCTGATCTCGTTTCACGCATCTCGTTCTTGAATGTCAATGTTAATTTTCGAAATTCTTCCAGAATATCGGAGCCGCCACCTTGCATCACATTGAGATTTTCCACCGTAGTTGTCCTAGGCTCATTTACTGGGGGTTTCGTTTCTAAAGAAGCTCTTCTTTGTAGTAGAGATTGTATCTGGGTTTGGTTTCCCGCTATTGCTTTCCTCTTCCCTGCACTCATCATCTTTGCTTAGTCCTTCTTTCTCTCCCTCCTCTCTCTCTCTTTCCTTTTCGTCTCTGTCTGTAGTTTTAGTCACGTCCTGGTCTTTCAGGTATTTGTACCTTTACGTCTTGTCTTCGTTTTCTGCCTTCTCTTAGTTTATCTCTTGACCTTAATTCTCAGCTTTAGCCTCAGAGATCTGTAGGCCTATACAATTAATTGATCAGTTTTCGTTATTAGTCAAATTTGATTATTCAATGTTGTTTTATATTAATAACAAATGAACCCAATATTTGTTAGTACAAATATTAGATTAAGTTCTTTTAAGTCAAATAATAACAGATTTATAAGTGCCTCCTTATCTTTTTGGACTCAGCTAGCTGTAATTAAATTTTCAGTGCTTCTCTTTCTCTCTCTCTCTCTCTTTTTTTTTTATATATATTAGAATTCTTCTTTATGAGTCCTGATTTACTGACTCTCTCAAACTATTTTTGTTATCTGAAGATAAGGAAGCACTTTTCAAAAACCAATCCTCAAAATTTCTTCAAAAGAAAGTCAGGTTATCAACTTTGTCTCTTAATACGGTTTTCCTTTCTTTCCTTTTTGTTCCTTTTTCTCCTCTCCTCCCTCCCAATAAATTTCTGTTAGAACAATAACAATAACAATAAAATTCAATAGTATCTATCTTTCAATGGTTTCTTTCACACAAAAAGGCTATCTCAGTAGTTCTTAACGATAGTCTAATTACTCACAATAGATTGCCCACAGGAAAGGAGAGTTAGCAACAAAGAAAAGAAAAAAAAGAATAGGACAAAGAAAAAGAAAAAAGGATAAGTTGTCACGTCTTCTATCAATAATTCGTGTTTGCCAGTTTTTCCAATCACCCTCCTCCTTTTGATTTGTTATCCTATAAAAAAATTGCTGCGGGGTTTGTGTTGGGTCAAAGCTTAAGTCAACCTTTCTTAATTTATTCTCTCCCCTCACCCACTCATGCACTGACTATCCCCGGTCGCTGTTTTCTGCCTTCAGATCTTTTACTATGTTCGCTGCACTCTTCACTTTCTTCGCTGCTACACCGCTTTCAGTATACCACTCTCAAAACCGTCTTCTCGCCCCTCTCCGTTAAATCCGTCTCCTTCACTTCCGCCTCCTTCTTCACCTTGACGGCTCCGTCTTCTCCACTACGTCGTCGCCACTCTTACCACTGAGTCTATCTTTATCTTTCTCGTCTCCGTTCTTCTCCTACGTCTCTGACTCCACCTCTCAACCCTCAGACACCGTCTCTGTTGCTTTCGCCGTACTCGTCACGCTCTTTCACTTCCTTTCACTTTCTATCCTCTCTTCTCTATGGCTTGCTAATCGACACTCCTCCTGGATAACAAGGACGACAGTGGTGGCCAAAGAGGCAGGGGAAAAAAAAAACACCGAAAAAAAAAACAACAACCCCAAAGTCCAAGAGGGGAGAAAAAAAGAAGCAACAACAGCGTCTTTGACTGTTAGCTTTCAAATCAGGTATAAAAGTCCAAGGTTTTTATGCTTCACCAGCACAGGAACATGAACTTTACAATTTCTAGGTCCTCAAAATCTTTTCCGTCCGCTCTACTTCCCCCGTCACAGCCGCTTCTCCGCCATTTCGCTCCACTGCATCCCCCCAGCAATCTGCACGGACTTTACTGATTTACGATAGTTTTCTTTCTTTGTTATCTTTCTTCTTCACCCCTTTACAACGAAGCAACTATTTCTTCCTATTTTTATAAAAGTCCTGAAGTTTGAAGTTTTCAACTGGGGGATTTTTAAAGGCTGTAGAGAGTCCCCAACGCATAACAGCCAAAATTCTCCACCGCTTTTCCTCCTTGGGGGCTGGATTTATTCACCACCCGCTTATCCTCAAAAAAGGGATGTCGGACAAACTTACGCAGCTGGTAAGGAGAAAAGTTACTTTTCACGATTGACGAATTTATTAGCGGTTGGTAGTGCTGTGGGTCGTGCCTTTTGTTGGCACCCGGGGAGATAATGGCGACTTTGGCCGTCGTTTCTTACTTATTCGGCAAGAGTTCTTCTTTCTTCCTTTCCACTCGCTACTTGCCGCCAATGGGCCCCCTTCGAATCGCCCCTGCGTTCCCCCTTCCCCGGGGGTGACACTCCTCTCAGTACGATCGCAAGTAGTTGGAGTTACCGATCTCCCCTGGGCATCGGGATACCGCCACTTCGCGGATCCCGACTGGACGCCACGTTCGCACCACCAGAAGTCCCCATAAGTGAGCTATTGTAATTCAAATGGTATGTATCTTAGGCATGTGTCATCATGACCTGATAAGGTGTTTTGAGGAATGTGTGCTGCTGAAACACCAAAGTTAAATGTAGAAAAAGACTTCTGGCTATTGCTGAAGCCAAAGATGAGCAGTAGAGAACACCTAGGCTGCAAATCTGTGTCTTTGCAGGGAGCATAGCCTGGTCTAGCACAAACTAAATCCTTACCCTCTGATCTACCTTGTGATTGACCAAAAGCTTCAGTTTGTTCACCCTCATTCAATCCATTACCAGTGCCAGACACTGGAATAGAACTGAAACAGCTTCCTTAGAATTTATCAGAAAGGAAAAATACAGTTGGTTATCATAAGCATAATGCATAAGCATAAAGCATCAAACCTCAAATCTTTCCCAGGGAGCTTATGTAAAAATTGAACAGCAAGGGGAACAGAACAGAGCCCTGAAGGACACCATAGGCTAGCAGTCAAGGAGTCAAACAGGGATTGCCTCAATACGATCTTATAGGCTTGTACCCTCCATAAAAAGGAGCAGAAGCATTATAAAACCATGCCCCCAATGTCCATTGTAAAGAGATGGACCAGAACGATACCATGATCAGTGTTATCAAAAGCCACTGAGAAGTCCAGCAGAATCAACAAGTACACTGCCTCCTTGTCCAGTTCCCAGCAATGTTATCCCCAAGGCAACCAAAGCCATCTTTCTCTCATAACCGGAACAGAATGGGTAAAGAAAATCAGTTTCATCCAGGATCTCCTGGAACTGTGTTCACTCCATTTTCTTTTCTTCTATATAGCTTTTCCCCCCAAAATATTCTTATTTCCTATCTGTCTCTATGTCTTCACAAAGAGGAAGTGTGACAGTGATAAATTAGGTCATGATACACTTAGGAAACTGATGATCTGAATAGGAGAATGCCAGTCTTTCTGGGGTCTCAGAAAGGCACTCCTAGGGAGATTCAAGAGATTAGGGCCATCTTAATTTTTCCTGTAGGGTGTTTGTTCCGCTTAGGGTCTCTTTGAGGCCTCTTTGTGATGCCATTGTTGGTGTGTGCAAGCCCCACTATAGGATTAGATTGAGTAGGGGAATTAGAGAAGATTTGGAAATATGGCAGCATTTTCTTCATCTTTTGTTTTGGAAGGGTGAGCTGCTGCTTTGAGATAGGCTTTGGTGTGTATTTTAGAGGACATTGATGTGCTAAGCCTGGGCCAGAAGAATGAACTCAGGTTGTCTTGTCTGACTCGAACTTTTGGGATTTTTTTTTCTGATTGTGGTACCTCTTTGGATTTGGGCTGAAGAGTTAGCTAACTCCTCTGTTCATTTCTGGTGTGATAACATGGTGGCTGTCCATGTTATTACACGATGTCCTCCTGTTCCCCCAGATTATGTGCCTTGTTAAAGCTTTTGTTCTGCCGGTCTTGTGATACAATATTTTGTTCACTGCATTCCATGGAATAGCTGATACTCTTTCCTATCAACAGATTGAGCACTTCAGACAATTCACCCCAAAAGCAGACTCTGGACCTGTTCTTATGCCCATAGACCTATGGAGCTTTGGAGGGGTGAACATGTATGGACCATCTGTGTCTCATTAGCCCCTAGTACCAGGTGTAGTTACTAGAAGGATGGGAGTGAGTTTGTATATTTTGGAGCCCTCTTAGCCTATTCCTGTTGATCGCATTTAGAAATATTGTGCATCTTTAAAGGACAAGGGTAGGACCTCACTCTATTTAGACTAGGTTGTCAGCATTAGCTTTTGTGGCTAAGGCACAAGAGTATGAGGACTCAACATGTGACTTCAGAGTCCACAAGACTTTGGAGGGTTGGTCAAGGGAGTCTGGTCATGTGAAAGGTGTGATCCATTGCCTCCAGGTATGCTTCAGGAATTAAGTAATGTTTGGCCAGTCATCTGTAGCTCCAGTTATGAGGTGGTCCTGTTCCACCAAGCAGCATTCACTGCATTTTTTGGGTGGGGGCTTACAAATTAGCAAATTATAGTGGCCAAAGTGGATGATTCTGCCAGAGCTCTGGTCTTTCAGGATTGGGATTTTGAGGTGAACATGTGATTTGAACATTAGGCGCTCCAAAACTCAACAGAAAGGAGTGATGGTGAAGATGCAATTGGGATTGTGCTCTGGCCAAGCTTTATACCCTTTTCATGTTCTGCAGTGTTATGTGGAGGTCAGAGGGACTCAACTAGGATTGTTGTTTTGTCACATTGATTTCTTATCCCTCACCAGGTGTCCAGTTTTGAACAGTTACCTCTAAGGCTTTGCAGTATTTGTGCCTACACAGGGTTAAGTTTGGAAGCCAATCTTTTAAGATTGGGGCTGCCTGTACTACTTCTGAGATGGACTTTGGTCCACAATCCATCCAGAGCGTAGGAACTCTTATGCTGGAAAGAGATGTGCATCCTCTTAAGTTCTGAGATTGTTTGCTGAACTAATGTTGTTCTGCTTTTCTGTTAGTTTCTAGGCGTTGTGTGGCAAGATGGCAGGTCTTGATATGCAGCCATAGTATGGTGTACCAGGCAGCATGCCAGGCCCAAAGTTGCCATTTTGGGGGGGTCAACTATGGTTGAGCAGTGTTGTCACTGTGGAGCAGCTTGGAAGAAGAGGCCTCTTGTTGCTTATTCTGATTGAAGAGCACATGGGGCCTCCTCCTCAAGTTTTAGTCATTTACCTTGCTAGGAATAGCATGGCATTACTGAAAGACAAGGCCCTGATTTTGCAACTTTGCAGGATTTTTGGCATGTAGAAAGTTGTTAGCCTCAATTTTCCCTTTTCCCCCCTGCCATTTTACCCTGTCAGGTGTGGTACAGGAAAGGTAATTATGAACATATTGATTTTGCCCAAAGAAAGATCAAAAGGAAGCTTCATAATGCCTTGAGCATGGAGTTGGGGCACATTCTACCACATCTCACCATAGTTTTCTGGTGGCATTCGTTTGTTGGAAAAGGGAATATATTGTACCTGGGGGGAGTTGCAACAGGGGGTGAGGGGTATGTTGGCCATCCTGGTAAGGGAAAGAGACTAAGCAGACACTTATTACTTATTCATGGCAAGTAAAGGGGAGAGAATATAAATCTTCTAAGATAATCCTTTGGCATCTTTTTGGCTCAGGGAAGGGCTCTGCAACTTCCTCTTGTAGGGTTATGAGGGCCAAGGGGTGCGGAAGGAGGCTACCTTCATGGTTAACCTGGGATCCAGGCTCTCACTTGTAGAGTTCTGGGGCTTGGGTGATAGTCCTCTGGGTTACTTTCTAATTACTGATGGCCAGGGAGCAGCCCAAGTATATGGACTGGCCTCAGAGCTGAGACATTTTGCCCAAAGGAAAGGTGAGGACTTGTCATGAAGTAACATGGCCTCAGCTGGACCCACATCAAGTTGTGCTTCCTTCTTGCTCCATTTCCAGGCCAACACATCTTAAATAGGTTAGTTCAAACAAATTGGTCCTTAATTAACTCAATTTTCTTTATATGGTCTCATTATTCCATGTCTGATTATCAATGCAAAATATTCTTATTTCTTAGCTCTACATCTGTCTTAGCAAACAGGAAGTGCAAAATATTCCTATTTCTTATCTCTATATCTGTCTTAGAAAACAGGAAGTGTGACATAAATCTGTATTAAATACAAATGAATTCAAGGTTACACTCTGTAACTCCCAAATGGCACAAGCCTTTTAGGCTAAACAACAAAGGCTCCCTCTTTCTACTCTAAAATTTTCATCATGGTTGAACCAAATGAGTGATGAATTAGGTCATGATACACTCAGGGAAAGTGGAAAAGTTGATGGAGGAAACACAGTGAAAAATTATCACCCTATTAGAATGCAGATATTAGCTATAACAAGAGAAGTGATAAATACATGGTAATTGGATTTCTCTGAGAAGAGATGTATACAGCATCAAGTTTAGCCACTATCAGAAAACATACTGAAGTCATACTTCTATAAAAAAAACACTATTATTCATCCAGGGCAACAGCGGTACTAACATTGTCAGTGTTGGGGGTTTTTTGTACTTGAGATTGTTATATTGATAACACAAGAAACAGCTTGTTGGTCATTTCAAAAAGTCCTAAAGTGATAGCCAGTCCAAAGACGCAACAAATAGATACTGTCCCAATTTAGCAGAGACAGTCCTAATCAATCCTCTGTTGTCCCACCTTTTCATCTGCTTTGAAAATGTCCCAGTTTCTCCGTCTCCCCACCTTCCCTCTTTGTTCTCAGCTTACTGCAGTTTGGCTGCAACAGGGAGAAGAGAGGAGGGAACAGAATCTTACCATTCCTGTAGATTCAAGACATATTCACCAAACTCTGATGTTGTTTGTCCATATGTTCCTGTTTTCATCTACGAAATGTTGGAGAGTATGCTACTTTGGCACACACACCTCCCTTTCTCAAATGTATTAGTAATAGTCCAGATGCAGTTGTCCATCCTGTCAAATATCTGTCTCAGCTTGGTTCACATACAATGAAAGGAGCTCATTATAGACTTTATTTAAAAAAAATAGCAAATGGTGAAATGGACACACCTTTAAGGACTGGCAAAATCTGCTTAGACAGTAGCCCTGAAAGCTCTTCCTTAGATTTCATAGACAGCTATGGTACTTCGGTTCTGCCAGTGATAGAGTAAAATTATTGTGAACATACTCAAGGGCATTTTGTTTGATATTTGTGTGTCAGCGTTCTGCAGAAGCACCCAAAGCACGCACACGCAGACACACACACACACACACAGGCTTATATATAGTCCATGATTTTTCTAGTATAAAAATAATGGTAAAATAAACACTTATTCACCATACATGCTTCAAAAGGAACAGGAAGAGAAGTGGGAGAAAGCACATACAGTTACCCATACTCTCAGATTATCTACATAATGAAGTTCAAGACACTATGACAATTAACGGGAACATATGTATAAGAAACTGCTTTATATCATCGGTCTAGCCCCATCACTGACAATTCTGATTGGCAGCAGTTTTCCATTGTTTCAGGCAAGAATCTTTCTTAGCCCTACCTGTACAAACCTGGCATCCAAGTACTAACCAGGCCTGACCCTCAGCTTCTGAAATCAGATGGGATTGGGTGTGGAGTATTCAGGGTGGTTTAGAATCATAGAATCATAGAAATGTAGAGTTGGAAGAGACCACACGGGCCATCCAGTCCAACCCCCTGCCATGCAGGAATGCCCTCAAAGCACTCCCGACAGATGGCCATCTAGCCTCTGCTTAAAAACCTCCAGAGAAGGAGACTCCACTACACTTCCAGGCAGCACATTCCACTGCTGAACAGCCCTGACTGTCAGGAAGTTCTTCCTGAGGTTCAGGTGGAATCTCCTTTCTTGCAGCTTGAATCCATTGCTCCTTGTCCTGGTCTTTGAAGCAGCAGAAAACAAGCCCTCTCCTTCATCTACGTGGCATCCCTTCAAATATTTAAACATGGCTATCATGTCCCCTCTTAACCTTCTCTTCTGCAGACTAAACATACCCAGCTCTTTAAGTCTATCCTCATAGGGCATGGCTTCCAGGCCTCTCACCATTTTGGTCGCCCTCCTCTGGGCTTGCTCCAGCTTGACCATGTCCTTCGTGAACTGGGGTGCCCAGAACTGGACACAGTATTCAAGATGAGGTCTAACCAAAGCAGAGTAAAGTGGTGATCAGCTAGTTCAGGTTAGATTGATAGAGAAGGCCCTGCTGTGTTGCCTTTCCTGTATTCAGACAGCTGGGGAGTTAAATCATAAACAACATATTTGGAATCCATGTTGCAGAACTCAAGCTGGAGTTTGGTGAAGGGGTTGTTAGGAAAACATTGGGTAAATTCAGTGGATCTGCCGGCCAACTGCTCCACCCCAGGATCCACTGCAAGCCATCTGTATGGGTTTGGGAAGTGAGGGCTTGAGGTGTGGTGAATGGAAAGAGGGGGGAGGAGCATTTGCCTAACATTTGACTGCTGCAGGAAGATCAGGCCTGTCTGTACCAATGTGTGTCAGGAGTCATTAGCTGTTTAAAGTATTGGGTCTCTCTACTTTTCAGAGGAGGGGTCCAGAGGTTTGGAGAGTCATGCTTTGCCCATTCCTGCCACAAGTCAGCAAGTGCCTGAAACAGCAGGTTGTTGGAGTATGTAGGAATGGTTGAGTATTCAGTCCAGTCTGGGTCCATCACATGTTGTCTGAATAAGATGAAGAGAGAACCACAAAGGTGGTTGTTCACCAGTCCAAGAGTTGTATCAGCAGGTCTGAAGTCCAGGTACCTAAGCCAGCAAGGAGTAATCAGAATAGTCCAAAATGGAGCCAATCCAAGGTCAAGACAAAACAGGAATGCAAGAGAGGACTGCTGGTCAACCAGATAAGACAGCTATCAGCACTAAGACTGAGAGAGGACTGCTGGGATAGTTATCAGTAGCTCCTTCAAGGCCACAGCTGCCTAATTAGAACCTAATTGGGTCAGTGTTTATTATTTAGCCAGTGCTGTGGACTTGGTGTTTCCTCTTCTGTCTCTCAATGAAGGATGGGATGTGTTGTCTTCAGCATTTGCAGCCTCTGCCATGTCTTGTTGATAGCAGCACCCCTTAATCCCCCCTGCCCCCCGTCCCTATCTCCCTGAACTCAAAGGGAGCTACCAGTTTCTTGGCTATCTCACTCCTCCTTCACAGAGTCCTCCAGGATGTGAGTTATGACATTGCTCATGATGGTTATTCTGATTGTTTTATGACATGTAAGTTTGCTTATGACACTTGTTCTTGTTTTCCTTATGCTTATTATTAAAATATGTTTATTAAAATTAGTGGGAATTTAAATAAATATCTTAGCTACCAGTAATATCTTTTGAGATCTGCATGTAACCCCATTTTTCCCCATAAGCCTTTTTATTCTTAAGAGTACAATTTTCTATATCACAGACTTTTTAAGAAATACAACTATCACATCATAGTATAACCTACTCTATTACATTTTTTAGTATTAACAAGAATAAACTGAGACTTAAATATTCAACAGTGCAAAGGAAACTGAGGGTGAATAAAGTTTGACTCAATTATATTTGATCAAGTTGTTTGATTATTGTGAAAAGTGGGGGAAAAAAGGGGTGGGTTGTACTCTACAACAGTGAATTCACCATGGACTGGCTTTTTAAATGCAGCCCAAACTTTTCTATTTTTTTCTCTGGGCTAAGAAAAGTGTTACTGAAAGAAAATGTCACTTTACCGGCATCCATGCGGTGCCCAAATCCCACAATTAATGTTCAGCAGGCAACACAGAGGTATCTTGAGTCCTGATTTGGGGGGGGGGAATATGTGGTATAAATGGTTAGAGGTGGCAATATTAGCACGCCTATAGTTAGTAGTCAATAGTTTGCATGCCTTTCTGAGAGTTTCATTTTTTGTATTTATTTCATTTTCTATATGTGATCTTCAACACACCTATCCCTTCTTGCATCAGTTCATCTGTAGTTAGTCTGAACTTGTTTATCCTCCACTTTGTAGACTACTGTTTTCTCCCTTCATGTCTGAAGAACACTTGTCACAGACATTCTCCACATGAGCTGTTATGACCTTTAGTATTTGTAAATAAATTTGCCTCATATGTTTTTACAAAGAAAACTAAACCTAATTTGTTTCCTAGCTAGGCCTGATAGGGGTGGGACTGGCTGTTGCTCACCTTCTGCATATCAGATACACTACTATCTTACATCCCCCAACATTAATGAAGATAGTTATCATGATGATGTTTTCTTATCTGAATCATCAATATCAATATCACTGTATCAATTCTCCAGTTGGGTTGGGTAGCTGTTTTTAAGAACTTTGCAAATTAGCTGGTTTGTGGAAAAGGTGGGATATAAATAAAGGGATTGATGAGGAGAAGGAGGAGGATCTATAATATTCAAAATAAGTATATAAATTATCTGTAATGTTTTATATGTCTGTTATGCTAGAAGGTGTCATACAGCTGAAGGATGTATAAGAGAACAAATGGATTTTTAAAACCTGTGCAAGAAAACCAGAATTTTACAGTATAATCATATGAAATTGCATACCAGAAACCAGTTGCATAACAAGTTGCATTGTCAACAGTTCTCTGTGAAGCTATTTAGTGGTATTAAATATTCTAGCACTGTTAACCTTCTTGAGTCCTGAAATGTGAGTTCTCCAATGGCACCCATGAATCTTGTATACATGACCAGCTGTCTCTACTTATGATACCATTCCTAGAATGCTGGCAGAGGTCAAAATTAAATTTTCATACAGAGGTACACTGTAGTCACATGGTAGTAAATTGACCTAATGTGATCATAAAATGCTTTAAGTGCTCATATAAATCTTTAGATGCTCAAATTAATTTCAGGCTGCACTGCACACTCTTGCACGTACCTATCTCCTGTGTACTTGTTTTTTTTCAATTATTTCTTTCCATGACATAATAAATGCCACAAAATAACCCTGAAGCACCTAGCCAGAAGCATAAATCACGATATTGTTGTAAAAGGAAGATATAATTACAACAAAATAACAGTTCAAAACTGCTTACAATTTACTTCTTGCCTTTGACAAATAGTGGAGAAAATAATTGCCTAAAGACAATGTATAACATTGATTTAGATGACTTGTTATACATACATTGTGCATGCTGTGGAAACAGTACTCTTTCCAAAAGAAGCTGTTCATTGTGCTGACACTTTAATTTGCTCAAGTTTATAAGATGCATATTCGTAATTCGCCACTTTGTTCTTCAGAATCCTTTCCAGATATCTCTGCTACTTTCATTTCACTATCCATAAAGAATGCTTCCTCTCATCAAGTTACATTTTAAATGCAATTTGCCATTTTTTATCATCATTATGCTCTGTAGATGCATTTTAATAGCTTGTTGTTTTGATGAAAATATGCATTAAGAAAGTAAAGCCAGAACCATAATATTTGTTGCTCAGTAGCTGCTGCTTCTTATGCTTTGCTATTAATTCTTGGTTATACTTTTATGCTATCAGGTTTTAAACTTTATGTGAAGCACTATAAGAGGGTAACTTGACTCCATAGGAACAACTTGTGTGGGGCCAGTCTTAATAATTGTCACCGTCAGTACTTTCTGCATTTACCCCACCCCAACCATATTTTCATGTGGACATCTACACACACATGGTGTGGGGAGAGATTCAGGATACTAGGCCACAATCCACACAAAAATATAAAAAGGAACAGCAAAAGAAATCTAGCAGCACATTTAACGCTAACTGCTTTATGTTGGCATGAGTTTTTGTGGATTTCAGTCCACTTCATTGGATGTACTGATAGAGTAAACATTAAACCACAAGGTATACAGCAGTCACATGGTTATGAGGGTAGGATCAGAGTGTAATAAAGAGAGAAAATGCAAATTGTGACCTTGTTATAAACTGAGATAATGCAGATTGGTCAAGGTGGTAATAATCTTTATGTGTGAAAGCAATAAATAATGAAAGGATGAAAGATGGACCATTTCCACAGTAGACTGTTATAGTGCTTTTATTCCACTTTCAACATCCTGTGGAATCCTGGAAAGAGGAATAATTGCACTATGACAATCTAGTGTGGAAATGGCCCATCTTTCATTCTAATCTTCTTTTAAAGTTTCTTAACTCCATGAAGGCTACTTGAAGGTAAATGATTATGTGCTGGGATTTGGAAGCATTTTCATGCTGTATTTTGATTGTATCCATATATGATGTTAGATTGGTGTCTTTTTCCCCCCAAAGAGACATATGTGTTAGCCTGTTGTAACATAAAAAGAAAAGAAGGTGGAGAAAAAGCAGCACTTTTAAGAGTAATGGTTTATATGAATAGAGATAATGGTTTGTTGTCATACTCCATGTATTAATACATACAGCCATGGTTGAGCTACTATTATTAAGAAGTTCCTAATTGTCAACAGAGGTATTGAGTATATTCACATAACAAAGCTAAGCCTCTTCAACTGACATGGCTTTACTCTACGCAATCCTGGAATTTGTAGTTTGAATACATACTTATAATTCTCTGCTATAGTCAGTGGCAACTGGTGGTATCCAAGACATTAGGTTAATTAATCAGCTCTGAATTTTAGTCCTTATTTTAAAGGAGATACTCAAAATGCAGAATCTTATCCCCAGAGATGGTTCAGACAGTTCATATAAAGTTCTGACAAAAACCCAAAGTATGTTAACCATCCCACTAACATAGGAACCACCAGCAACCACTGGATACAACTCATGGCTATCTACTAAGTCTCTCTAGCCAAGAATTTTAAGTAACAGTTCTACATACTAAGTACCAAAGTACAAATCCCAAGATTCCAAAGAATGAAGACATTAAGGTACTGTCAGATTGGCTGTTGTGATATCAAATTGCTCTATGTAGTCCCTATATACTTTTGAGATCTGAAATGATGTGAGTTGCAAAATATCTCATTATTCCTATGGGGAAAAGATCGTCAATTTATGCTACTTTTAATCTTTCCTTTAAAAAAAAATGGAAAATGATGATAAATAATTAAACAATTCAATGGTTGCATATTGGTGAACTATGAAGGATGTGACTTCTGAAATTTCTAGGGAGGATTGTTGATAGCATAGCATAGTTTTTATCTATCGTTGTGAAAGCTGCACAATGAAGAAAGCTGAGAGGAAGAAAACCAATTCATTTCATATATGGCACTGGACTGCAGGAGAGGTCTGTGGATACTGTGGGCTACCAAAAAGATGAATCAAAAAGTCCAAGAATGAATCAAGCCAGAATTCTCCCTAGAAACCAAAATGACTAAACTAAGGCTATTATACTTCGGACATAATATAAAACAGCATAATTCACTAGAAAAGTCAACAGCAAAGTGGAAGGCAGTAAGAAAAGAGGCAAGCCACATCACAGGTGTATTAATTCAATACGTCCACAATCCTGAGTTTGTGAATCTTAGCAGTCTACTAATAACAGAGTACTAATAACAGAGTATGGAAGTTTGTCATTCAAAGTCAAAGCCAATCTCAATGGAAATTAACACACACAAGCTGATTCACCTCTGCTCTTCTATGTTTGGTATCAGAGTGGAAACTATGCATTGATAAACTGCAACCCTTAGTAATCCTAGTTAGCATAGCCAGTGATGAGGAATGCAAGGACCTACAGTTCAAAAACATTTGAAGAGCCTCATGAATCTCTCCCCATTCCACATGGTTCCAATTCCCCTGTAAAGTTAAACAGTTCACAAGCACTTCCCATTGCAGTCATATCATTGTGGCAATTATCCTATGTATAAGGGCAATGTATAAAGGCACATGTCCATATGCCAGTATTCTCGTGAATCTGTGTAAAGTAGTGCACAGACAAATAAAAGTTTACTGTGACACGAAGGAAAGTGGACTTTGCCAGATCTATGAAACCTTCTATAATTCTCTAAGTTCAACTTTATATCCATAATTATTAAAAGGTATCACTGAATATTAGGTCAATCCCTGTCTACCCAAACAGAGTGACACTAGTTTTTGATGGAATCCTGGAACCTGGTTTTCACATTTAGAGAGATTCATGGTATAGGTTTTGATGAATGTGGATTGTTTGTGCATGGCAAACATTCAGGATACAGGCTACATGTGGCATTAGGAGTTGAGTATATATGGGATATCATGGGATCAAAGTGTTGTTTCTGTAAATACCACTATAAATGCAGTGAAGCTGTAATTGATTCAGAAAGGACATAGGAAAGGTACGTCTCAGGATGTTCAGTAGTGCACTTATGACTATACTCCTAAAAGAACTATAATCTACAATAATGTTTTCTTTTTTAGCAATATAAAAGGAGCAGAAATAACAGGGTTTGTTTTTTTTTAAAAAAAAGAATGTGAGCAGCAGAACCATGACCAAGCCTACGTCTGCTGAATGCTCTTGAAAGAACAATTTTGCAGCCTGCCAGTGAGCTTTTGCCAGAGTATGTCTGACGAACCAAGAAACACATTCTCTGACATGTAAAAAATTATTGATTCTGCCACTATGCTCAATCAATTTCAACACGCATGACAAACCACAAGATTCAGTTCATAGAGAAGCCACCAAGTTTTGCTTTCTCTATAGAATGCAATTTAAATGATTTTATGCATACATTTACAATGTTTGCTATTCCACACAGGTTAATAGCTGTGTTTGAACTAAATGAACAACAGCCTAACATGATGATTTTAAAATATATTAAGATAAAGCATAGGACAAAGCAAGGAGACTATTTATTTCCTTGGAATGTAGGAAGGTTATCTTTGTCAACATGTGACTTATGTACTGTGAGAAATTCCTTCCTCTAAACAAACAACAGCAAAAATTGTATTATAGCGCATTTTCCTTAAAGCTGAAACAGAACCACTTATAAATCTGGTGATAGGTGGTATTATATTGTAAACATTCTTTAAAAATATTAAAATCCAACTATCTGTTAATAAGTATAAAAGAATTTTATATAGTATAATAATCATATATATGAGAAATGGTCTCATAAGACATTAGTGTTCATATAGTTTGAGTTTTGATTTGATTTTGAATAATTCTATATTAGAAACACCATGATCCTCACATTCATAACCATATGTAATAAACCAAATTTGAGATTTTACTGGAGGCAATGGAAATCCCTGTACTACCAAAATTAACAGCTCTTGCTTTGGTCATAAAGATTTTTAAAAATATTGGCACAGTACTTCATGTCTAATGTGAAATAAAACTCAAGCATTACAATTTAGGGTACAAACCTATACCAAATTACCTAAACAGAAATCTCATAGGTTTTGAATACATAGGAATATATGGGAAATCAGGAGCAGATCTAAGTAGACGTGCAAAGAATTGTACTATTAGAAGTTTAGTTAGGTAGTCCAATGCTCTCTTTAAAACCAAGATGGACAACTGCACTGGGATCAACTCTTCACCATGGCCTTGCAGTGTCCTGCACTGGAAACCAGCCAGAAGTTGCACTCAAAACTCACTTTTAGTTGTTGTGACTTCCAGGATTCAGTCAGTTCTGGGCAGCATCATTCTACTTAATCTGATGTTCTTGGAGGCCTCTGGAAGTAGTAATTGTACCAACGGAGGAGCACAATACGGTTGCATACAGCAAACATTGGCTGCATTTTCATCACTCCTAGTTTAAAATAACAAATGAAGATCTTTTCTTAAAAGGCATGGAATCCTTAGAACCTTTTGGAGAATGAAATCCTTAATTTATTTGAGAATTATTAAGATTTCTGTCCATCATCATGGTCACTGCTGAATACCACCACCAACATTTTGATAAGGGCTGAGTTGCTGCCCTCCTACTAATTTTTGGCACTTCTCCTTCTTCTGCCCAGCCAGGACCTGGCCATGCCAAGGGTTCACACTACTTTCCTCCTTGACTTTGCTGCTGCTGCTTCTACTCAGCTTCACTGAGCTTTCCTCTGTGGTGAGCAGCAGTGCCTCACTATTGTCTCAGGAGGAGCCATGCAAACTGGCAGAGCTTCTAGTCCAGCCAGTCCAGCCCCACGCCACTTCCTCAGTCTAGCAATTGGGTCCTAAAGAAGCAAGAGCTAATACTTGGGTAGGACTTGGAGGGAGAGAGCAAGGAGATGGTAGCAGTGTCAGACACAGGCCCACAACAGAAACCACAACAGTGGGATCTGCTGCTTTGAGAAATGTGAAATGATGGCAGTTATGGTCTTTCTAACCAAATCTGGGGCCCATTCACACTACACATCTATAACCTATATTTCATTTTAACTGCCATGGAAGGAGCCTATGGAATCCTGATATGTATAATTTGGTGAAGCTCTAGTGCTCACTGGCTGAGAATTATGAATACCCCTACTTAAACTGCATATCCCAGAATTCCATAGGATGTTGACAGGGTAACTAATGTAATGGGTTGGGAGTCAGCTTCTCCAGGTGAACAACGGCCTCAATGGAGGGCAAGTATACACAATTGCACTGGGAGCTAAGCAGGCTGGGATGAGAGCCAGTTGGCTCCAGGCTTTTTAAAGAAGGCAGAGGAGAATCGTCCAATGCCAGAAACAACTTGTGTGTTTCCCAACCCTTTCCTTGTGTGCTGCAGACTGCCTGCTTGCTGTCTTTGTGGCTTCTCTGAACCCTGACTGTCTGATCATGTTTCCTGTTGGATTCCTGAACCTTTGGACTGACTCTTGACTATGCTTCTGCTTCACCCTGACCAGGCAAGCTTTACTGACTGCTACATGTCTCCGTTTTACTGTGAATGACCTTCTGCTAGCCCTGCACTCCATTGCCTGGCAACAGACAACTGACACCTACAAAGGTAAAGAGCAGTCACAGTGCTATAACTGTGTAGCGTTAACGGACACTTGTTTGGTTTTTGAAGTGCTGGTATAGCCCAGGGTGGGTCTTTATGGCCAAAACCTGGATCCCGGACCCCCAAAGTTTGTTCACTCCTGAGCTAGAAAAAGGGATGATGTGGACCCTCTCAAAACTCTAAAATCTCAAAATTCTAGCTTGGATTTTTTTTAAAAAAACAAAGCAAAACTACTTTAAAAATCTGCATATGAAAAGGGACATCTCTTGATATGAAACAGAGTACTGGATGCTCTCATTAAACAACCATCCATTAATAACATATATTAACATTAAAATTGTATTGGTATTGGTATTATATTGGTATCTACCTGCTGAGTTATGGGGCAAAATATATCACATGTCATTTAAGAATGTAGGAATTTAATGATTTGGCCTGTCTTATACATTTCAAGGAATTTCAGTGTGTTTTTGTCGATGAGGTTTGAACTGACCTTTAGAACTTCTGTTTTAGAATATTTTGTGCCACATATAATTATTGACAATATTGCTGGAAAGCATAGAAAATAATTATTAATTCAATGTGTGTTATAGTTAAATTTCCTTTTCCATAAAATTCAATTGTTATTCTGTGCTTTCAAGTCATTTCTGATTTATGGCAACCCAAAGGTGAACTTATCACTTATTCAGAACAAAATTTAGAGGGTTTAGAGGGTATTTGCCTTTGCCTTACTCTGAGACTGAGAGAGTGTGATTTGCCTAAGGTCATCCAGTACATTTTCAAAACTGAGGAGGGATTTAAACCCTGACCTCCAGATTTGTAGCCCAGCAATCAAACACTACACCACACTGGCTTTTTCTCCATCCAATATTTAATAGGCTTCAACGTCCCCTCAAAAAAACATTCAAAATATTTTGTAGCCATTAAATTTTGGACAAGTACGAATTTTGTACATTTTAAAAGCTTTGTATAATCCACGAACAGCTAGCTAATTTAAGGCTGCAAGACAGTGTATGAACATTAAGAAAGTGTTTAAGTCTTTACCTATATTTCAACATAGCTTGGTAAGTCTCTGAGACTGATATGGAATGAGTATCGGGAATACTAATGCTAGAGGTCCCTAAAATAATCTTTTTAATCAAAATGTATTAAAAAATGTGGAAAATGAAATCAGTTTGAATTAGTCACCATGGGGAATGGTGAAATTTACTTGATGATAATCCACCAATTATCACCGCAGATTCATTCCTCTTCATTTTCTGTTGTTCTGTCTCCAACCCTTTTCAAATGCAGCCAGACATGAAACAGAGAATATTTTTCCATAACCCACTGAAGCTAGTAGGAGTGTGAGCAACTTTGATATGAGTGGGAAAAGGGTCAGTGACTGCTAAGCTCCAACAGCCTGATAAGAATATTAAATGTAGCATTTATCCCCAATGAGTGTCTGATGAGCCATACCTTGCTCTGCTGACAGAGTTCACTAAAAACACATTATGATAATCACTGAAGTGTTCTATCAAAAGCTTGGGGACCAGATCACAACAAAAGGGATGACCCCATTATGTTCTTCACCAAGAAAGTAGATTATTACAATGTAGGCATTTTATCCTATTCATAAACAAGTCATTAGAACTGTTCATAGTCATTTGAATTAATATATGCAAAAGAAAAACCAGTATTTTCCTTTTGTTACCACTCATTCCTACTGACATATACACATGCAAGTTCATTCAGACATTTGTCATGATAAAGCAGAAATGAAGGTATATTTGTGGCATGCATACACTAGAACATGCATAGTGTCATGAAAAACTAGAGAAAAAACTTAATAGAATCATAGAGTTGGAAGAGACCCCAGAGGCATCGAGTCCAACCCCCTGCTATGCAGGAACACCCATCAAAGCATTCTCAACAGATGGCCATCCAGCCTCTGCTTAAAAACCTCCAAGGAAGGAGACTACCACACTCTGAGACAGCATATTCCACTGTCAGACAGCTCTGACCATCAGGAAGTTCTTCCTGAGATTCATGTGGAATCTCCTTTCCTGCAGCTGAATCCATTGCTCCTTGCCCTAGTCTTTGGAGCAGTGGAAAACAAGCCAGCTTCCTCCTCAACATGACATCTCTTCAAATATTTAAACATGGCTATCATGTCCCTTTTAACCTTCTGTTCTGGAGACTAAGCATACCCAGCTCCGTAAGCCGATCCTCATAGGGCATGGCTTCCAGACCCTTCACCATTTTGGTTGTCCTCCTCTGGACACGCTCCAGCTTGTCGATATCCTTCTTGAATTGAGGCTCCCAGAACTAGACACAGTATTCTGAATGAGGCCTAACCAAAATGCAGAATAGAGTGGTACCATTACCTCCCTCAATCTAGGCACCATATTCCTATTGATGCAACCAAGAATTGCATTGGCTTTCTTGGCTGCCTCATCATACTGCTGACTTTATCAAATGTGGACCTTGAGCACCTTAACAACTTTAAATTAAATACTACAAGCTTTACTTGCTCACATATATAATACATAAAAGACAACTGATTAGTTAGTATCAACACCCCTGTATATGTGAACCACTGCACTACTATACAGAGGTAAAAAAAATGGATGTGGAGGAAATTAGCATTTAGCAAGTAAGGAGTACAGAGGGTGCCCTGGTGGCGCAGTGGTTAAATGCCAGTACTGCAGCCACAAGGTTGTGAGTTCGATCTTGCCGGGCTCCAGGTTGACTCAGCCTTCCATCCTTCCGCAGGTCGGTAAAATGAGTACCCAGCTTGTTGGGGGCAATTAGCTAAAAAACACATTGTAAACCGCTTAGAGAGCACTTAGCTGATAAGCGGTATAGAAATACATGCTATTTGTAATGTATAATGTATTTCATGTTGTTTGCTGCCTCGATCTGTGTGGAGAGGCAGGATACAAATAAATAAATATTATTATTATTAACTATGGAAATGGCAAGCCAAGACTTGAGAGGTCATACCCCAGGTTGGTGTAATTAAGTTGTTCATGTAAATTGCAAACATAAAAAGAGAGAAGTTAAAATGTATAAAAATATCATTAAAATACAATAAACAATGCCTAGAATTAAAGCCCTTTAAAATAGATGTATTAAATGGCAATAGGTAAATAAATGCAACTCAACAGCACACCATAGAAACAGCATACTATTAAAATTACTTGTAGTCAGTTGCTTAAAATCCTGTTGGAAAAAAAAGTTTTCACTTGTCAGTGAAGAAATGCAAGGACAAGAGAGGGTGTTCCAAAGTCTGGGAGCTGCCACCAAGAAGACTCTCTCCCATGTTTTCATCAAACAAATAAGAGAAGGTGATGGGACCAAGAGAACTTGCCGTTGTATACTTTCCAGTTGTTTCTGATTTAACAGCAACCTTAAGCTGAACCTATCACAGGGTTTTCTGGGACTGAGAGAATGTGATGTGTCCAAATCACCCAGTGGATTTCCATAGCTGATCAAACCATGGTCTCCAAGAGTGTAGTCCAATGCTCAAACCACTACAGTGTGCTGATTCTCACCAAGAGAACTACCTCCCCTAAATACTTTAGAGACTGGACAGACTCACAAGGGAGATGAAGTCTTTCAGACATCCTGTACTCAAACTGTATGTGAGCTAACTATGGTTATATTGTTTCAAAGAAAGAGAAACAAAGACTGTCACTGTCAGGTTGGTCACAGATACTTGGAAATTCACAAAAGTCAAAGGTTACTTTCTGGTCTCCCACCTTTTTATTATGAATTCAAAATGGGTTCATTGCCCCAAGCCACCTAGACACTTTTGAGTACCATATTATTCAGAAATAGCCAAAGGGCTGTTTAATTGAGATGGCTGTGCTGAGAAGACAAAACAGCTGGGTGAAACTTATTAGAGACCTTGGGGACAAAATAATTTGATTGTAAAATTAGAGTTTAGCATGCAGAGATTAAAAAAGAAACAAGTTTATCCTTGGACTGTAACCTTTGACAGGGAAATAATGTGCACAGACAGAGACAAGGAAACTGAGGAAAGTGGCAGAACAGGGAAGTAATGAAAAAGCTAAAACAAAATGTGGCTCCAAAGATAGCTATATTTAGTTTACAATCATCACAGTGCAACAACCACAACTTACCAATGGACCACTAAGCATTAGACTAAGTTTGTTAAGTCCTACAAAGATCACCACTCTGTATGACTTATAGAGAGTATTCTGGGAGGGAATGGCAGTGAGTGTACATGCTGGAAGGACACAGTGTATGCTTCAGTGGATAAAACAAAGGTGAAGATCTCTCTGGGAATACAAAACAACATGGATCTATCTGCACAAACAAGGCAGCAATGGGATTCACAGTGAAGGCAGAGAAGAGAATTGTGACCCCAGAAAGCAAGCAAAGAAAATCCTGCAGTGAAGTTCAACAGTAGAGTCTGCCATGGCAACATTCTATGGAATCCTGGATTTTGCAGTTTAGGGGGGAGTATATGGAATTTTTAACCATAGAGCTCTAGTGCCTCACCAAAGTACTAACCCAAGGATTACATAGAACCTTGCCACTGCAGTTAAATAGGAACATGGTGCTATAATTGTGTATGGGCCCTTGTTCTTGGCAGCCTTCAAAGCCTCTTGCTGTTGCCGCCTTTCTCAAAACAAAATGGGTTATTTAGCCAAGGTGGTACGTTGATACAAATCATAGTACAAAACACAAACTGCATGAAACTACAGAAACTTGTCACAGCTGAGCTTCTCTGTAATACCTGCCTACCCTATCAAATCCCACTAGAGTATCTTCACATTACTACTTACTAATAACTAGGTGAGAAAATCATCTAGTTCATTGAAGATATGGATTATAGCTCTTGATGATCATTAGTGATACTGATATTGATATTCACTCGTTTAGAATTTGCATCCAGTGTTAATATTCACTGACTTGTAACCATAAATAAGTCTTACCTTTCCTTGTTTTAATGTTTCTTCTCAAGGTGAGAAAAGAGAAATAGACTGGGTCTTTTGTGAACTCTACAGGTTAATTATGGTAACTCACTGGGCTGATCTTTCCCAATCTCATGTCTATCAGATGTCTTGGACTACAAGGCCCATCAGCCTGTGTCCAGCACACCCAACAGTGTGTGATGATGGGAATTTTAATGTGAAGTAGAATAAGACTGGACTGGTCCATAACATGCTAATATAGTATGCAGTTTTGCAGTAGTAATATCCCACTCATATTGCCGGGACAGGTTGTACTAGGCTCTCAATCTATGCTGGTAGAACTAAATAAAAGTAATAGATCATTTCCACACAAAGAGAGGAAAGGCTCCTGATGATGAATAATTCAAGAAAAAGAATACTAAAGGAAAGTTCCTCATTTTCCAATAGACTAAGACCTAGGGCCTTTCTGCACTATACTGTTATAGTGCTATTCTTCCACTTTCAACATCTTGTGGAATTCTGCAGGCCAAGGAGCTCTCTGGCTGAGAATTCTAAATGTCCCTCCCTAAACTGCAAACCCCAGGATATCATAGGATATTGAAAGTGGAATAATAGCACTATAACGGTCCAATGAAGAAAGGCCCAGAGTTTCAGCTGATAGCTTCCACATTGGCACATGGTTTTAAATCAGATTTTAAAGGAATTACTCAAGGTGTTTCACCTGTTTGGAGAGTAGCATTCAGAATTTTATATAGCTGCTTTGAAAATGTGGCCTAAAAATCAAGAGTGGACTATCTGCCCTTCTTTATGGAAGCCACCAGCTGCTGCTACGGAGACTATGGCCCTTTTCGCACGGGCCTTTGCTCGCGCGACAGCCCCGTGAGCCTCGCGGGAGTGGGAGCGTCGCTCCACACGACGCACTCCCACTTCCGCCCGGCTCACAGGGCTGAAGCAGCGCGAGCGCGGGTTTTTTGATTTTCGCGTCCAAGCGAAAATCACCCCGCACTCGCGCAACGCTCCCGGCGCCCACCCGCACTTACCTTTCGTGCGGAGCCTCCGGGAGCCGGCCGGGTCGCACTTCCTTCCCTCCGCCCCTGCGGAAGGAAGGAGCGGGGTGGGGAGGTAGCGTGACGGACGCGACGCCTGCTTTGTGCGCGCGCGAGGGGGACGCGACGCCGCGCGCGGGGGAGAATCCGGCATGCGTGGGGGGAGGAATCCGGCGCACGCGGGGGGAGGAATCCGGCGCAACGCCGCCCGCTTCACACAGGGGGGAGGGCGGCTTGCGCGGCAAGCCTCCTTCGGTGCCGCTTCCCCGCTGGTTCCTTCGCCTACGGAAGGAAGGAGGGGGGAAGTGGCAGCCTCCCGGACGAGCCTTCTTGCGCTTGCCGGCCTTCCCCGCTTGCGCTAGAAGCCTCAGTGCGGAAAGGGCCTATATTGAATGTGGCTTCTGATATAGATCAATTTAAATTGGCATGTTTTTGTACTGTGTGACCATACTTAATCTATAGTCCAGCTTCACTGGTTTGCAAAAATTGGTTTTAATATTTGCATGCATTCATTATTTAAATGATCAGTGCTTGTAAACAGGGTTGCTAGGTCAGCACTATCCCATTACTTGAGATTTTGGCACAACAAATTGAGATTATTAGGGAAATCTATGAGATGTCACAGAGGTGAGGCAAGCATGGAGTTGTTGATTGTGAAAATGGGCATGTGGCTAGTCTGAGCAAATGGGCTCAGAATTTGGATAAAACCTGACAGACCAAGTAATAGTGCAACCAAGTCCAAGAAAGCAACAATAAAGCACTATTTAGTAGCTGGACGGGCAGCAAAATGCATCTAGTCTGCCATTCCTGTTAGATATTGCATTCTTCAGGATCTTACCCGAAGCAAACATGACATATAGGCAGTTTTCCCATGCCCTGTACTATTGTGCTGCTGCCAGCTTGTAAAACAAGAAGAGTTGTGATGCTGGTTTTTTTTTTAAACAAACTTCCTGTTTTGTTCTCACAGATGAAAACTGGGACACGTATGGCTAAGCAACATACAAATGTAATCAGGATGGCAAAAGTTATTAATATGGAAGAAAAGACAAACTAGGAGAGACTGCAGCATTTTGTTTTTGCTGAACTAATAGGGAAGGGTTAGACTCCACTCCCTCCTCTCAGTCCCCCCACTTTTGCATACCTTTGCATTTTGAACTCAGAACTGAAGTAAGCTGAGGCAAAAGGGGAAAAGTAGAAGAAGAACTGGGACATGTTAAAAGCAGCTAAAAATGCAGGATGACAGAGGATTAATCAAGATTGTCCTTGTCAAATCAGGACAGTTGCAGTGCATGCATTCCAAGTGGCACAATAGGCCCACATACAAGCATCCACAAAGATTGCCAGGTCAGGTCTATCCCAAGTTCTGAGATTTCAGGGACAAAACCTAAGGATGATCCCTCATGATGTCACAGGCAGCAGGCCCTGGTGATATTACAAGGTTGGTGTTGCAAGGATCACCCCTTGGTGATATCATTAATCATGATATATTAAATGTCAACCACAGTTGCACATAATATGCTGTTACCCTGATTTCTGGGGGTCCCATAAGGGACACCTAAGTGTGCTCCAAATTACAAAGTTGGGAATTAGTCAAAAGAGCACAAGCTAGCAATGCGAGAGGCAGGGCAACGGAGCAAAATCTTTTACCCAATGTCTACGGGGTCAGGCCGAGTCAAGGAGCAAACAGAAGTAAAATATAATTGTTGTTTTTATTAAAATACAGCCAAACAAGTGTATGCAACACACACACACAGAGAACTATAGAAATAAAAGGTTGGAGTGAGATAGAGGGATTTTTAGAGGAGGTTTTTGGTATGGGTGATACTATACCTGTCCTGAAGCCCGGGTAGTCTGATGAAGAAGTTCGTGGATATGAAGTTTCTCAATACGTGGGACTGAGGGGAAGGCTCGCCAAGCAAAGCAGCAGCAAGGCAGGATGGAAGCCAGGAGCGATCTGAGGAAGCGCTCAAAGTCAGGGGTTCTTATAGGGGAAAATGTGGCCATAGGCTAGTCCGTACTTGGGGACAACAATGAGTTTCGGGCAGGAGACAAAGCCTCTTAAAGGTCAGAATTTTACATGATTGAGTTAAGACCGAATTGTCAATAGAGTAGTCAGTATGCAAACGTGGAGTGCTTGACATTTGAGTATTCGGCTAGTCAAGCTGCCTGCTTGGGGCAGGGAGTTCTTTGCAAGTAGCGTGCATACATAATGTGGTACTTGCCTTGAGGTCTCCTGAAGTGGCGGGTCAGCTATTTCTGGCCTGCCTGCATTTGTGTGGAATATTACAGCGATTAGCGGCCACGCCTGTATGTGAGCTTGTCCGGGGGCCTCGCAAGCACGTGGAGGACAGAGGGGTATAGTAGACCAAATTATTGATATCAAAATGATATCTAGTATCCCACAAGTCCGGACTAGGAACTACAGTAACAATGCCAATTAAATTAAAAAAACAAGTCTAACGAAAAGGAACTATTATATATGCATATCTTTTAAGGCAGGGCAAAGAGATTCTTCCACCTTCTCCTGAAGACTGAAGAAGATTGTCCAAGTCCTGAGATCTGGCAGTCCTACCCACTGTATCTCTTAATCTCCCTGGTCCCCTCCAACCACTTTTAGTTTTTTTCTGGACTAGCATTTCACAATCACAGCTCACAAACAGACATGCTGGTGCAGAGACAGAAAGCCTCACACTGGCTGAAAAAGGGCAGAGATGGGTACCCAAGCTTTAAGTTAACTCAGATACAAATATCAAACTATCTTTCTCCAGTGCCACTCACTGTAAGATTAATCTCTCTTCCTAGGGAAGTACAACAATTTTCTGAGACATCAGCTGGTGCCCTGAGATCTGGAAACTCTAGCATAAAGCAATGATGGTGACCTCAGGACTGAAAATATATTAGAAAGCAACCTGGGGGAAAAAACACTGAAGAAGATTATTTCAAATTCTAGATTCACAACCAAGTGAGATAATCATTTCAGCTATCTGCTATAAGGTCTAAGTTGTTTAGAAATATGCTGAAAAAACTATAAAATCTGCCAATAGTGAAGTAAAATACCTAAAATCACAGTAACAGATTTTTTTTACCATGCATACAAACAGGTTAAGGAATCTATATTATTGCTCCTGTCCTTTCTCATATATAATCCAGTCATCCTAGCTTCAATTCTAAGATCAGTTTTTGAAGTTTTAGTATACTGGAATTGTTTTGTTCTGCAGATTGCCAAAATTTTGCATCCTAACATCTGTTCATGCACTTTCTCCTAATGTTGAACATTCATTTCCTTTTATACGATTGATAACAGCTCCTCAAGTATTGTGCATGTCTCTGTGAGTCCACTATATCTATTACAGATTGACAACCAGGGTATAAAAAGCTGAAATACTGCCATCTTCAAAACCTTCTGACAGAATTACTTTCTATTCCTTTTATTTGAGTCTGGATCAGGCCCAGGTGGGATGGAGCATGTAATGCAAATATCCTCTTGCTGCATTAGTACAGAATTCATTACTCATGTATTATGCATCCAGGCATTATGTCAGCTCAGAGAATGGAAATGCAATATAATTTTTCTTTCCAGTGTTTTTCCTTCCTTTTAAATTATACTCCATACCACCAATATGTGTCTCCTGCTTGGCTCGTTGCTTTTCAGCCACCTCCTGTCCTTTCTCCTTCCCTGGACCACCTTGCAATGGATGCTTAATGGCACACACTTGCTTTTATACCTAATAGGTTATGCAGGGAGCAATAGGTTTGACTTCACAACGCTTTTACAATATTTTTTATATGCTTCAGTCATCACAATTATGTGTTGGGGAGAGGGGTGGGCAAACTCTGCCACAACACTCGATATTAAAAACAAGTGACTGCCTATCTAAAAAGCAAAAGGTAAATGTCACATGAACAACCTCTCCAAAACACAGCCGCCCTCTACAGAAATGTGCTGATAATGTGTTGCTGCAGGGGAAATGCAGATTCCAGATGTCAGAAAGGGGAAAGGGGAAATCAAAACAATAGCAAATTCAAAAGCTTTTCCTCAGGGACGAAGGGACACCAGAAGGAAAAAATTGTCCTTATTATTGTCTCCTCTGTCTCTCACAATGAAGGTTATTTTTATGTGCTGAAAAATGTTTTATTTAATGCTTGAAGCATTTCTCACAAGAACCCTGCATGAGGGGCATAGATAAGGCTGCTATAACTGTTAAAATGTGCCTGGTCTTTCTAATCCTACAACAGTGTGACAAGAACAAAAAACAAAAAACTGCATACTTTATACCCTAGATCAAAATGGAAGCAAAACCCTAGTGACAGGATGATACCTACTGACAGGATGTTCCAATCCAATTGTAACAAACATTGGATGAATTATGGTGGGTTACTGATTTAGAAATGAAGGACCAAAACGCATAGGATACAGCAGATCTGTGACTGGATCTTCTAATATCCTTTACTTTCACTAAAGTCACTTATGTAGATCTTTACTTATGTGCTTCCTTACATAATTAAGAAGAATTAAAACACTAAGCTTTTCCAGATTGGACTAAAGAAACATGATTTCACGCACTATAGCCCTTTAGGTTTTGACAGTTGTTGTCCTCTTCACATTTGCTCGTTTCAGTGCTTTTAGCAGCTGCTTACAGCAATTGTTTGGATCTGCACTAGGGTTCTTCCAAATGTTTGGGTTTTTTTAAGTGATATGCTTTAGTGAGGTGGCACTAGCGTATGGAAGGTAATTTTTTTTCTATTTTTTAAAAAGAATTACAGGGTTATAGTGAAGATGTGTCCTTTTACTGATGCACTATAATACAACAGCACTATAACTCTAAAAAAAGAAGAAAAAGAAAAACAGAAAAGAGAGAAGCAAAGATGAACATATCATTCTGATTTATGTTGGAATGAAAAAGAAGCCCACTCAAGTGCTGGGAATAAATGTTACAGCTAGTGTCAGAAATTTCCAGGATATAGTCTAGGACAACCTACAGAAAGCTACAGCAACAAATACCACAACCATTCAACAAAATTGTTGGAATGAGTCAGTTTTTTAATTACCTGTCTGCAATTCCTTTGAACAGCATTACTTAACTTGTTTGCTTGCCCGTGATATGAGTAGTCTGAGCCTTTTTTGTGCATTGTTTTTCTATGTTAAAGTCTCTTTATTTCTCTCACCACTTTATTGACTATGAACACAAAATAAGACAGTTACAACAAGAATATTTCTTGTTCTCACTCCTGCAACAAATAATGACTTTAAAGGGCAGATGTGCCTTATGTTTAAACATCTCCTTAAACATTCCAATCATCTGGGAGATCAACATCTTGTACTACTCTACAAATTAACCCTGGATGCACATATTCACACAACTGCTTTTTGATGACCCAGCATGGAATAATGAGACTAGACACAGAAAGTTCGAAGAAATACAGGCCATTTTATTTGACCTAAACCAATTTATGTTGCATTGAACCTGAAAACAACAATCCAATAAGGGAATGTGCAGGGGCAACCAGGACCTAAATAACCTCTGGCTCCACTCCCAATACTTACAGCATGTTGCACCAGATGCAGCAATGTCTGGCTTTAGCTATGGAGGCCATAAAACATGTACCTTCCTTTGCAGTGCCATTCGTTGCTCAGGTCCAGGTATAAATAATAAAAGTAAAAGTGGCTGAGAGATCTAGTTTCAACACACTGCTCAATATATATTTGAGCCTGTTCAGCCTTTCAGTGTGCAGACACTCTAATGATATTTTTCTCCACACCTTTCTATCTGAAGAGTTCTACTCAGGGGGGTATCTATGGGGATGGTGCAAAATAAATCTTGTCCTCTCCAAATAAATGGCCAAATTTGCCAGATTTGCAAAGATATTTAAGATATTCAAACATTCAGGATTTGAGATATTCAAAATCTCTCCTGGATGGTTGGAATCTAGAATTCTTATATTAACCCTGAATGCACATATGTATTGCTTATATATTGTTTATATATTACTGTGTTCACATTCCTTTGGTAACTTTGCTTGCTCCATTGCTTTGGATTCTGAAACTGAGGTTCTAAATGCAATGCCAGCAATCTGGAGACTGATGGAAAAATTCACTGGGTGTCAGGATTCTTATTTGGGGGGACACCCTCATTTTGCCTTCCCTGCAACTAGATCTCTTCTTCTAGTATAAAGGAGATTTTGCATGTTGAGAAATTTGTAACTATAGCAAAAGCTGGGGCCATGCTTAATACAAGGATGATCAACTGCTGGTGGCTGGGAGACTGCACTGCCTGTCAAGAGGCCTAGAGGGTTACGAACCTGGATTTTGAAAAATGGGAGGGGGTAAATTAGGTTGTTTTGCTCCCAAATGGATAATAGTTTCCGTAAAGCTTCTGGAAGGCTTCACCTACATGATCACTGAGAAAGAAGAAAAAGGCTCCCTTGTCCTAAAATGACAGAGGCAGGAAGGCCTGTAAATGAAGCAAAATGACCACTATCACTCCTGAGAATTTGGGAGTGCTATCAATCATTGAGGGGGAGACAACAAATTAATGCTGTGGGCATTGAGGTTGCAAAATGGTGTTTCTCCAGCCTGGCTTAGGACCTGAAAGGAGCTAGTAAAGCACAAAGCTGTGCTGATGTCATGGGATGGGAAATATTACTCTTGTGAAGACTGGGTTGTTGCATAAAGTACAAGAATTCTGGAGACAATATTCTCTTGTCCAGTATTTGTAAATTCTTCCTGCTTGACCTTTTTTTCCAGATTCACCGAGACCTGTGAACTAGCATAGTGTAATGGTTAGAATGTCAGAGATAGGAATGAAATGACAAAGTTTCAATCCTACTATGTCATGAAGGACATTGGATGATTGTGGCTAGTAGCCTACTTTTCAGGTGAACCTATCTAGAGAGTTGTTGTGAGAAGTGAGGTGGGGTTGGAGTCATAGGTTAAATACTGATCAAACTGCTTATGAATATAAATGTAATAACTGAACAAAATAAACACTTGCGGAGGAGACTGCAAAGCACTATGTGGGATTTTTTTAAAAATTGGGGTGATAACGATGATGATGATACGGCTGCTATCTTAGTAATGATTCATGGACAGAACTTGTAATCTTGACATCTTCCCTGCACCAACACCATATTATGTTCAGGACAAGTTTCACTTCCAAAATATATAAATAAATAGCCCCAGGTTTCTATAGCAAAAGCAAGCTTTAATGGATTCCTAACAGTGAAGTATTATAAGAGGAAGACTATGTTACCATCACGTGTTTACATTTTTTTTAATATGAAAAGAGCCACAGCTTTGATTATTAGGTACACATTTCCAGATTTCTTTTTCTGCCAACAGTAACGACACACATTCCTTTAGGATTCTACAAAACATAGACAGGTATTAAACCACATGGAATTACATAGAAGGGGTTGATACACCAACCCTTTGAAATATTGGATAGAGCTTTGTAGTAATTTTTTTTTCAAAAAATGATTAACTGTAACTCACATTCTTTTTTTGTTTTTAATTGACTTCTTTTAAATGCATAATTGCTAAGCATCAAAGTATATATACTGGATGTTCAAAGCCAGAAAGACTGTGCTTGTTCCACAAATCCAGTCAGAGGAGTAGCTTTTATGTGCTTGCTTAGGTAATTAAGAATCAAAATGATTTTTTTAAAGCCACCAGCTTGCAGCTGATTTGAATCATGTTTACCCAATAAAATGTTTCTTTGTATATGACAAAATTAAATGCAGAAGTCAGTAAATATTATGCAGTAGAAAAATGAGAAGAAGTTAGGCCAGTCCTCACTTAAAACTATAATAGGCAATTTCTCTTCTCAGATAATAAATGGGGCATATAAAATGGGACAATGAATGAGGAACAATCCTTGGGGCCGGACCTATCCCCCATTGCACCTTTAGCACCCTCTTATCCATCTCAATCCACACATAGACGTCCACTAGTTTCTGCTTCCTTCCTCTTGGCAGCTTTTCCACATACCGAGGAATGCAGTCACACAATTTCTGTATCTATTTAAAACATACTATGAGCTGAAGGGCCAATGATCTATTATTGGGACTCACCCAGGGCTTCATCAACCCATTTCCCATGAAAACTTTCTTTTTTAAAAAGAAGAAGAAAGAGGAGGAAGAGGAGGAGGAGGAAGAGAAAAATGCTTTGGATGGAAGGAAGGAGGAAAGGAAGGAAAGACAGAAGGAAAAGGCAAAGAGGCCTGCTTAGAAAAAGAGCTACTGCTCCTGAAGGCTTCCATTCTCGTGTGTGTGTGTGTGTGTGTGTGTGTGAGATGGGGAGAGTACTTCACTGGTGGACATCCAGCAGGGCCTTTGACCTGACCAACCTGCCTTGGAAGTTGCAGGCAGTCCATTGGTTTTGTAATTTCTACCTCTGATCTAATGTGTGTGGAGCATACTGACAAGATCATTCTAACGAAGAAATTAAGATAAAATTTCAATTAAAAATGTAATCATTCTATCATGGATGAATGCTGCTTTCATAAACAGAGACTGAATTATAACATCCAGTTTCTTTATAAATTGTTATAGGTTGTATTTGTGTCTTCCTATTATTTTACAGTATTAACCTCTATGATGTTTTAAATTGTAGCTCACCATTTTATATTTTATAGACACACTAGTGTATTTACCTGGCGTTGCCCAGGGTTTTATTTTCTCATAGGTAAGAAAATAAACTTGTTAGAAATACCTTGGGAATTACCTTACCTTAACTAAGGAGTTAGATGAGGTTGAAATACACAGATTTGAAATCCTGTGTCTCTAATTCTCCAAAATGTGTTGTCCAGTACCTGTAACTTTCACCCATATTCCCCAATCCAGTTTGTATTCAGAGTTGTTAACATATAGAGGTTGGGTTTGTGAGGGGACTTGCTGCTAGGTCTCATCTCCATAGCAACCAGCATATTCAGAGCTCTCTGGCTGAGAATTCTAAAGGCCCCTCCCTGAACTGCCAACCCAGGATTCCATAGAACCTTCACAGCCAGCCAATCATATGAGGTCATCTCGCCACACACAGCCAATCATATGAGGTCTGTGCCTGCCTGAAGCAGACAGACAGACAAAAATCACTCTCAAATTTTGACTTTTATATAGTAGATGTAGGTATTTACAATATTTATACTATTCTCCTCTTTTATCATTTGAGGTAGCTCAAGAAAACAACAAAATAACTAGCAATAAAAGCATCAATCAGACGGTACGCTCCAATAAATATATCGGCACTCTAACTCCTATGAAAAAAGTATAGGGGTTTGATATTTTTTAAAAAGCAGATGGGTTCTGTCTTTCACAATGGATTTCTGATGTGTCTGAAGGTGATGTATTGTACACAAGATATTTGGTACACATGATGTTTGGATTAGGTGGCCATCTAAAGTGCAACAAGTAAATGAATTAGGAAATAAAATAAAATAAAATAAAATAATACAGAGAACATCTTGTTCTTTTCAACTGCACTGCTAACATCTCTGGACAATGGATCTTTGAGCAGGGCTACACCTGAAGATCTTAAATAATGAGGAGCTCATACATCTCCTAAGCCTTAAATGTCAAAGTCAAAACCAGCTCATCTGCTAGCTACTTGGCAATCAATGTCACTAGCACAGTATTCCATAACCCCTGTCATGATGTGTCAGAGCCTGGCACATGGATGGGCCAGGAAGAGGGGAGAAATAATGAAAGTAGATCACAACTTTTGAAGAAACTGCCATGGGCTTTTAAATTAAAGGTTTTGGTGAAGAATTTCCAACAGTGCTTGTTGCTGGTTTCCTAGAGCCTTACTGAATCACCTTTTCACGCAAAGGTGCTTGTGACTCAAAATAGTGACACACAAAACAGTGTTTTCTGACAACAGTTGTCATCTTGTATTTATTGGCACTGAACATTACATCACCCTGACAGCATATTCATTTTCAGCTCATGGTATGTATGACAGCTATATATACATTTTCTTTTCTATTGCTCTGGAAATATTTTATGTTATAGAAAGAGATGTACTTTCTTTGAACTTCTCATTTCTCCTTATTAAAACATGGATGCACAACTCAGCAAGCTATTTTATTATGTTTCATGAGGTTAATGGGAAAAGAAAAACAAACTTTCTGTTTGGGCAAAATAAAAAGATGAGCTTTAAAATGCCATGAGCTGTAAAACTATGCCTCTGATTCAAAGTAGGTCAAGTCCATATCTATCAGAGATCCCAATTTTTTAGCTAATCTTCTTCGTTCAAATGCAAAAATATTAAATTGAGCTCCTTTGTATTTGGGGAATGTTTTCTGTCCTTTTCAAAGTTTTCCCAAGGCAATGTAATCCAAGCAAGGAATTTGACTTACATAAGATGTCAAGTTTATGCCATTTCTCTGCCAGAATACTAGAAACCTGATCTATGTCCTCGCTCTGGGAAGCATCTATGATGTACTGAATATAGCATACCTTGGTGCTTGAAAGTTATAACGAAGAAGAAGAAAGGATTAAAATTAGCATTCAAACAAATAACTCTATGCATGGATTCTAAGCAACAGATTGTTTCCCTCTTTTTTCCTTCAGCAGGGTCATTTTGGCTTTGTTACATCTGTCAGTGTTTATACTGAGCAAATATTAAAGAACAAAGGAAATCTGGTCCCATCTGTAGTCAATTATTTCATGTTTTCTGGTCTTATTCCATTTCTGTAGGATCCCCCTGACATTGTTTAGCCAGAAAGTAAATTATTACTGTTAAGAATGCATGAAGTTGAAGATCACATGTCCAGCTTACCACAGTCGCACAGTTTTAAACATATTGTATAATATTGTTGCATTCTATTCACAGTGATATAAGATGTTGTTTTTTTATTCTAGCAGTAACACATTTCAGAGAATGAGCTAAGTATGTCCAAAATTCAAATTTGGTACCAAAAAAGGATTAATTCTGTGTAGTGAACACATTGCTGTCATCTAATTTCTTTTATACCGTAAGAAAACACTCTAACTGCGATCCCTGTGTCAATTTGCTATGGGTTATCTTGCATGTGTGCAGTCACAACTAAAATGAATGTCTGCATAATTATGCACAAATTTACTCTATAATTAAGTTAGGAAAATGTTGAGTGACAATAGCAGCCCAGTTTAGCATGTGTAGACCTACTTATGTTGACATAAGGGACATGTAGTTATAGGAGCTGGTGCTGGCTAACCCTATGGTTCAGGCTGGTAATCCAGTTTCTTCAGTTCCACTATTCAATATGAAAATGATAAAGAAAAGCTGAGGGCCAAATGCCTGCTGAGCAAACTTGATGGCCTTGGGCAAGCAAGGCAATATCTGTTTATCAGACCATAAGCTACTAGAAGGTGGTGCAACAGAAGCGAGTCTCATACAAAATTCAAGAACCCTTCCATTGGTTTGGCACAACTATTTATATACCAGTTGAAATTAGTTTGTCCACCAAAACAGTTTACAGGAAAAAGAAAAAAATTTCCATGAGCATTGGAATGCCATAGTTATGGCAGACTCCGTGGCAATTTCTTTATGTCTGCCTCAGTTATATTTTCCCAAGTATATTCATGAATTTACAATAGTCACCCAAGAAGAAAACTTTCATGGAAATTTATTTCCACAGTGAGCTTGTGAATGGATCATCTGAAGTGGATCTGAAAGGCTTGGGTTGCCAGTCTTAATACTAATATATTTAGTAACAATAATAGTGGTATTGCTGTAACGGTTCTCTGTATGTTCTTGCTTGTGTGGATGAACAGAGACCATCCTACAATCAGGCTTAAGATACAGCAAAATTGATATATCTTGTAAAAGTATGAACTTTAAGGGCATTGTCAATGGAACACAAGTTTTTGATTTTTTTGTCAGTGAATCAGAGAAATATTTCATACATAATGCACATGGCACTAATACATGCACATTATAACTGTTTCTCTTTGTCAGACACAGAAATATTTCTACCATGCTATAAAATGTAATCAGTCTCATACATAAAACAATAGTCATAATGATTTCATTCTTTAAGTTCTATTAAGATTAAAAATGCTACAAAACTGTGTTAGCAAAGACTTTGCAGCTTTTCCTATTTTCAGCCTAATTTACTTTTTTAATTAGAAAGCTAAACAGTTAATCAGAAGAATTTGGAGATTTCTGGCAACATTTGGCATTAATTTGATAAAATGTTACACTTGTATTGTCAGCATGGCAGCTAAAAAGAACTTTCCAGAAGGGTTTTTTTTTAAATGTAAATATAAAATAAAACAAAACATGTGCCATTCCATCATTAGCACTAAGATCTTTTAAGAAATGTAATTGCGTGCTTAGGGCCAAGTGCAGCTAAGGAAAAACACATACACAAGAGCTTGGCTAAAATAGGCCACAACTTCATGGGCTACATATGTGACATGTGCATGGGCCTGAATGCAGGCATCTGTTACCCTGCTTGCTTGGGCTCCTTTAAGAGGATTCCCAAAAGCTGTCAAAATCGTCTCTTGTGGGGAGGAATTAGCTCTGCACTGCTTTAGCTATGCAAAGAGGACAGAGTATTTAGCATCTTTTTAACCCAATGTTTACGGGGTCAGGCCCAGTAAAAAATCACACAAATTATTCAAATTTAAGTATTTTATTGACATAGATGTAAAGTCCTTACAATCACTCAGCTGCACTCACTACAACAAGCATACAAGACTATAGAAAGTTAAAGTTCATACAATCACTCAGCTTTACTAACTACAACAAGCATACAAGACCATAGAAAGTTAGAAAGAGATGAAAATTAAGAGAGAGAGAGAGACGTAAAGGGTTTGATTTAATATTATACCAATCCAGAAGTCTTCAGCTGGGAGAAAACTACCTCAGCCATGCCGTTAGGGGCTGAGGAGAGCTTACCAGCTTCATGGTTTTGCAGATCTGAGAGAACTCCTCACTCCAAAACTCTCAAAATTCCAAAAAGAATCTCTCAAACTCCAAATCCAAACTCCCAAAGTCTCCAAAAACTCCCAAACTCTCCAAAAACTCCCAAAAGAATGAGAAAATGTGCCTAGTTATAAGTTGAACAATGTCCTGTGAAACCAGATGGTTGCAGTTTTTATTAAGATGGATTATTTTCTTTTGTAGTTCAAAGAAAATACAACCAAACATCCTTGTAATTTCCTGCAAGATCAGTATCTCTCCAGAGATGCATGCCTCAAAGTGTCAAATTCCAGGCTGTTTTGCATTGTTTATTTATTCTCAGAGAGTAATTGTTTCCTGATTGCTGCTGAAACTCCATTCCGATGGCTTGTGAGCCTTTTGCCAGATAACCCAGGATGTGACAGGAAACAGCTACTCTTTTGATCTCATAGCTCTCCTGCCTATGTGTCCTTCCAGTATATCTCTATGGCTCACTATGTTTGATATAAAATAATTAGGATCCTCAGGACATGGTTTTTAGGTGTGTTAGGGGGATTACACATCAGCCAATGTTCCTGTTGACTGATGAGCCCGATATTCAGCTAAAGTTGGAACCAATTTGGTATCAGGTGCAACAGCCACCTGTCCACCAAGGAGTGTAGTGGATGTGTGCACCTGCTGCCCAGTGCACTCCTGCTTTCTCCCCTGCACTCCTAATGACCCCGTATTTCCATGGCCTGAAGGCCTAGGAAAATAGATATCCCAGATCCAAGACCTATGCCAACTGCCTCCAAGTTCTGACAAATTAGAGAAAACCAGCCTGCTGTCCAGGTCCCAGCTTTGGCCTGCCAGAGGGAGGTGGGTGGGATAACACTCCAAAATGAACTGAGCCTGAACCAAGGGGAGCTCAAATAAATACCCAGACCAGAGGGGAAACTGCAGTCAGCTCCAGCCCAGGCAGAGGCAGCCAATTTAACTCATTGGCTGCCAGCAGCAAAGGGGGCTTCTCATTTAGCATGTAGGCTGCTAGGAAGGCAGAAGTGGCTATGCAGCTGCCTATATGACCACAGAGCCATGTGCATCCCAGAGCCAGCCCGAGCAGCAGATTCGCTGCCTAGTAAGTCATACAGCACCAATTATTTAACACATCTGTACTTTACTTCTTGTCCAGAAAGCCTCTTACTGTGGCTCACAAATATAAAAAATGAGTCAATCCTTGCCTGCAGACTTAAACTGTAAAACATATAATCAAAAAGCAAATGGCCATTTATTGTTAATTTACAATGGTCATTGTGTAGTAAGTTCTGTTCATGGGCTACAATGTTCTGCGGGTTATTAAGATGCAATTAAACACAAAGGAGGGGCTGTAAAAGCAATGTATTTCATAAATTTGTAAAAAAAAAAAAAAGCTCAATTACTTTAAGCTGTTCACTTGAAATCCAGTGGCTGAACATGTAGCATAGATAATAACATTTTAGACTTACTAAAAATTTAAGCAAATTTATTTATTTATTAAATTTATACATTAGTTTTACACTCTAAATAGTATTCAAATCTAATAATAATAATAATAATAATAATAATAATAATAATAATAATAATACAAGATAACATACAAAATCTAATCAATACATGAAATCAAATAAATTCAAAACATCCGTCCAAAGCACCCACCAGTAAAAACCTATTTCAGAAAACCTAAAATGTGTCTAGGTAAAAACAACTTCATCTTTGAGAGTGGCCTGAACTCTCTTGGCCAAATGTGCCTCAAATGATGGCTAGGCCTGGGCAAACTCAAGTTAAATGGCAGTGTGCTTTTCCTAGGGTAGCATGGAAAGAAGTGGGATGCTGTGGATCTCTAACAAAATTCTCAGTACTTCATCAAACAGTTGTTCTCATGATTTAGATACCATGGGTTCTTCTAGGCACAGTAAGTGCATCAGGCAGTATTTGTTGCTCTGTATCCTATTTAAAGAAAAGAAGAAGATTCAAATGGTATTTTAATGTTTCAGGCATTTTCCCTTCCTCTTCTGCTGCATTCTGAAGCATTTTTTCCCACCTGAAAGGTGAAGCTTAGAAGGCAAGCAGTGTATTTGGTCATCACTTTAGTTGTGCTGATTGAAAATATATATGTCCAAAACCACATTCCCTCTCTCCTTTCCTGATGTCTCCACCTTCTACTCCAATTCCTTTCTCCTTCCCACCCACTTCAATGCTTACTTTGAATATTTTTAATAGTTTTTTTATATATTTCTCCAGACCCTCAGTTATTACATGGTGTTAACACTATACTTGAAAAGATCAACCACCTACACTGGTAAATTTCAGCTAGTATGGAAGCTGTAAGATTGGAGAAATCAGAAGATATCTTTCATTTAAGTTCTAGATTGATCAGTAGGGGTTGATTTTTCTGAGGAAAGGAACACAATACTTTTGCACTAAGGCAGTATAAGGTTTATTTTTAAATCTAAGGCCCTTTCCGCACAATGTTGCTGTCTCGTTTCTGCCACAGGATGGTAGCAGTCAGCAGGTCGCACTTCCGCATGACACTGTCACCATCCCACTGCCATTGTGTTTCAGAGCATCGTGCTTGCACAGTTTTTGCAAAACAGAAAAAATCCCTTTCGCTTCTGTGATCGCGCAGCACTCCCGTAACATCTGGCCATGCAGAAGCTACAGAAGTGCATTGGTGACACTTCCTTAAATAGCACAGCAATGGAAAAAGCCCAGTTGCACTACGGAAAGAAGACATGGTGCCATTGCGTTCTCTTCTGCATGGACTGAGTGGGTGAAGAGGGGAGCGTTGCTGACGCGCTCCCTTTTGGACCCGGGACTGCAGCAAGACAATATGGAAGAGCGTTGTCGTGCAGAAATGGCCTCAAATTATAATGCTAAAGTGATAAACTGTAATGGGACTAATCCTTTGTTTCTGTGCAGCAGTATCAGATCTCCTCCCCATTCCTGTGTGAACTGAGGCATTAAAGGAGATGACCTGTGAGGCAGTGTGTGTCGTGGAGTTCTTCGTCCAAGAAAACAAAGGCAGCAATAGAAGAAACAGAAAGAGATAAGGTAAGGATTTCAGCAGTTTGAAAACAAGCCTGAGAAACTTGAGAGAGTTGGACAACCTCAGATCTAACTTCACAATACATATCACAAAGAATATGTTCCCAAACGGATTAAAATAGGCCACCTTCCTATTACATTTTTTTCAAGGAAGAAAAATGTATGGAGAAGCATGAAGAAGAGTGATATAAATCAGCAGAAATCATCACTCTGGATAAGCACCATGATAGTATATTAACCTATTTAAAATATTCCTGTAACATTGTTTGAGACAAAGCATCTGCAAAGCAGCTCACAAAGAAAAATGTTAAAACTAGGAAATATAAACAGAGTAATTAAAAGCTGACTGCAATATTATTAACATGGCATAATAATAAATCTGCAGTGTAAAGAAGTCCTGCTGCTTGCAATGTATTTCCTGTCTTTTCGCTCTTGAATGTCAAGTCTTGGGCTTCTGCACTTTCTTTTCATTTTAGCCATTTTTAATTACCTCATAGGTTTTGCTAGAGTTATAGGTGGTGAGTTGGAAGGTGCTGTGGAACAAGAACTGCTGTGAAATGATGATGCTCCAATGAGTGCTGTGCAATAACGAATGCTACAGAATCCCAGAATAATCCTGTGAAGAAGCCAGCAGTGAAGAGCAATCATAATGACTGCTGTTTAAAAAAGAGTGGGGTCTTTTGAGCAACGGCATTAGGGTCCCTGAGGGGCATTTCTGCTTCTTGCTCCTGTGCTTGGTTGTTGCTAAGTTCCTTTAAGTCAACTCCAATGTATGGCGACCCTATCCTAAGGTTTTCTTGGTAAGATTTATGTAGAAGAGATTTGCCACTGCTTCTAAAACTGTGAGAGTATGACTTGCTCAGGCTTTCCCAGTTGGTTTCTGTGACTGAACTGGAATTTGAACCCTGGTTTCCCAGAATCCTAGTCCAATGCTCAAATCACCCTGCTCCCGGGCTGTCAGCCACTAAATTTCACCACTGCCCCTGTAATAGTTATACTACTATGGTAACTTATTATCATATCGCTTGTTATATCAATTATTTGTTATATGAATAGTAGGAAATAATTGGTATGTATTCATTCCTACCTGCTTCCAGAGGACAGCTGCTTTAGTCTGTATCAACAAAACAAAGGAGACCTTTTGTAATATCTACCACTTTATTACATGCCTCTAGAAAATATATTTCTATTGATATTTTATAATGTATTTTTGAAACTAGATGATTTTATTGGCATCAAGTGACCTCACAGCACCTTCTAAAATTCTAGATCAGTGTGATAAAGTCATTTTGCACTTCAAGACCTAGAAGTCTTTGCTGATCCTCAGCAGTAGGTTTTCCACAGCGTGGAATGTTTCTGCTGTTATAAAAGCTCTGTATGATAGTCCCATGAGAAGGAAAATATTATGTGTGTTCTATCTTTTAAGTGTTTTAATAACAAGGAGAGTTTAGATTTTGATAGATATAAGCAACTGTCCTCTGGGAACTAGAGCAAACCCACAATTTCCTTCCATAAAGGTCGCACAATCACCATCTAGCATGAAAAGGTCATGACCAGTGTAACCCTTTAGCAGAGAATTAAAAAAAAAATCAGAACATTTCTACTTTTGAGTTCATTTATCATTGTTTTTTTAAAAAATAAGGTTGAAATGTGAAGTTGTAATGAGTGCAAATTACACAATCTTTTGATCATGAATTAGTGATTTTCTTCCAATAACTTTAGATGAAAAGTCATTTGTTAATGAATAATTGTTTTATGTTCACACCTTTGGGAAATATATGTGTGTAGGACTACATTAAAAAATTACCATTTTGTTGACAACAAAACTAGCTATTGCTTTCTTACTCACTGTGATATCTGTTTGCAATATGTATTTTTGAATGTGCGAAGAGAAAAGCAGCATAATTTTTGTTTGCATTTAAACTGCTGAAGACACAGACTATATCCAGGGAAGTCCTTAATTTATACCAAATACATGTCTTTAAGTGTCAAATCTCTACATCACTCTACTCCACAAACAACAAATGCATTGCTTAAATGTCAAAAGAAACAATAAATGGAAATTACTGCCACTTCAGTGAGATAAGTAAATGGGCGCAGGAATGTTTGGAAGTTACTGAATTAATAGTTCCATGACCTAAGACATTTAGTATCCCAGTCTGGTGAGCAGTCACACTCTCCGACGAAAGAAATGTGAAATTTGGAGAGTTGATGAGAAAAATGCATGTGTTCACGCACTATCAGCACAAAGTTATTTAGCACAATTGTTCCTGTAATTGCAGTACATTGTGAATGTTCAGTGTTCAATGGTCCTCGAAACTCACACTTCCAATTGGGTGATGATGGGTTCTGTTAGTGGCATACGCTGAGCTGTGAAGTATTACATTCTGGAAATTTCACTCTGACATCTGCTGCTCCTCCTCCACCTGTCTACTGTTCTTCTTTGGTTGTATTTTTCTGATCATCTCTCCCCTTTGTCTTCTTTTATTTCAGGAATTTGCAGTTAAACATCCCAGTGTTTGAACTCATATGACTGAATGGATGCCAGGATTATTCTTTTACTAAACCATTGAAGCACCCACCTCAGCCTGAGTTAAAACATCTACCCGTCAGTCCTCTGCACTCTCTCTCATCTCCCTCACATCAACTCCTTTTCTTGTGCTCTGGCCTGTGGCCATGTCTGTACTACACTGTTATAGTGCTATTATTCCACTTTCAACATCCTATGGAATTCTGGGGTTTGCAGTTTCGGGAAGAACATTTAGAGTTCTCAGTCAGAGAGTTCTTTGGCCTCAGTAAACTACAAGCCTCAGAATTCCACAGGATGTTGAAAGTTGAATAATAGCACTATAACAGTGTAATGCGGAAATGGCCTGTGCCTCTTGGTCATTCTGATGCTCACTGAACCTGTACCAGTTTTGCCTGAGAAATTGTTCTCCTCTTCTCAGTGCTGTTTCTCTTTTCTACCACCCCACTCTTTTTCTTTCTGGCTAGTCTTTTCCTCCCTCCATCCTGATTCTTTTGGTTCCTAGCTCTTCTTCTCACCTTTACCAGACATCAGATATCATCCAGCCTCTCCCAATGTTGCCATATCCAAACTATATTTCCATATTATGTAAATTTGCTCATTATGCCAGTAATGTGGTGGGTCATGAAAGGGTGGACTAGCATACACACACAGTGCTAATTTCTCACTCAAAAACACTACTTTCAACATTGATTTATAAATAAAAATAGGAAGATTGAGTTGCCTTAAATTCTTAGCATGGGCCTTTGCATATTTTGTGAATGACGTTGAGCCCCTTTCTTTAACACTTTACCATCTTTTCTCTTCAGAGTGCTCCTGTGCTTTTAAATATCAGCAGGAGATCCACATATTTGAACTTACAGCTTTCCCAAAAACATAGGCCCTTTTCACATGGGGCTCTGAAATCTTCCCACCGCGATCCAGGCAGGCTTTTTCCCAATCCCCGCTAAAACGTGCCGAACTTTTGTCGTTTCTCATGGCTCTATCGGCAAGAGGCTAGGCAAGCATTATCGCATTCACACAGCGCGGCCATAGCCCCTCCCAACATTGTCCTTTCCCCGCCCTACCTAGCGTTTGATTGGCGGTGCCCTTTTTTCAAAAAGTAAAAGTTTAGGCGTCATCGATGACGCCAAAATGCACGTGCGTCCCCTCGCACCCTCCCGGGATCCACCCCCTCCCCCGCGCCTGCTGAAGCGCCGCGGAAACTTTTGACAAAAACTTTTCCTGCCCTCTCACTTTTTGCTGTTTTGAGTATGGCAAACGAGCAGTTGAGGGAAATAACTGGGCTCCTTGCCCCGTTTATGACAGCAATTGCAGCCTTGTTAGGAGCGCTTGAATATTGCTGGCCCGAAGATGGTGCGAGTAGGCGGGGGGGACTATGATGAGCACCTCCACACCATTGCCCACTGCCTTACAAGACATGGCCACGAGAGAAGTGTGGAGGAGGTCCGGACCCGGTTCCGCGACTTGCACGCGCAGTTCTACTCCTCCCTGCACACCTACAATGGCCACCCGCCCCCCCACGCAAGGCCTCCCTTTTTCGAGGTCATGCGAAGCCTGTGGAGGGCGGCGGGGAGCCCCAGCTGAACAGCCGGTGGCAGACATGAGTAACCCCCACACACAGCGGCTGTGTGGCTATGGGAACCCCAGGAGAATGGTTGTCATGCATCCCCCAGAAAGGGGGATGCACCCTGCCCGATAAGAGCCCACGCTACTTTACTGTTTCAATTCCATAGGCAGAAGACGCCATGCGCCTTGCCATCAAGCCTCCGTGGACACGCAGGGCCCGGCACAGACGGAAGGTAGGGAAACCTTTATTTAAAGTGGCCCTTGACCGCATTTTTGATTTCCACCCTAACGCCCAAGCAATAAATAAACGACACAATAAAGTTTCCTCCTTCAAAAAGGCTGCTGTGGACGCGCACATGCCTAATCGAATTTCACCTGTGTTTTGGCCAGCAGAACAAGAGAACATCCCTCAACCGGAGCGGCCAGGGACGGATGTGGAGGAGCCGGAGGAGGAACACCCCTGTGCCCAGGAGTAGACCGTTCCAGGGCCAATGTTGAAACCCCCAGCCCTTTCCCAAATGCACACCCACCCTGTACAGCACTTTTTTTTTATTTATGTAAATATGTAGTTAGGAAAATATATTTTTTTGAAAAAAGGAAACATTTATTTATTAAAAAATTTATTCTTTCAAGTTGGTGTGTGGCTCCTTGCATGTAGCCCTCCCCTGCAAAGCTGTTAGGTCAGCGTGGCGTCTGTGGCATGCCACTGTTTCAGTCATGGACCGCTGTGCAATTCGCCAGCCAGACAACTGTTTTGCATGTTTGGCGAAGTGGTGGAAAGGGCGGTAGTGTCAGCGTGGACTTTTCAGCTTGGATCAACACTCTGCGGGAAGATTTGCACTGGGAATGCGCACTCCCCGTGGATTTCCGATCCTGTGGAGAGAAGGAGGGGCGTTAGTATTTATCAACAAAGCAAACAGTACGATACAAACAGCGGGTCTTTTAAGTCTTAAAAACCAAACTGAAAAAGGGAACTGCCTTGTGTTATAACTTCAGAGGGCAGATAGTCACAGCAGGGGAGATAACCTTTCAGCTTTTGTGATATCAACAGCTTCAAGGTAATGTACAACAACTTAAATTCTTGCACAAGCTAGAGTGAAAACGATGTGGTAAATTGTGTGCCTCTACAATAGTCCCAGGAACTGGTTTTCTGCCCATGGGATCATCCCTCCCAGAGCCACATGGACTGATAAAGATGAAATGCTTGCCTCCCCAAACAGTGATGTGCATTCCATTGCCCTATCTCCTGCCCTGGCAGGAAGATCATCCCCCTCTGCATGTGGCAGGGGGGGTTCTGACATGGGGCGTGACTGTATTAATGGCGGCCGCTCGAGAAATAACTACTGCCAGGGGTCAAACAGAAGCCACTACCCCCTACACCCCCAGCCCGAGAATCTGGATTAAAACGGAAGATTACCAAGGGTAATTTTTTTCTGGGGGCGCCAAGCAGTCCCCAGAGAAAAATAATATGTTTATGCAGCCACATGTAGTCCCCAACAAACAGGAAAAAAGTTTCCCAATAAAAGTTTGCACGGGGAAAGCGTGCTGGAGCAGCACAGCAGCCATCCCCAAATTTACACAGCATCCCGTCATTGCGCCATGATCCCGCTTCCAAAGTGACGAGAACGGGTTTGGCACGGTGGCTGCTTTGGACGTCCCCTCCCTTCCTACCTGCCCCCCTCCACAGCTTTCCCAATTTTCCCTAACCTTTAAAAGCATCCTGCCATGCCATCCTCGGCGAGTATCCACTCGCCAGCCACCACCACCCCCTCGACCCCATATTTAAAATCAGGGCACCTTCGGGAGACACAACCCCCGGAAACCCGCAATTCACGACGCCGCATGGACAAAGGATAGCTAAGGGAAAAACCTACCTTCCTTTTTTTCCGTTCCTCGTCCCTTTGCTTCCTCCTTGCAGCCGCTGAAACCTTCCTTTTTTTCTGTTCCTCGTCCGTTTGCCTCCTCCTTGCAGGCGCCTCAGCGGGTTTGGAAAATGGTGCCGCCCGCTTGTGCTGGGGGCGGTCCTGTGGCTTCTGCTGACCACACCTTGATCCCTCCCTCTCTTGATCGCCCGCGCGAATCAGGACGCACCGCTGCTTTCTCATGAAAACGTCGAGCGCGGATTGGAGGAAAAGACCACATTTTATCCGGTCTTTGAAAAGTGCGCGGAAATGCAGATTGGTGGCGCCCCCGCTCAGATTGGTGTGAGAATGCAAAAAGTTTAATGCTCTCTAACGTGTAAAAGGCACCCGACCAAGGACGAACTGGGAAGCTTTAAAAACCCCATGTGAAAACGGCCATAGACTCTATCAAGTCTGAGATCTTGCTTGAGCTATCTAAAATTCCCAACTCGACCTACAGCAACAATGGCATCATTTTTTGATGCTAAAACACGATCAAAACAGCTTACAGTAACACCAGGAAAGTTGTACAACACAAAACAACAGCTGGGGATCCTCTCTGGTCCAATCAAAAGAAAAACAAATGATCACTACACCACACTGGCTCTGCTAGGAATAACAGAAAAAGATATTATATTTGTGTTATTGCATGGTTTTTTATATTTATAACATTATTATTGTAGTCTGTATTTATTTTCAGTATCATACTGAGACTATGCAGTACAATAATTAAAGGCAAAAACCAATTTATACTAATCATCTAAAAGACCATAATTCAGTGCAGCATTGAAGCCTATTTAACTTATACTGAAATCAATGAAGTTTTAAGCATACCTAATACAATACAAGATTATGGTATTTGTTTAATGTGAAATAATTAAGTTGGTTGTATTGTCAAACAAATCAATTTTTAAAAAAATTGATTGTCAAATATGTGCTTTTACAGAAACAAGAGTTTCATCTTCTGTTAGTATTTCTTCTGGAAAATACAAATTGAACCATTTTAGTACTTGTAACACTAGCCACGTGATTTATGCCATTCAGTGTATACATATACATATATATATATATGTGGGGAAAACCTCCAGACCTGTTGGACAAAGAATAGGAGAGCACCTTTCAAATTTGAAAATAAAAGGGTGGGTGCTCATTTAGTCAAACACTTTTTTTAAAGAAATACAACATTCCATATCAGATTTGTGTTTTGGGGCTCTGAAGAAAATTCACCATGAAGATACTCTTAAGAAAGAGATAAAATGGACTTTAACATTTAAATCCCTAGAGCCTATAAGTCTAAATGAAGATTTAAATTTACAGTCGTTAATCTAAGAATGATTGTGCAAAATGCAAGAAGTAAACTTCTTTTGGCTAAGATCAAGTGTGTGAGGTAACGTTTAGGGCGTTTGCATCAGATATTTTCGTGATCATTTCTAGGGAAACTTCTGGTTCTTTTTCTTCTTTTTCTTTTTCTCTTCTGACTATCTGAGTCCATGTATCATATGTCCATGTATCAGTCCAAGGATGACAGTCTCTTGTTCTCTTTGCTTAATGGTCCATTTCTTTGCAAAGAGTATTGTACAGGTCAAGAAATTTCTGTGCAAAGATATATATATATACACTTTGTTATGTAGAATAATGTAATTTATATGCTTTTAGAGATCATAATTAATTTTGTGTTGTCCTTGTTAATATGTTAAATAGAATTATATTTGTATTTTTTAGTGTAGCACCTCAGGAAGATCAACTTTGATAGAGACCAAAACATTGTGGGCTTTTTAAAATAAATAAAACTGGTGACTGTCTTTCAGTATGTGGAACTTTGAACATTTCCGCACACAGCGAGGGAATCACTCCCTGCTGCTACTCGCCAGATCTTCTTTGGGTCTGGTCCAGTCCGGGGCAAGGAGGAGCAGTGTGTGATTGCAGATCCGTGCTGCTCCGGCGTCCAAAATGGCGGCTTCCAGTTGGTTGTGGGTCACAACCAACCACTGAAGCTTGCCAGCCTAAAGCCTGCCCTCCGCAGATCGCAGGCTAGCATTGGTGCAAGCCTGCGAATCTGCATTGGAGAGCAGGCATGAAATAGCGTGCACCAGCATTTTGAAAAACCTGAAAAATCAGGTTTTTCCAAAACACGCTGGAGGACCACTTGGGGTCGCTCCCGAGTGGACTGAGGTGCAGATCTACGCTAAGTAGTCTGGACCCAGTCCGCTACAAGGTGAAGACGTCCTCGGTGGAGGACGCACTGCGCCATTTTTTTTTAACCCGTGCGGAAATGGCCTTTGTCTCCTTTGACTTTTTCTTGCTATATTAACTTGGCCTTTTCTATATATCTAAATATATACCCATATTTGGGCCTCCTTTCAGAAAACTCAGCTGATGCAAAAATGTGGTCATTTCAGTATTCTGTGACATTTGTAGGAGGAATTCACAGAAAACAACAAACTAGCACCTTGTTTTGTTGCTTTGCTTTATGGTTTGCTCAGTATATTATCTTGCAGCTAGCAGCTTCATTTTTCTGTTTTGTTCCCATTCAACAAACCAGACAAAGAAAACAGGTTTCTCTCTGGTTTACTGGAAGGTAACAAACTAAAGAAAGGAAGCTACCCATTGCCATACAACACAATAAGGAAAGCATGGAGTAAAGATTTGTGATTTGCTTTAGCTGCTCCCACTGAAGGCACCTTGCTTATCCAGCATCATGCTTAGCCACAGTAAGCCATGGTTTCTGTGGATATGTGGTTTACCAGGGTGTACATACTAAGCCCATGCATATTAGTTATACTGATTTATAGGTCTGTTTAAATTTTTAGTTTTGATGCCGGTGCCCTAATAGCTCAAGATTATATTACCTGAAGGATTGCCTTCATCCATGTCAGTATGATCTGCTACTAAAATCTGTGAAAATAATGAGGCTGGTGAACACAAGAGAAGGGTTTTCCCATCAGTGGCACCACATTTCAGCAATAACCACACAACTGTGTTCTGTGTTCAAGATTTTAGAAGTTCTACCTGTTACACTGTATGTTGGGGGTCCCAGGAGGGGCGCCCAAATTACCAAATAAAAACACAAGATGGGGGAAATTAGACTCGAGCACTCTCTTAAGCTAGCGAGAGGCAGGGTAACTTTAGCTAGGATCTTTTAACCCTATGTCTATGGCATCAGGTCAGAGAGCGGTTAGACAAGTTCTAAAGCAACAAAAATAGCAGTTTTATTAAAAGACAAACAACAAACAAGACAACACATACACACCACTAACTAGAAATAGAAATGGAGAGTTTTCGGGGGAGTAGGTAATACGACACCCTTTCACGTAGTCCTGGAGAGAAGCGGAGGTTGCGGGGAAGAGACTCAGCGTGGCTTGCTGAGGGGAGTTCTTCAGACAAACTGGCAGCAAGGTGGGATGGAAGTCCAAAGTAGTCCGAGGTTCAGCAGACTCAGTTGCTGGAACTGAAGGGACGGCTCACCAAATACAGTGGCAGCAAGGCTGGATGGAATTCAGGAGCGATCCGAGGAAGGCTCGGAATTGGGGACCTTTTATAGGGTGGATTTTACCTACAGGCCATGCCATGCTTGGTGAGAACAAAGGAATTTGCAGCTGGACAAAGGTGTTGGAAAAGGTCAGGTTTTACATGATGAGCTTAGCGCTGGATGACAATAGTATGGCCAGTATGCAAATGGCCCAACATAAAGGAATGGCTTGGTACTCGGCCAGGCATCTTTGTGAAGTCGCGCTGAGCAAGGCGGGTTTGCAAGAAGGAATGATCCCTAAAGCATTGGAGAGGCATTAAGTTGCCAGCCTAAATGAGGTTTGGAATGTACAACCATTAACGGCCGCGCCTATTACGTGCTTGTCCAGTGGCCCCTGCAAACACATGGAGTAGGGTGGCAGAGAAAGGTCAAATAGAGGTCAAATTAGTTTGATATCAAAAGATATCTAGTGCTCTCAACAGACATAGCGTAACCGCAGTAGCATACCACTGCACCACTAAGTGGTTATTTAACCACTTCCTTTTCACAATGTGAAGAATTTTATTGGGGAGGTTTTTACTGTAGTGTTGTTGTGTTTTGTGATGTCTCCTGTCTTAATATTAATGTTACATGTTAATGTCTATGCCATTGTTTAATTTTATTGTGACTAAGTATTTCATCAGTGACAGTTTTTATGTTGTTATATTGTTTAATTTACATATTCTTCTGAGAAAAATTTCTGCTACAGAAATATAAATATATTAGATAAAATTAATTAGTAAAGAATGTTCCAAGGCTCCATGTTTTTGCTTTGCTCTTCCATTAGTCCAGTAACCACTAAGCAAGCCAAGGCTGAACAGCAGGGACATGGCACAGTAGTGGTGGGAAGCATTTTCAAATTCAAAAACCAGGTGCTGCTTGCTTTATTCAGAAATCTGGCAATATGAATAACCACCTGCTCTCAGCGGTTGCTGGACATGACCACAACAGTGTGTAGCACACAAGCATCATTACTGGAGGAAAAGAGTGAGCCTAAGACAGATAGAAGCTCTAAGCTGTGTTGTTATCCAGTTCTCCACAGTAGTTTAGCTGCAAGTTGGCCAACATGCCTACCAAAGAAACTGGGTGAACCTGACAGATCAATTGAATCATTGAAAAGCAACCAGGGAAATTAGCAGTAAAGAAGTAGATGTGAGAAGACTAGTACTTGCGAAAGTGCCCTGTGTCACATGTTGTTACTTGTGAATTGCAAGTAATCAACAAAGTGTTAACAAATCACTAAAAATAGCCCCATCACATAACTCCAAAGTGAAGTTCCGAATAATGAGCAACTGTTACTTGTAATACCAGCCTTGTCATATTCACATCTGTATAATTGCACCATTGAAAATGTTACCCACTCTAATAATGTTGCCCAATTTTATTAAAAAATGTTACTCAAATGCATTATTTCCAAGCTCTGGTTTGATTACAATCCCCATGTTATTTTGGATGATATAACACACAGAATGGAAGCAAGCTTACTGAGTGGCTTTTCTCCCACTTACTTATCCAAAGTTGTAGAACCTGTGTATGCATCTACAACGTATATGTTCATAGACTTTCTAAGTTCAGAGAAGTATTTTTATATACCGAGTATTCTGTGTGCATTCCGTAAACCTCGTCTCAAGACTGGACAAATATATTGACAAGTAGGCTTTATCTCCAGATTCATATTCCAAGTTACCTGAGTGGAGAATCTTTCAATATCCTGGAGCTCCAGCGTTTTTTGAGGGGGTAGGGAGGAGATTACCTAATGTTTGTCTATTACTTGATGCATGGTAGAATCACCCCTATAGCATTTACTAGATATCTATATTTCTAGGAGTTACATTACTATCTGAACATAAGATTTGTTTAGCATGGAAACATATGGTCCAGAAAAAGGAACAGTTCTAAAGTGTTTAGATTCAAATATGAATTAGCTGTTAACCTCCAATGACTCCTTTTCAATTTCTACTTAAAGGTTTTGCCAGCAATACCATCTTCTCTAACCTTTTGTGCTGTTCTTTGAGGCAATTCTGTGGCAAAAGTCTTCTTGAAGTCCAAGTAGATTATGTCTGTTGCTTCATTTCTGTCAGCTGTCATTGTCACTCCCTTGAAGAAGTTAATCAGATTTGTTCAGCTTGACCTCCACTTTAAATGGCTTTGACCTATCTAAGTCTGTACCTGTTAAAATGTTCTCCAGTTTTGTCCTTACTCAACGATTCTGAAACCTTCTTCTCTGCTTTGCTCCCATTCTAAATATAGATGCCATATACGTTTTCATCATGTTCCTAGCATATCACTCTTATTATCTTATCAGTGGGGAATTAAATGTCTCTGTCACTGGTTTCTTCATTTCATCTTTCTGTTTTAAGGGAACAAGGACATCAGTCTTTCAACATGCTTTTGTTGTTCAGTTCTTTTTGTTTTTTCTCACAACTTCCAAACTTTTCAATTTTCTTCTGAAAGCACTTCCTTCATGTATCCTTTTGTCCTTTTGTCCACATTCACTCTCTTCTGGTCATACAACACCAACATTTCTCAATGCTCATTAAGATATATTTTATAGCAAGTTTATAGTTTCCATTATATAAGAGTTAGTATCTTCAGCTGTTGCAAATAGTTTTCTTCTCAGATCTGAAAATATTTGAAACAATCTAGAGTAATTGCATCAAATTCTATTTAATAATACCATTGATCACATTTTTCTAATATTTGCAGAAGTTATTCTACTTTTCCTTGGGAATAGTATTTACAAGGAAATCCGCTGACTGTAAACCAACTGTATCTTTGCACAAGATGGTTGGTGCGACAGGTCTGCACTGATGTATTTCTAGAATTACACAGAGATAATCAGAATCATGCCAGAAATGGGGCATATCATGAAAGTTTAGTTTCCAAACTTTCTGCAAATTGACAAGATTGTGAAATCATGCTGGTATAAAATGGTGATATGAATTAAAACATTCCCATTAACAACAAGTTAAAGATCATGCATTCTCCCACTCTACCTATAAAACATTATCAGAGCAAAGGATTAGGACTAATTCATGGCACAGTACCAGCAATATATAAGATTCTACCAGGGCGCCCATACATCAGATATTACTCTGGCCTTCTCAGTCATTTTTCTTTCCAGAAGCTTTCTGGTGTTTCAGCCCCATTCCACACAATCTTCTGTTTCATTCCTACAGTTAGTTATATAACAAGTAAGCAATGTGTTCAGTCTAAAAGGTGTGGGACCTTACGGTCCACCAGCACTGCTAGCATCTCCTTGGAATTTGTGGGAATTATTAGCTTAAAGGAGGCCTGTGAGAGGAGGGTAATGGCGGGATATTTGCACCTGTACTAACTGCAGAGATGACTCCAGTTAAAGATTAAAAGAGTATTTTATTGGAAATTAATACACACACAGAAGAAATCAAGCAATCTCATGAACCATACAAGACTATTGAAGGGAAGGTGAGAAAGGTTGGATAGAGAGAGATTGAATGGAAGGGGTGATATTTACCAGTCCTAAACCAGAAGATTCAACAGGAGTGGCTCAAAAAAAGAGTCTGAGGGAGATACAGAGAAAAGGGAATATGGGGGACCATGTATAGTGTGATGCCCAACACACTAAAAATTACCTGACCTGGAGCCAGATTTTTCATACCCTATTTTCTGCCCTGAATAAGAGTGCATGGACAAAGCAGTAAGCTGCCGAAGAAGTCTGGAATGGACTGATTGTCTTAACTCTAGGTGACAAAACATTGATGGTAAATAGGAAAGGTCTCTGTAGGATATGCTCACTGCACAGGGCCTTGACTGCTTCATCTGGGAAGTTTCACCTTCTATTGTTTCCAGGAATGCTTATACCCTACAGACTTTTGAAAGGATCATCCCAAGCCCATCAGCACTGGGCTTTCCCAGCTAATCCCCTCTGAATTTATGACCTGGCCATCTGAGGTCATCCTGGCCTGGCTATGTGCATACAGTCAGCATTTCTCTGAACATGCTTTCAGCCATAAATAGATCTAATTTATGAAAAATAGCACACCCCTCAAAGTGGGGGTGTTGGGTATAGTAACACCCCCCCAAAAAAATGAAGCTTATGTGGCAGACCCACATGGTTTCATTTTTCCAGGATGGAGTAGCACACCCGCAGTTGGATTAAGGGATCAGGTACATGGTGTTACAAAGGATATAACACTGGTTAAGAGGGAGAGGTAACGAGATTGTCACACTTCCATCAACTCTGAAAAGGGTAATTTGGTACGGGGAGATCCAATTAAAAGTGTGGTCATAGGAAGAGAGAAAGAAAGAGAGAAGGGTGCCCAATGCAATGTGGGGAATGCCAAAGTGAGTTACATTTGGGTCCCATCTGGGCGAAACGTGGGATACATACATAAAATGATGCTCATTTCCTTTTAGTCTGTCAGACCAGAGCCCTATTTGAACAAGAAAGTTTAGGACCAAGTTGAGAATCTGTTCGTAATGATGTTCAGTTTTTTTTTTTTAAAAAAATGCCTTTTGCCCCATGTGTGATGAACCTTGTAGAGTGACAAGAGGAATACCCTACTGTAGCAGCCAAGCAAATGGACATGGCAGAGCAATTGCTAGATGGAATGGTAGGAAATGGATAACACAACTGCAACTATGCAGCTGTCCCACTAGTACTGCGCTCCTTCAGTTGTACCTATGCAACATGGACTCCTCACATTTTTTCTAATGGGAGATTGTATCCAGGATTTAAACCTGAGACTTCCTAGTATGACACCTGATTGTTTTAGTTGGCCTTATGTCTTTAGGGAATCCAATCAGTGAGTGGCAGGAAGAATTCCTTGTGGTGTCAGTCTTCTATCTGTTGCAATGATTGCTTGCTTCATGTTGTGTGGTGGAGGGCCTAGTCCTACCTGTCTCCCCTCTTTGGCCTCTGATATATATTTGAGCCTGGCGTTAACTGTGGCATTTCACTTGGCAGGGCTCAGTTCTATAACCCAGAGCTTTTTATCAAGGATTTTTTCCCCTAAGAATGCAGTTGTGACTTCTCATTACTTGAAACAGAGGTTGGGTGGAATTATGGGACTGTATGCATAATTAACATTAGGCATTACCAGTATGCTTTACCAAAATTAATGAGGTTATCGCTAGAGGATCCAGAAGTATGGACTTTGGAGTTTGCTATGTTCTGTGTTGTTATGGTGGTATCATGTTGCCAATGTATTTGAAACTGATCTCAGGATTTCCACTTTTGTCTTGAACTGCATTTCCCTGACTTTTAGTGTCTAAGTACTTGAGAAAAGAGGACATGAAGCATTTTTTTCCAAGCCACAATGCAAACTAATAAAGGTATTTCAATCTATTTGTTTGCATGGAGGTGGTAGGGAAAAAAACACTTGTGACAAAAATGGAAATGGAGAATTGATTAGGCCCCCTGCTCCAGTATTTTCCCCTAGTTATTTTTTCCTGCTCCTGTATTTCTGTGCAAACAAATTGTCCCAAAAAGATGCTCTAGAGTAACAATAGTGGTTTAAACTGCTCTGAAACCATTGTATTCTTGCACAGTGGGGACAATACTGTGGAAATGATTCATTCTGGCATGTGAGGATAATATGAGCAAATATTTCTATCCCTACTACAATTGTTCTTATGGAGACTGGAAACAGATGCTGGACAGCAAAGGACAGGGGATCTATCTTAGACGTTGTACATAGGAAATGGATGTTAAGTTCAATTCTCTGATTTTGCCCCTACACCATTTTTCCCCAGTTCATAAGAACAAACAGTTCTAGTAATTTCTTTGACAGCCAAACAGGGCCTTGTAGGAAGTAACTGATAGGCAGATCATGCAAACCAACCCACCTCACCCCCATTATCTACAGAACCTGGCTTCAGATACGTCACCCTCCTCATTCCTTTATAATCTTCTAATTTAGTTTATTTTGAATGCAAACAATAGGATTCTGAGGATTTACTTAGACTTGGTGTAGATGAGAGGCAAGAAAGGTGAATTTCAATTTAATTTAAGGAGAGACTTTGGAAGCTTGCCCTGTTTGGTTCTCATCAGGATAGCAGAGTAGACTATAGGATAGTTCTCTTAAAAAATGAACCCAGAACAGGAGAAAATGCCTTTGAGAGTGCTTGGGAAGTTTGAAACTCTGACTTCAAACTATTTCCTAGCCTCTTTTGGACAGGGACCTGCTTAAATTCCAGAGAGGCTGCTAGTAGGCAACAGCAAGTAAAAATAACGTGAGTGGTCCTCAGATGTGTCACAAGAAACATCCTGTGTTTTAAATCCCTTATTCACAGATGCCAGTAGATTACAAAAAAGGACAGTGTTGGCTTCGGGAGACAGTAGTTCAGATCTCTGTGGGATATCTATTCTTCCCATCGATTTTGAACTGCTGTTGTTTAGTAGAATGTGTGGCTTGTACCTTGTTGCTTTAGACATAGAGCATCCCTTGTGCCCAACTGAAGTTTTCCAGGCTAATAGTTATGAGAAGCTTCTAACACCTTAAAAGCATTTATGACCTTTAAAGTTTAACCATCTTCCTTCAAAGTGGGGCTCATTGTACATTTTAGTTACACAATAAACATGCTCATTCTTAAATTCTTAAATTTATGACCAATTAGGGAAGCAATACAGCTGAACAGTTTGATACAGGTCCATTGTGAACCTGATTTTGTATTGTTGCCTTTTTAGCAAGGTCAATAAATGTGGCAAATAGAAATTCTGTAGGGATGTAGGTGGTTAAAAATGTTGGTATGCCAAGGAACCCTCAGGTCTGCAAAACACTTAAGCCAGTGCTTAGCTTTAAGCATCTTTACAGTCTGCCTAATGGATCTAATCATGTGTTCTGTGCTCCCTCTGCTGGTTAAGTACCAAGCAACATTTCTGAGAAATATCTAAAGATGGGCCCATGGGCTTAATGTAGGTTGTAAGACAAGTATGTTGAAGCATAACCAGATAGGCATCATATGTTGTTGGAGATTTTGGGAAAATGATTTTGCTCCTAACTTACATATCATACAAAAATAGATAGATAGATAGATAGATAGATAGATAGATAGATAGATAGATAGATAGATGATATCAACACTTTCATACTAAATGAGCTTCTGTATTGTCTATCTCTACAAACACAGTCACAATGTATGGAAGTCTGCAGTTAGCAAACTTCTCTTTCCTCTTAACATGTTACGTTTGCTTGTTATTCTGTTCTTGCGTCTCTTGGTTTTTAAACTTTACTTCAGATAAACTCCATGTCTACTGAGAAAATGCACAAGCTTGGCAGAATGAAAATTAAAGCACTTGTTAAAAAGCAGTACATACTTCTAGATGTTGACTTTTCAAAAATTGGAAACCATGATATGGTGGCTGGTTTGTTTTTTTCCTGAGAGATGTAAGTAAAAGAAAGGCACTTCTTTCATAGAGTATGTAACATGCTTTTCTTGGAGTAGGTATAAAAGTAAAAGTTATGATAGGAACTTTCATTAAAAAACATATAAGAAAGCCAACTTAGAACAAATACATTTCTTCTCTGCCATAAAATTAAAGAATGGTAGTCTTACCAATAATCCCAGAGCAATGTTGCACATATAAAGGGAATCAAACCAATATGAAGCCAGTAGTATCTGGAGCTGGAGGATAGGAGTCATTGATCTTATTTGGCAGTTTTCTCAAAGAGTTTCAAAATGTACAGCAGGGAATTTTCTACAAGGTATTTGCAGACAGCATACCAAGCAAAACAAAGTGCATTGCATTTGTAAGTACTTTGAAACAGCAAAACATATTCATATAATGCAATATAACACCTCATCAAAATGTACCTATTCTCAGTTAATTTAAACAGTAGCATTTTACAGCATCTCAAACTTTTGCAGTTTAGAGAAGATTTTAATTTTATTTCAGGCTCTTTTACCATACTACCATTTTCTATTCTTGGATATAATATGCATTGCTTTAGGGTTTACAGTCAGAATTTAATGGTGAAAGAGGTATTAGGATGATCAAAACCAATCTTTTAAGTCTTAGAACTGACAATTATTTTGCAGTTTTAATTTTTTCTTTCTTTAAGGTAATTCTAGGAAATAATAGATCCCATCTTTAGAAGTCAGCCAAGGAATAATGCAAAAATTGAACCACATTAAATATTCACTTGGTTCAATTTTAAAAATGGAAAAAGAGACTCGGGGTATATTTTCTGTAGTAGTCTGTGAAAATTAAGCCTGCAACTCCATTTATTTTTAATGGTACTTTTCTGCTAAATTCTTCTTAATAGGTCACATTGGTCACAATTCTACTGTTAGTCTTTGTGTATTATCTCATACTGGCAATTATGGCATAAGTAGATCTAAGCCCACAATTGATATTTATTTTGTCTTTGTTTATTCAATGAAGGATTCAGAGCTGTTTCAATCCTAGAAAACACTCCCTGCCTACATGCAGCAGGAATTCCAGAACACTTCTGTCACATATTCTTGCTAACCCCATCAATTAATTCACATACCACCACTGTGTAGTTATATAACAATGTCGGCACAACAGGATCAAAATCCACACTATTGTTTATAAGATTCCCTGCGGATAACGAAAGGGCAAATGCTTCTGATTTTTTCCAGGTGTCTGGATACATTTATAGCTTTTCTATAGTTCTGATTCACTCTCAAAGAAGAAAAGAAATTGGAGCCCAGAGCAACTCTGTGATTTATATCCATATAGGCTAGGTTTTTTTTTTCAAAAAAATCCTTATATTATTTTGTACAGAAGTTTGAAAGACCGAGCCATTTGACAGGCAGTAAATTTTGTAATGGGGGAGGAAGGACTGTCAACAAGGCATCCGTGGATTCTTATAGCTGCTTTGGAAGCTATGGTGTTCATATCACCATTTGATATCATTCCTGTACATCCCTTTTTCAAGCCCCTCAAAATGGTAGACATTTCTGCATGTAGCTCTTGCTGTCTTTAAGTTAGATGGACTTAGCTGAAAAGGATAGCAAGAATGCACATCTTCATCAGTAAACAAAGTGCTCCAAGAACACAAAGGAGAAAATTTCACATAGAAGAAAAATTCATTTATACAGAAGAGAAATAGATCTATTTCTCTTTCTAAACATTATACAAGCACTTATTTCCATTGTAGATTCAAGCCTGCTACACCAAGAGAAACTCTCACTTGCTAGCTCTGCTTCCTTGCCCAGTCTGCAAGGCACTCTGCCCAGTAATCTAGAGTACCATTTCTGTCCATGCTGTTCACACATATTTCTGCTTCCCATCCCCTGTCCATCTCCAGTTCCCACTCCACCATGAGATGTCTTACTTGTGCTGTATTTCATGGGCCATCTCATCTCCTCTTGGATTATTCTTCAAAACAAACATATCTCTGAAGATGAAAGGAAAGATTTATAGTCCACATTTCAATTAAGGTTTGTTATTAATGTGCCTACTTCCACCAAGCACAGAACAACAATGATTCATGTGGCACCTTAAAGAATAACAGGTTTTACTTGGCATACACTTTGTAGACTCCAACTCACAAATAACTTCACCAGATGCATGAATCAGCTGATCTATCTGATGAAGTGGTCTTGAGTCTATGAAAGTTTATGCCAAATAAAAGTTGTTAGCTTTTTGGATGCAACAAACTCCTTATGGTTTTTGCTTTAACAGATAAATGTGGCTCCCCCTACCATGAAAACAGATGATCGAGCATATTTAGAAAACTTCTATTAAAAGACTAACTTATAGTTTATAGGGTAAAGCATTTCATGAAAGATAGAAATATGAAGAAATCTTGCTGAATTAGTTGTTCTCAATGGGATGGTTTGTCAAAGAGTTCATTAAGCCATACAAGATTTTTCTCTTCCAGCATAAATATGAGACAGCAAGCACTTAAAAAAAAAAGTTTCCACACGTTGTGCAAAATGTGGGAAATGAATATCTACTGGTAGACTGATCAAAATATGTATACAACCCACCCACTTAAACATCTACACAACAAAGCAGCAGCTACCATAGTTCAGTGATGCAAGATGAACAGTTTACACAATTTTTGTAATAATTGTTCTCACAAAAGTAAAAAGTGTCTCAAGACTGAAAAAAAATATGTTGCCATCTCCCAGATAAGAAGAAACATTTTGTCATTTTTTATATATAAAAGAATAAGACAAGTACAGGTTGTCTAGAAAGAATATTCTCTAGAAAGAATAAGACAAGTACAGGTTTATGCCTCTAGAAATCTTACCAAACTCACTTTGAAGTGAGAGACTGATATTCTATAGTCCTGACTAAGTATTTAAAGAATTATTACACAACCACTGAAGATTAAAACTCACACTATTCAAAGGGGTTAGAAAAAATAAAAATAAAAATAATTTGTACCTTTTTCTGTTAAAATTGACTATTTGATGAGTTAATTTCTTTATTTTTTAAAATGTGTTATAAAACAGCTAACATGAAAGAGAAGTCAAAGAAGATTTCTAATTAAAATTTGGTTGTAGTCAATTGTGCTCATTTATTATGATGGCTAAAATCAACCACAGCTTGGCCTCCTAACAGGTGTTAAAGATCAGCAGCTGTAGAAACAGACTGATAGTTATATTAAAGTTCTACACCTGCATGGAGAGAGTCATTCATTTATTCTGAGAACTTTGTCCTTTTGCTATAACACAAGGTTTTCTTTTTGTAAATGTGTCCCTGCTACTATTTCCTAAGTAAACAGTGACAGTAATTAAAGCTATTATGTCTCCTCTAGGCAAAGGGAACATCAGTAATAAAGTTGGGGAAAAATACAGCCCACATTTTAATTGGCTAGATTTGTAATTCTTCTACTGTGTAAGATGAAATGTTGGTGAATGAAGAAAGAGGTAGTAAATTCTTATTATTGCACAGGAAATTGCTTTAGTGCTTAGTTTTAAATGCAATTCGAAGTGAAATGTTATTAATAAAAAGAACTCATGACAGGAAAAGTTTATTCCAGTAAGGCATAATGGAACTCCATTGGACTTTAATATATGAGTTGGTTGTGCTATGTGTATGGCAGAAAATTGTTCACAAGTATGAAAAACATGGATATTTTTTTCTAATCAAAATAGTAGGTGCAGGGCATTTGTCCTTTACAGCAGCAGGACAAAACTTATGGAAAGGCTTTTCACACACAAAGGGTTCGCCACAGTATTAAAAAATGTTAGAATAGGTGCCCCCTTGGTCTAATCCAACATGATATTGTGTATGTCCTTTCCACTTAAAATCTATTTGAACGCAGTGCTCTCCATACCAGGATTCCAGTCTAAGTAATAGTGGAAAGTATGCTTGCTGTCTATTTGTTAACAGCTAATTTTATCAATGATCTCTTGCTGACCCTCATTATGTTACAAAAGCAGAAGGAACTGGAAACATCCAATAAATGTGTATCACAAGTTTTCCAGACACACTTTTATGAAATCGTCATGTTTATTTTCAAATCACTTTAGCCCCACAAAAGGACACACAAATATTTCTTGGCCAAAATATGTTAGACTATTTTGTAAAACAAAGCCTTCAAAAGTATGTCCTGAAACTCCGCTGTTCCTTCATATCAAGTCCTCAATATGCTACATCTTCAGAGTTTGGATGAGCAATTTATACATTTCCTCCAAGCTATGTTATTTATCCAGTGTAAACCTGTACCTATGGTAGTAAGACACATTCAACTAATAGAATCTCAGAAGTCTTTTAATTCTCTCCAGCTTTGCAACACTTTTGTGCACCTACATAAATGGTTTCCAGAGCAGAAGAATGTCTGTGCTGGTGAATACAGCCATTCCTGAACCATTTCATATCATGACAATGGACGAAGTGGATATAGTACATTTCTTGTGCCAGAAATGTAGATCTTACACTTCTTTTGCTGCAAAGCTTAAGCATGGGATCAGGCTGCTATGAGAAAATGATATGGGATGTATTGTATTTCTGACCTCAGTCAGATCCTGATAAGATGAACTATAAAGTACCTTAGTCTTTGATGTAAAGAGGAATTTGAGTGATTTAAAGGGGAACTTTAATGAACTACCATCTTCAAAGAAAATGCCTTTCAGATGTACAGAACAAGCAGCCTTGTCCAAGTTTCAGTTTCCTTCACAGCTTCATTTCTATTGCAAAACAGTTGCAAATTGTGATTCAACAAGAGTTAGGCTTAAGAAGAAAACTGGAATCGATATCATCTGGATTTCACACTTGGGCTGCAATCCAAAAGACACTTAGTAGACAGTGAATACAATGGAATTTACTTTTGAGTACATATGCACATGGTTGTGCTTTTGGAGTCTATGATCTCCATTAAAAAGTGCACACTCTTCTTTCATAAGCACGTGTGCATACACAGACTAGAAACACATAAAATAATAGGCCCCATGTATGTTTTCATATGCAGGATCAAAGTTCTCAAGTTTAAAATCTTCCTTCATCTTGAGATGTTGACTTACAAGGAGCAGGATGTCCTTCAAGATAACCACATTTTGAACTGCTTTAAAACTATTTCATGGGTACCAAAAGAAATGATTTATGCAACTGTTGAATTTACAGCCTTCTGCTACTGTTTTATTTGCAAGATTTGTGGACAATGAAGGAAACAATTCTTGCTTTATGGAAAGAATTATACTTGTAGGGAAAGGGTGAAAGTTGAAATGTCCTGGGAATATTGACACTTACATTTATGACATAATTACAGAATAGTGAACATTGACTGCCCAACATAGTTAACTGATGGGATTAAAAATAATAAATTAGATAGCAATCTTAATAGTCTCTACCAATTTGTTTTTCTTTTCCATAGAAAGTTGACATGCTTTACATACAGTAATAAATTTGAGTGCTTGAAAAGACTTCCTGAACATCCATCACAACCTGATCAACAATGTAGATTTGTTTCCCTTGGTTGTAAGATTTATATTCACTTATTGTTCTGATATTTTGTTTTTGTGAAATATACATCACTGTGTAACTTCTCTAATGATAGTACAGTTGTGGGTGATGTCAAGTGTGTATTAGCTGTAGGGAGAGAGTAAATAAAGGGGAGGAAAATTTTGATTCAGTTATATATATACACAACTCCTTTCTTATGTCTGTGGTACTCTAGATTAAATTGTGCTGTTCTATCCAGCTTCCAGTCTTCCTTGATGTTTCTCTGCCCTTGGAATGAGAAAAAACTCACTGTAGGTCAATGTGTGGATCCCTGTGATAACCATGTTTGTATACATATATTTCTACTTTATTAATATTTGTGTGAAACCTTTCTGACCCGCCAGGGTTTGGCATACAATACAAGTGTTTCCCCCCATTTTTTTCCTTATATTTATGAACCAAATTAAATAAAATGTAACTGGAAATGGAAATAAAGGCATAAGACAACATTGTTATGCTGAACTAGGAAAATGATGGGAACCGCAGCTCCCAGCATTCCTTATTATTGATTATGCTGGCTAGATCTGTGGAGAGTTTAATAATATAATCCCCCCTCAAGCTCAGGCCATATTTTATTAATTTATAACAAGCAATCAATAGAAGGAAATAATGTTTGTTCATCTTTCAGATTTAGGGACTGTGCCAATTTGGAATGAAAAACCACTCCCAAAAGGCAGAAAAGGGAAAATGTTCCCATCTTAGCTCATATGCCTATGACTAGGGAAAGTGGAAGAGAGCCCCAGTTATGTGCCAAACAATATTCAAAGCAAACACCATTTATGCTGCTCTGCTGCAGGCCCAATAAACCATACAATGCACACAAATGAGAATGTGCAACTGTTCCCAGGTTTCCCAGGAAACTGCAAAAAACAAAAAAGTACAAGAGACAAGAAAAGGTGTTCCACATCAGCTGGCATTATGCAAAAGTGATTGAACATATAAGTAAGTGAAATGCCCTGGACAATGTGCAAAGGTTTTCCTATTATGAAAGGAATGAGTGCAAAATCTTCTGTTGTTGCTCTAGTTGTTGTTATCTTTATATTTCCCCGGCTTTTTTCCTGATAAAGATTCAAAGCAGCTTACAATATATATTTTTTTAAAAAAGAAAAGCATAGGTAAAAATCATGGAATACAAAAGTTAAAACACAAAGATAAACAATCAAGGCAAGCAAGCCAGGCGTAAATAAGGAGTAAGTCAGGAGCAGATCCATGAAAGCAGAGATACTTCGTGAGCACTGAACAGATATTGATCTCTTCAATATCTGAGGTTACCAAATATATGTGAATACCTTTTAAAGCATCTCACTTGTAGGGACAGAGCATCCTCATCTAATGTAAAGTCCAAAAGCTTCACAGCTTTACTAGAAATATCAGATTTGGAACTCCCTAATAGCTCACCAATCTGAAGGTACAAAAAAGTAGTTTCAGTAGTAGGTGTACAGAGGACCTCCCACTGGCTTCATAAACACAAAGAACCCACATCTATTTCTTAAACTTGGGAGAAAAATTCTTTGCCCACTAGGCAGAGGTCCAGTCTTTTCAGATCAACTGTGCCACTAGCTCCCCCTTGAAGCCGGGACCAGAAGACTACAGCGGAGAGCCTACTGTTAAGGGTTTGGGCAGACCACCTTCGGCAATGTAAACAGAAACAAAATTGAGGGCCAGTAAGGTAACATGACTTACTCTCAGGCCATTTACACACTACACTGTTATAATGCTGGGGTTTGCAGTTAGGAAGGGGCATCTGTGGTCCCTGTAAACTGCAAGCCCCAGAATTCCACAGGATGTTGAAAGTGGAATAATAGCATTATAACAGTGTAGTGTAGAAATGGCCTGACATGGGACTGAGCTTGTCCCCTCTTTGCTGTGTATCTGCCAGCAGGTTGGCTTTAAACTGGGAAAGTGGAAAGGCTTTCTTAATGTTGCTGTGCTTATATTCTTATTCCATCTTAAATGCAATTTAAGCTGTTTTAAATTAGTGCTGTTTTAATATGATAGTTTGCTTAATGCAGGGATCAGCAAAATGCAGCCCACAGGTGGCATGTGAATCCCCCAGGGCTGTTTTTGTGGTTCCCTGGACCACCTTCTGGTGGACATGTGGGCATTTTTGTGCTTAGGCTATTTCAAGCCACAGAAAGGCCTTTTTAAAAAATAGGAAGTAACTTCCATATCCCTTCCTGTTATTAAGTGTGCCTGAAAAATATGGCAAAAATGTCACCAAGCCCCTAAGGGTGTTTTGGGACAACTGGAAGCAAAAAAATTATTGCTTTCAAGGATGTATGTGCATGATTGTATGTGTGCAGGGGGGGGCATGGCCCTCTGAGGTCTCTTGGGGGCCTTAGACAACCCCTAGCCTTGAACAGTTGCCCAGCCCTCATTTAATTTGTTGTTTTGTTCTGTTTTACTGTCATGACTGAGTTTTAGCTGTACTTTATTTTAGCCTTTACTTTCTGTTGTTTTGAGTCTCATACTGGGAGATTCATGTGTCTATTTAGAGATAGAGAAACTCAGATGGCCCTGCTAGTCTCACTTCTTAAATTGCCCATAGTATTCGTCCCATGGCTGGGCCTTTCCTCATGGAGCCAGTGGAAAGGGGGGCAATTGGATTGAATGACATGGATTTAGCTATCTCATTTATCAGACCCGATAATAAGCTATATCCAGAACAAAATATTAAAGGAAAATCACCATAAATAAACTTAGGCTATCATTTAGAGTCTCCTAGAAGATGTTAAATACAGGCACTATGACCAGTTTTGTTGCACCAAAAATAGACAGAGGACCTAGTATATAAATCTGCAAAACCGAAGATACACTTTGTAAGAAATATTTTTTTAAAAGGAAGTCTCTCATGATGCCAGCTTCTGTCTACTCAGGGCAAGACATCTGGGCATGCTACATTTTCTGAAAAAAAATTACACCAAGCATATATTCATGAGAAGAATCAGAATGAAGTTCAAGCAATTGTTCCTTCATCCAGGAGGGAAAAAAATCCATTAAAATCCTGAAGGAACTCTCCCAAACATCAAATCTAGCCTCATGCCTATAGAAATCCTCAATCAGGGGATATGTAATCCTTTTAAGGCATGAAAAAGCCACCTTAGGAAACCACTCTGGCAGGCAAAGTTGATTCTCACAATAACAATTCCCTTAATGGATCCACCTAGTAGAAAATTGACAAATGAGATGAAGAACATGCAATTTGTTGCAAGGGAGGTGACTAAACTGGTTAGTGGAATAGAACTTAGTACCCCAAAAGATAAGTTTAGAGGTTGCTTACTTTATTTTTTCTGGCTGTTAGGAGATGATAAGTTTCCCAGCTAGGATTGATGACTTGTATATTAATTTATTACAGTGGACTTAGCAATTCCCACAAACAGGCAATCATTCAAATATTGAACAATATCATCCAAAGCCGCTTGCCTTTTCAGGGCCCAGGCTAAGAAAGTACTTAAGCAGAAAAAAATTTGAACAGCTTACGGCCAAGGCTGTGCCAAAATAAAATAGAAGGTAAAACCTAACAGGTCAGAACCCAGTGTATGGATTAGAAAGTGACTAGTATATATTCCAAAATACGCAAGAACACAGTTGGCATCTAATTCCTATGAAGAAATCCATGTATTGCTGCCAGTCATATGCCAACATGATCGTGACATCCTTACATACCTTTACAATATTTCTTTTGAAAACCACATGGGTGAGACACATAAAATGGTCATGGTCCATTGTCATCACTATCCTTCCAGAAATACAAGTGCTAGATTGGTAAAACTGGGTATCATTGAACCTCCTAACGTTATTCCTGCCTTGGATACAAAATTGGTACAATTTGACATGGAAAAAAAACCCCCACAGAGATGCAGCTCAGCTGGTCCTGCTAAAATGCAATTTGCCCTTATGTTTGAGATTGTACTAAAATTAGAGTTACCAGACCGGCAAACTTACATAAAATTCATTCTATTTCATAGGTATTTTCAAAGGGAGAAGGAAAAAAAGTTGCCGTTGTTATCGTTGTTGTTGTGTGCCTTCAAGTCATTTCTGACTTATGGTGACCCTAAGGTGACCCTATCATGCAGTTTTCTTGGCAGAATTCATTCAGAGAGGGTTTGTCCTTACCTTCCTCTGAGGCTGTGAGGCTGAGAGACTGTGATTTGCCCAAGGTCACCTAGTAGTCTTCTATGGCTGAACAGAGATTTGAACCCTGGTCTCCCAACACTCAAACCATTAGACCATGCTGACTCTCGGAAAGAAAAATAGTTGCTTATAATCCACAATAACTAGAACAACTGAATATTTGACCATTCCCTTGGACAGAATGCAGTCAGAGGCACACCTTCATTCTTTAAAAGACTGTCATGTACTGAATGCTGTACCAAAAAAAGAAATGACAAATTATAGCACTAGGTAACCAGAGACATTATATTGGTGCTCTCTAGACAGGGCTATCAAACTGTACACCTTGGCATTTTCCAGAAATGACTCAGAGCCATTGAAAAGACTTGGGAAAAGATTATGTTCTGTACACTGAGACCTTATCAGTTGATGTGTGTGGAATTCTGGAGTTCTGAAACAGAGTGTTTAAGTTCAGTGATATAATGAACATAATTCTTGTTTATAACAATAAGGCTTTGTACTGAAAACACAAGCTATCATTTTTTTGGAAGACACAGATGTTGCTCTCATTTTTATCTATACAGCTGCTCCACAAATCCTTTATACAAAGAACAGGTGGAAGGCCTTGTTCGGTATTATCTTCTAACATTGCTGTGTCAGTGATAAAAATGTTGAGCAAATGACTTCACTTTTTAAAAATATTTAGTGAGATAATACCACTCCCTCTTTCATTTTCAAAAGAAAATATACTTTCTAATGAGATGAGCAATTCCCACTCATTCCTTCAAGAGTCACAGCTGCTGTCAGAATTCCAGATAGCTGCCCTTCTGTGTTGGTTTGTGAGTCAGATTAATCACAGCAATGAGCAATAGAATGCAAAAATATTTTAAAATTCAAAAATATTTTAAAAGTGATCTGTGGATCACTATTAACTCATTACTTCATGTTAATTGTTCAGAAAGTGATTGAAAAATAAATCAGAAAATGAGCTACTGTATGCCTAATTCTTCTTCTCCACAGAACTGTGTACCTGGTATGATGTGTTACTTTCAGATATCATCAGCATTCATAACTCCATTAGGATCTTGGTATCATTTATTACTGGAAAGCCATAACACCATTCAATATAAAGATTTCTCGAGCAGTTTATAATTCCTTTGCTCTCATTTCCTCTGACAACAACTTGTGTTTGGCTTAAGTAAAATTCATGTAAAATATTTTTTGGTATAGTCCTCAAACATACTTGTATAAAGTCATAGTATAATTATGTTACACAAATACAAGTAAGAATTAAAATAAATAATTTGCTTATGTTTACCAGCTGAAGCCAAGAAAGCTTTCACTGCTTCCTGAATCCAACATCATATCAGTTCTTCTGCTAGACAAATATGACATCCACTGCATGTATTAATCACGTTAAGGGATCTGCGCACAAGAAAAAGAAGTAAGTTGTGTCACTGGGCTCAGTGCCAAGCTTATGCAGTTTCTACATGTTGAGTAAAAATGTTCAAGATAGGGAAGCCCATGCACAAATGTCTCTAGTTACCCAAGCTTCCAGAGGAATTGAAATCCTGTTCACAAAAGCTTCCAGGTCTTCTGAGAAGCCAATGTCTGTAAGCTTTTCATTCCCTGAATCGAGACACATTCTGTGGATGTTGTGGGGAAGGGGGAAGGAATCGCTATGATCCCAGTGCCAGCAGCACAGTCCCACCGCTCTTTTCTATGAGAAGTTGTTGCTCTCTTCAGAAGTTCTATGACAAGGACTAACCAAACTCTTTTGAAGAATTTCTAGTCTTCATTCTTCACAATGCAATCCAAACTCTTTCATTATATCTAAACCCAGCTTATAAGGTCATGATATAGGGCAACATGGGGGGATAAGGGAGGCATATGACTGTTGCTTCTTTTTTTTCAAACTTCCTAAATTAGTTGACAGGTGACTTAAAGGCACATAGACATACACAAATACTATCTCGATAAAACACATCCCACACATATATCTACATGTCTCAGCGCCAGCTTCAGAGGTCTCAAATGAAGAGTGTGCAAATGTTAGAAGAAGGCATTAACACATGAAACACATAACTGGCAGCAGGGTAGGATAGATAACCATATGGATTTATGCATCTTGGCCTTTCTTTACTTCTTTCTAGATAATCACTTGTTAGTTAGTCTTCTTGCTTTCTCCTTCAAAGAGGTTATCCAGTTTCTGGCCATTTCCGCACTACACTCTATAGCACGATTATTCCACTTTCAACATCCTATGGAATCCTGGGGTTTGCAGTTTTGGGAGGGGCCAGCCGGCCCCTCCCAAAATTGCAAACCCCAGGATTCCATAGGATGTTGAAAGTGGAATAATCGTGCTATAAGAGTGTAGTGCGGAAATTTGCTTCTCTTTTGTTAGATGGTCACACATGGAGTCTTTTGTCTATAACAGTGTCTGTTTTTACTCTGAAGAGATTCAGTGAGAGAAGGAAACTCAGTACAGTGTGATTTTAGCGCAAGTCATCTTGTCAGCTATTCCCTAAACTTAATAAGACCATTCCGTGCATTACACATAGGTGAGGAAAATAATGCAATAAAATTGAGTGTTCAAATTCCACTCTGCTTCATGCAGTATTCATCACATTAAATCACCCCATACATTCAGAAACTTTTAAAAAGCCTTTCATTGTGCACCTCATGTTTTATTTATAGTATAGTTTTGTTCAAAACAGTACTCTTTTTCACTAAACACTACTCAATTATAAAATATAAAGTATATTTTTAAAAATGTACCTTTATACTTGTGTGTCCTTTAGCACCAGGGTTTAAAATATGCATTCTGGTTACTTTTGTATTGCAAAGCTCACTTTTTAGTAAGCCCATATGTCTTGCTGTTTCTTTTTAATTAACAAAATTCACAGAATAATATGTTTTTAATGTATACATTTTTTTTACTACATAGCTACATTAGTAATCCAAAATCCTTTTACCTTATTCTAAACTTAACAAGAGATTTTGAAGTAAAGTGCTACTTTTCTAGCTTAACTTCACTGACAGCATGTATAGATATTATGACAATAGTTCTAGTGAGCATAATTTATTGTAATGGAAGGCATGGAGTTTGCCTCTGTCTGGGAGAATGTTGCTGAGCATGAGTCATCTACATTTCAGAAGAATACAAAGAGGCAAAAATCAAATTTTGTCTGACACCTGGATAAGTGCCTCGAGGCTATAAACCTGATGGACTTTGATTGGAACTGAATCAGTAAAATCTGCTGTAGCTGCTTGAGAAGGACAAGTTGGATATGACTGTTTGAGATATTTCTAGGATATGGAAGGAATAAATAGATGTCAAAGTGCTTGATGAGTGCTTCAAAGAAATAATGGTAATTATTTCAGTCACAGGGATACATAACAAAACAGATATAATTTTGGTCAATATGTTGATACTGACACTTTGTAAACTCATTTTCACAGGGAATTAATTGCCCAAAACCCCGACAGATATGAAATGGCAAACATCTGCATGAAAAAAATCCTTGTGAATAGTCAGAACTTTGGATTCCTATAGGACTTATAGGAAGAGAGAGGCCTTTACTATAGAAGCCCATAACCCTTTCTTAGGCTATTTCTGCATTTTATTTGATCTTCTTGTCCTCTGGTTGCAATTCTGGCAACACCACTGCCAGGAAGATAGAGCAATGGGAATGTTCTCCTCCGCACATGACTGGCTACCAGTGAAGGGAGCATGAGGGACACCCCTCTTCTTTCTTCAGCACAACCATGCTCTTTCACATGCTGTGCTGTGACAGGAAATGCCTCTATTGTGCCTCTGGCCCTTTCACATTGGCTGGGATCATCACATTATCAGGAGTCATTTATGGAGAAACTCTGTCCTTTTCTACACAATGACTGCATCCTGGCATGGGGACTCAAGAGAAGTGGAACAGCAATTATGCTTCCTCATTATGTCATCAGGGTTCTGCCTTTCTCCCGCTACCAGCCAGCATGGGTACAGGGTTAATCATTTACGGTGGCCCTTTCTGCATGATGACTGAATCTGAGCATGAGGATGCAAGAGGAGTGAGACTGTGACGATGCTTCTGCATGATGTTATTGTGGTCTTGCCCTACTCCTGTTGCCAGCCAGAACAATCATGTAGTATATCACTGATGGAGTTTCTCTGTCAATGACTCCTGATCATGCGATGCTTCTATCCTTCCTGGCCATGCAGAAGGGCAGGAAGTGTGATGGAGGAACTTCTTGCCACAGCAAAACATGAGAAATAGCCTGGCTGCACTGCAGAAGGAAGAGGCATGCGTCAAGGTCAGAGACCTGGGCAGCCAGCCAGCCCAGATAAGGGAGTGTGAGAGCCAGCAAAGTCCAGCCGGGAGGAGACAAGCAAGCACTTTACACAAGGGAGTTCATTTACCAGAGCATCAAGCAAAAGCCATAGTCAGAGTTCCAAAAGTCAAGGGTCAAGAGATCAATTCAAGGTCGCAGGAACCAGGTGCTGGGAGCAAGGAAGAGGCAAGAGGAGGGCTTGAAAGAAGTTTGCCACAAGCAAAGGAAAGCTTCCAGGCAGGCAGTTATATAGCCCAAGACACAGGTGTGGCTAGTCACTGCTTCTTGAACTTAATCAAGGAAGCCTCCCTTTGCTCAGCTCTCTTGAGTCTTCGCCTTGTTTGTGGGCTGGTTGGCACAGGCTCCAAACCATCTTCAGAATCGGATCCCTGTTGGTCTAAAGGAGCAGGCAGAGGAATGGTCCATGGCAGCAGGGGGAGCTCTTGAGCTGCAGGACTCATCTCCCTCCAGAGCCACAGGGACCAACAGCTGCTGCTCATTAGCTCCACCCTGAGCAACAGGGACCAACAGCTGCTGATCGTCATCAGCAGCTCTGACAGGGGCTTCAGTTATCACAGCATGTCCCTCACATTCCCTTCTGCAGGGAGTTGGTCAGGTGTGGAGGGGAGCATTCCCATCATGCTCTCTTCCCAGCAAACGTGCTGCCAGGATCGTGACTGGAGGATGACAGGATCAGGTAATGTGTGCAAATGGCTGAAGTTTCTCCATCAGTGACCCCAGATTGAACAACACTCCCATCCTTACCAGTCATGTGGAATGGTCAGAAGTGTGATAAAGGCACTTCCTGCCCATGCATAGCATGGGAAAGAGCCTGGATGTGCTGTGGAAGGCAGGTATGTATCATTTGCACTCCCTTCCATAGGGAGCCAGTTGGGTACAGAGGGAAGTGTTCCCATTTCTCTCTCTTCCTGGCAAAGGTGCTGCTGGGATCACAACCAGAGGACAATGGGATCAGGCAACTTGCAGAAAGGGCCTTCATCAATGATTACCCTGTGATTGCACCAGCTGGCAATAGGAGAAGGCAGTACCATGGCAACGTCATGCAGAAGTGTCATCATGGTCCCATTCGTCCCATTCCTCTTGCGTCCCCATGCCAGAATGTAGTCATCATGTGGAAAAGGCCTTAAACATTGGCTTCTTTTAGGTGAGATAATATACATCAGTAGCTCTACAGACACTACAGAGAAAGCCTATCACTTTCCAGCTACTTCTTCCTGTTCTAATGTCAGTAGTGTCCAATCTTCCACTTTGGCCTGCTAATCGTGTTCCTTGTGTTCTGTATCAATACCAGTAAGTAACTATGTATTACTTTTTGCCAGTCTGCAGAAGAGGTATTCACCTGAGCACTATTCAGATCTTCATGTCATCCTCATAGTGAGAAACATCTATACATTGTATTATACACCATCTGAATGTGTACATTTTTCTCTGGACTGCATAGTTAGTGGTGATGATATAATGACCATAGTTAGTAGAGTTGCCAAATACCCTGAGAAAGTAATATAAACATTGTTAAATGAAAATTCAAGAACTAGTGAGAGTCCAAAGCCAAATAGATGACTGATGTTAGTCCATGACCTAGAGTGTTTTGGATTCCTAAAGACTACATCACCTGGCCAATTAGCTCACTTTTTAAAAGGTTCCAAACTGTTCATTCATCAAAGTTCACTTTTTGGACAAATTGACCTGAAATATATGTAATTTTCAATTTTCTGTGACATATATGAAGGTATATTCCCCTGATGAGTGTTTTTTCTTGCTTGTGGTAAATTTGCAGATGTCTCATTTTCACCAGCTTCTTCTTACTTAATAAACTTCTTGTATTTGATTTTTTTAAAAAGGACAATCTAAATAAGTTTGCACCTACTTGTTTGAACACACTTTCTCTGATACCCGCATTGTTTGGCAAGTTGCATTCTTTAAAAGTAGCTGAATGACAACTTTCCAGATAAGCAAGAAGAATCAAAAACTTCCTCTTCTGAACCTACATTTCTTTATTTTTATGGTCTGAAGAACCATATGAGATTCCACTAATGGCAGCTGTTGAGAAGTAATCCCTTCCAGCAGGATAAATCTCTGAACAAATTTAGAGAAAAGGCTTTATGCTCATTAAAAGCAACAGGGAGTTCAAAAGCAGTAAAAAGGGGTTTTTTAAAGGTCAGAAAACTTTCATGGAGCCACTTTCTTCTGTCCTCCAAGTTCTAAAAGCTTAGATCTTGAACAGGAGGAAATCTCCATTCTCCCTGCCACTGATTTGAATAGTATTGTGAGTATCAGGGTCTCTCATCATAGATTCAACATTCCCTTTTCTACTAAAGTTGCATAACAGAAGTTGATTTTCTTATGTTACCACAGATGTTTTTTCCTGTAAGTAAGTGAGGAGGGGGGATCAAGTATTTCAAGTGCACCCCGTGGAGAGAGATTGATGTTGTTGTTTCTGGCTCCTATTCATTGGAACGGTAAAATGTAGGAAGATTGATTAAGTATATAATGAGATTAATGATATCTGATCAGATATAGTCAGATCCATTAAATTCCAATTACATAATGAATAGTTTACTAGGATACAGTATTTTAATTTTCTGTCCACCAATTGTTTTCTTTTTATTGGCACGGAAAAATTATTAGGGTAGTGATGGCATATAATCTATATTTTACTGATTATTATATTCTAATAGTAGCAGAGATAGGCAATCATACACTGAATTTATAAGAGTTGTTAGAAAACTTTCAAATATTGAACTTCCTGTGCTCTTCTGCTTTGTTTTCTGAGGCAAAGAACAACTGTCCCACAGAACAGGAAGTTAATAACTTGTGTGAAATAAATCAACTGATTTCTACAGATAAATGACTAAATTATTTAAAAACACAAGAGTGAAATTGTTTGGGACCACAAAAACCTGTCTCAGTGATGAAACAAAATTAGACAGGATTTTTAGAGCATTATAATGAGGCTCCAAATGGTGATACAAATATGTAGAGATGTCTATGTGTGTTGTAGATTTTCATTTGCTGTTATATGAACAGTCCTAATACCTTAGCAATACATTGTACATTCAAACATTAAAATGACTAAATATGTCAAACTGTGTCCCTCCTGCTATTGTTGTACTACAACTTCTATCAAATGTCTAAAATAAGCTGTCATCGTTATAACAGAACAAACATTTCTAATAATTTGGTGCAGAATATGGCTTGCTAATTCAGAAAGGATAAAAGGGTTCTGGCCATGTGCAGTTACCACTGAGCTGCCCCGTACTTTCTAACATACTTGTATTGTTAGCTCTGTATTCTCATTGAAACTCCTGATTTCATTGTTGAGTATATGAACCACAGCTGTTTTGCTGTCACTTTCACTTGCTGTGACAGTCAGCTTTGGACTTCTAGCCCTTTAGCCTCAGTTAAATTTTTGTTGCTTGGTGTGAACAACATTACTAGGCTATCTAATCATGATACCTTTCATTTGTGGTGATTATATAGTTGCTGAGGTCCAGTTCTCTTGAAAGTATGTCTTAGTGTATGTGACTCTAGTTCCTCACTGTGATTTGAAACTCTGGACTATTCCGTGCTACATAATTATAGCATTATGATTCCACTTTAATTGCCATGGTTCCAGTCTAGGGAACCCTGGGACTTGATGTTTAGAATTCTCAGCCAGATTGCTCTAGTGCCTCATCAAATGACAACCCCAGGATTCCATAAGATGTTGTTATGGCATTTAGAGTGGCACTATAACTGTGTAGTGTGAAAGGCTTCTTTGTGGGAGTGGGGATGCTGAATTTCAAAGCAATCTTCAGAAAGCTACTATTCCCAGGGACAAGGAGAAATGCAGCAAGTCATGCTTGTATAGCTGTATGTGCATTACCAATATTGTAAGTCAGAAAAGACAGCTCATAATTACTGAGCTCATTCACAATCAAATCAAGGCAATATCTATTCATAATCCTGAAGCTGATATAACCCCAAAATGTGGGTGTATCAGGGGTCCACCTGCAATGCCAGTACGTCCCTGTAAAGGTGGGGAATTATTAGTTCAAAGAGGAGGCCTGCAAGAGGGGGATAACCTAATGATATCTGTTATAGCAATGTTTACCAGTACTTCTGCATGGAAGAACCAGCCAGAGATCCAAAAGTAAGCTTAATTGTGTTTTATTGGGGGAATTAATCAAACACACAAGATCCAAGTAGTTACGCAGTCACACAAGGCTAACTGAAGGAAAAGGGAGGAAGTTTCAGAGAGGAAGATTTTAGGGCATAGTGGGTGATATTTACCAATCTAGAAGAGCACTGAAGAAGCAGTAATGTAGCTTAGACTCATGTCTAAGGACACTATACAATCAGAAGTTCAAGCAGCAGAGTGACAACCAGCAACCAGTGTACTACGAGTTGACTGGCCAAAACTAGGGGTTTATATAGCTGATTTCTGCCTGGAGGGCAACAGTGCGAATGGCTCTTCAACCGAGTAAACAATGGAGTTCACAGCAAGGACAATGAGGTCCAGAATGAGCTAATGGTGTTAGCATTAGGTAAAAAAAGAGCTAATGGCTGCTCTGATAGCTTGATACTTATACAGGTTTTAGAACAAAGGAGAGGTTTGCCTGTTCAGAGGAAAAGGAGTTAGGATAATCAGCCATGATGTGGGAATCTCCCAGATGCTATTGTCTAAAAGGTAGAGTTGTCAAGGCTAACTGCAAGCCTATTATCTCTGGAGTTTCTGGTGATTTCTTGACTATGACCTGGCAATGCCTAGAGGGGTTTTCTGACCTAATTCACAGTGCACATGTTCAACCAGTCTTTTCCTCTTGTCCAGTCTGGCCATACAGCCATAGTAGGGCACATTTTATATCAAAGCCAACTAATATTTTTTGCCAATTGAACCATATAATAAAAGTGTGGAGGTGTGTGGCCTGGTAACACTCAGACCGTTGTAGCTTGATTCAGGTTGCTACTGACTGGATGCTTAGGAAGGGAAGAGTGCTATACTTGTTAAATGATCTACTTTTAAATTGCTTTCAATCTGAGTGCGTTTTAAAATTATAGTTTGTGTAATTGAGTTTTTCATTATAACAGCTTATATTCTTATTTGCACTTCTTTTTAAAAAAAATTCTGTGGTGAGTTGTGGGCTGCCTTGATTTCCAGATTTTGGAAAGGTGAAATATAAATGAAATAATTAATGCAGTAAATATTGTCACCATTATCATCATTGTCATCCTCGTCATCTTTATTTACATTCTTTTCCCTAAATTGTGACTCAAGGAAGCTTGCAAATCAAAATGATTACAATATCATTAAAAACATACACAAAGTCAACATTAAAATGGATATTTACCATATTAAAAAATTTAAAACATATACTATAAACATTTTTTAAAAATTAAAACAGTACAATTCATAGGAATATAGCACCCTCTTACAGCTTTTTAAAAGACTTAAGTTCTAAAAGCCAGCCTGAATGAAAAATCTTTCTTGATGATGGAAGGACAGCAAGGAGGAGGAGCATTTAGGCCATTTCCACACTACATTGTTATAGTGCTATTATTCCACTTTCAACATCCTATGGAATTCTGGGGTTTGCAGTTTACTGAGGCCAAAGAGCTCTCTGGCTGACAATTCTAAATGCCCTTCCCTAAACTGCAAACCCCAAGATTCCATAGGATGTTGAAACTGGAATGATAGCACTATAACAGTGTAGTGTGGAAATGGCCTTCAACTCCTTAGGGAGGGCGTTCCAAAGTCTAGGAGCAGCCACTGAGAGGACTGTCTTTTATTCTCCCACAGTGGTATTTATAAAGGTTCTGAGGAAGAAGGAAGGGCATATCCTGTGGATCTCAGCATCCACTCAAGCTCACAAGGAGAGATACAATCTGTCAGATAGCCCGGACCTAAATATTAGTGAGTTGGATATGAATTGGACATTTAACACTTGTGTCAAATTAGATATGAATCACGGATTTAATCCTGTCTTACTCATGCTATATAGCAGCTCAGCAAGAGAACAAAAGACAAAAGATGGCACCGAGAACATTAAAGAGGTTGTATGGCAAGAAATGATAAGGGTCTCATAGTGAGAATAAACTGGTATATGCTACCCAGAAGTATGCTATTTAGGGTTTTTATCCCTCTACACTTTCCTTAATATTGCCAACGTGACCATCTTCAGTCAACTATTGTCAAATTGTTTCATTTGACTTTTCATAACAAGAGTAGTAAAGTCAGAATCCCAGAGGGCCACATCAAGCCAGCTTAGGGTTTCAGACTGCCACAATGCACTCCCCCAAAAAGGGATACATCTGGCCACGAGCTGCATGATTCCCACCTCTAATTTATAAAACCAAAATCCTCCTCCTCCTTCTCTTCCTCCTCCTCTGCATTCCCTGGCAAAAGCTCTAGACCAAACTCAAGTCATCTTGTTCTCAACCTAGTGCAATCCTCTCCTCTTTAGTCTTCTGTTGTCTCATCTTACTTCTCTCCTATTTCCCAAAAAAACTCAGCTACCCTTAGTAATCTGACCATATAGGCCCTTTCCACACAAAGCGAGGGAATCGCTCCATGCCGTTACCTACCACTTCTTCTGGGGTCCGAAGCAATGCAGACTGTGCCTGAAGCCCTTCCGCAGGGCTACTCCTTGGTCCAGGGCAAATCGGAGCAGTGTGAGGTCTGTAGATCCACACTGCTCCGGCTTCCAAAATGGCAGCTTCCAACTTCCAAAATGGTGGCTTCTGGCTTCCAAAATGGCGGCTTCCTGTTGGTCGTGGGTCCTGACCAACCACTGAAGCTCACCACACCAAAAGCCCACCCTCCACAGATCACAGGTTCGCGTTGGTGTGAGTCTGCGAATCTGCACAAGAGAGCAGGAACGCAATGGCGCATTCCAGGAAAATAAAGACCTTTTTCCCCCGGTCTTTAGAAAACATGCTGGAGGATCACTCGGGGTCGTTTTGGAGCGGACTGAGGTGCGGATCTCTGGTAAGTAGTCCGCTCCTAGTCTGCTCCAAGGTGCAGACGACCTCTGTGAGAGGATGCACTGCCCGTTCTAATTGCTTGGTGCAGAAAGGGCCATAGTAGCCCTGTTTCAATCAAGGTCTCTATAATGTTCTCCTCCTTTTGTCTCTGCTCTTACAACCTGATCCAATCTGATACATTTTTGACTGTGACCTTTGCTTCCCCAGTTTCACTAGCATCCTGCTCCCTCCAAAGAAGCTGCTCTTACTTCATTGTTACCTTATGTGCTTGGAACTGCCCTCATGATGCCAGTTTTCTTACTTCTTACACTCCTCACATCCACATTTTCTGTAAAGGCTTTGGCATAACCCCTAAATCCCCATGTTCTCCTGCAACTAAACTGCAGTTGTCATTAAGAATGTATAACTACAAAAATTGCAAATTGCCTCCTTGTTTGTTTCTGGGTTTCTTTTTTTTGTCAAAGTTCAGACTCCGCAGGGCAGCAGTCTGAACTTTGTTTTGCATTATTTAGAGATCTAAGCATACACGCTGATTGGGCTATATAAATAAATAATAATGAATGGATAGACAAGCCTCAGGCTGCACTTTCAACCATGCTAAAGAACTTTTCCTGGTGGTCTTGGACATAAATTACAAAGTAATATCAGGGCTGTCTGCCACAAAATTATAAGCTTAAAAATCACTAAAATTCAAATGCCAGTAAATGAAACTATTTTTTCTTGTCATCCCCTCAGGACCACAATGTTATTACATAAAAGGAAACAAAGATGTAAGAAATATTGTCTCTGGACCTAAACTTCAAAAACTATTTATGTATTTTATAAACAGAAAATCACCCAGGGGTCGCCTCTCTTTGCAATGTAGTTGGTTAAATTTAGTCAGTGGGAAAATATGTTTGCAATATTCTGATTCTGTACACCTACATTTCACTCCTCCTCCTCCCACCCTTTTGTTTATTGTCTAAGTTTATTTTCTGTGAGGCACATTGAGTTTAAGTATATGTTGTATTTATATTTTTCATTTGATTAAAAAAAAATAAACCTTTTTCTTAGAGGATGAGGCATAAAATACATAGAGTCTTTTCTATGTCTCACTAAAACAGCCTTTACTGGATGGGTTGTTCAGTTGTCACTGCTACAGCTAAAGCCACAATATAATCACAGCAAATGGCACGACACAGACAAACCCCCCCCCCGAAATACCAAATCTTAATATTTGGGGAATCTCATCTTTTTCCCAATCTGAGTGAGTAGAGTAGAACTTTCTTCTAGACAGACATGATAGTACTCACTCACGAGGCATGTTTCATTGCTTGAAATTAGAATAGGATTTTCTGTCCAATGTTTATTCACGTAGTTGATAAAGAACTGTTATTGGAATGCAAGTTTCTTGTAATAGCTTCTAGCATTTCTCAGTTTTATACGTGAAAGAAATTTTTCAATTTCCAGTCTTTGGCCTTTCTGATGAAACTGCTCACTGGGGTGCTTACTGTAGCAATTCTGTATTGTCTTTGTTTAATACAGTCACCTATCCCTCAGGAACCAAGTGGATTTCAATTGCTTATTATACACAGCCCACTGAGCAGACATCCAGTGGTGATTTTTGCTCAGCACTAGCCTCAACTTGAAAAAAAAAATACTGTGTTCTAAAGATTTTTTAAAAAATTCCTCTGACCTGATTGACAATATTACAAGGTGACCATCCTGATGTGCTTTGGTAGTTCAAGAGCACCTTCCTGATGATTATGTCTAAACCCCTAAAACACATGTGCAATAATAGTATATCAATATATAGCTGCACCCAGCTGTTTGGATATTTCAAAATTCCCACAAAGTGCATTTTAAATAAAATGAGAGAATCAGGATATACAATATTCCAAACTAGGATTTCACTGAATGAGGGGATTTCTTCTGCCTTCTCCTCTTTGAAGTTGCTTGAACACTGCATTTTTTATTCAACTGGGGGTAAGAACAATCTCATAAATGATTTACAGGAGTCAAAAACTCCATTTCAGGTGTGTTTTCCAAAATATTTAGGCTTCATGTAAATTAAAATGCAAAAGTATGCATCACATGAATTCTGAGGACCTGTAAGGATCGAGTCTGTAGGTTAACATATCTGGTCACAGAGTTTGTGTTGCTAGCTGGTTAGACCATTGTATTTCTGTAATTCTACCTTTATTCCTTCCTACAACTGAGAAATAATTTATATTCTTTTCCTAATAATCAAAGTACACTAAACCAAATCAACCCACAGCCTAAATGACTCAACCAATTTTCTATGAGAATAAAATATCTCTGTGGATCAAAGAAAGGAAAACATCTATCACTTCCTACAGAAGTAAACTTGGTGCCACCTTGCTAACAGAAATAGACCATAACTAGTGTCACAAAGAGAGATACACCAGAGTTTTCAGAGAAGCCCTGAAATCTTCAAAAGTAAAACAGGCCAATATAACCAATATCAAATCCTAAAATGAAAAGAGGGATGGCAGGATTGATCATGTGCACTGTTCAGTTGTTGGGCAGTACAGAAAATAGATAGATAGATAGATAGATAGATAGATAGATAGATAGATAGATAGCAGTAGATAGAACAATTGATTAATCTATAGATTAACATTAGTTGTCAACATGAAAGAAAAAATAGAAAATTTGTGAGAGAGGGTTAAATGGCTTTCTTGTTTCTCTTACAACTTTTTGTATCCTAAGAGGTGAGGATGTACTGCAGGATTGTCTATTTAAAAGCAGTCTCAGCACTATAGCAAGATTATGGGATGGAGAAACCAATTATAGTGCTAGGGAGAGAGATAATTAATGCCTAGAGTCACAAAGTGATGAAGAAGAGGACTCTGATGTGAATCTTGTTATGTTTTTGCCTTCAGCTCAATTTAAGTGGCTGTTATTTATTTCTATACATCAGAGTGTGGAAATTACGGAGTTTTCTAGAACTTGTTGGGCTGAGACGCCTTCACCATTGATTGTGCCGACTTGCAGATGAGTCTGTACCCTATACTAAAGTGCTGCCCTCAAGAATGGTATTTCTACCCATAGCAGCGATGGAAATCATGCAGCTCTCCAAAGGTTGTCGAATTACAAGTCTGCAATCCATCTCTGACAGTTATCAGACCACCACCAATAAAGGCATCATGGAGAAGGAAGGAAGGAAGGAAGGAAGGAAGGAAGGAAGTGTAATCTATCTTTTTCCATCCATTTCTGATAGAGAAAGAACTTCTTTCTTCTGAATTTGGTGAGAGATTCTGTGGAAGGGCTGAGTGTAAATGACACATTTCCTTAAAATATGATGAAACCTGCAAGAGAATAAAGGAAGTATTATTCTCCTGCTTTTAAACTTCACTTCTACGTCATGTTGACCTTCATTCTTCTCTGTCCTGCCAGAATCATACAAGTGCTCCAACTCAACACTAATGAGTTCTCTTACACAAAGAAGTTCTCTGACATATAAAACAGGCAGTTAGGCTTGATTTCTGGTCATTTCCTCACTATATTGTTATAGCGGTATTATTCCATTGTTGACATCCTGTGGAATTCTGGAGATTGTAGTTTACTCAGCCCAAACAGCTCTCTAGTTGAGAATTCTAAATACCCCTCCCTAAACTGCAAACCCCAGGATTCCACAGGATGTTGAAAATGGAATAATAGCACTAGAGCCACAGTGAAAGAGATTTTAAATCCAGATGGATGCTGACTTTTGTTTTTGTGTGGTTTTAATTCATTCATTTTATGCTTTAACTCATACTTTTTAAATCCATGTCCTTGTTAGCCACTACCAGTCCTATCTATTGGATAAAAATATAAAACAATAGTACTGTAAAAAAAAAAAGTAATCAAAATATCATCCCACTTTTTCTCCAGAATTGTGACTCAAGCCAGTTTACAAAAGTTAAAAGAGATATATATAAAAGAGATACATATATATGATAGGTAAAAATATTCCCAAAAGTTACTATGAAGGGAGGAGATGGGAAAGCCTGGCTGGAGCTGGAAAGAGGAGCCTACATGAAAAACTGAGACTTACCTCTGACAAAAAGCAGAGGGAGAACAGACTGCAGAGAGTGTTACCACACATACACCCCTACTGTATGCTGTTTTCATAACTGGACACATCTATAGCTGGAACACATGTTTGAAAGTGCAGTGACTGTAAGAATATGCCAGAGAAGGGTGACCTGAGAGATGATCAGATCATAAGTTCAGAGAGGATTAGGTGGGAAAGTCCAGTACTAATGGTATTATGATAATCCTTTCAAAAACTAAGCTATAAGCACTTCTGAAAACAATTGAAGGTGATAGTGGCCAGGTGAAGCAATCAGGGACCCTACTGTGGGCATATCCAATGAAGACCTTCCCTATTCGCCTTACCTGACCAAAACATTAAGAGATTGTCAGGACTCTCATCCATTGTTTTGTTGCCTAAAGTTAAGGCAATCAGCCCATTCCAAACTCCTTTGTCAAATCTGTGAGAAAGCCATTACTTTGTCCATGCACCCTCCTTTGGGACAGGACATGGGGTATATATACCCCAACTCCAGCTCCAGTAAATTATAGTACTTGGATGTAATACGTGGTGCCCAGACTTCTGCTCATTCTTGCTGCCCTCAGACATGCTGTCTAAGCCACTCTGCTTCAACCTTCTGCTTCAGGAATGGTAACTATCACCTTTCCACCCAATCTCTCCCTATACAATCTTTCTTGCTTCACTTTCCAGTAGCCTTTTATAGTTCTTGAGAGTGCCTGATTTCTGATGTGTTTGATAATTCCAAATAAAATACCTTGTTTTACTTTCAACTGGACTCTTCTCTACAGTTAATACCAGTATACATAGGTGAAAAGATCCTGTTGTTATCTTCCTCTTGCAGGCCTCCTTTGAACTAATAATTCCTCGATTTCTAAGGAGACTCTGGCATTGTGGATGGACCTCAAAGTCCCCCATCTTAGAATAACAAGAGACAGGAGGAAGAGAAAGGGAAAAGTTGTAATAGAGATAAGACATTCAGCTGGGGGAGGAACTAAACAGGATTTTGGGAAGCTGTGAATGATTAAATAGTTCAGGGGTTAATGTGTGATCTGACTTTATATTCATAAACTTCTACTTGTTTATCCTCTTTACAACTGTGTCTGGCTGTTCCATTTGATAATAATTTTGATAATCTGGTCATACTTACCACAATGAATCCACAGAAAAAACATATCTACTGGTCCATGTAGGGATCATCTTGAAGCTCATCTTGAGAGAGGGATCCTGAGCGGGGAAAAGGGACAAGGTGAATGACAGGAGCACAAGGGTTTGGAATTGCAGGACCAGCCTGGAAAGGGTATCCGTTACAGTTACTGTTAAAATGTGATTAAATTATTCATAGCATTAAAACCATTTATTCATTACAAATGGTAAAATCAGTAGAAGAGCACACTGTTAAAAGCCCATTGTGGTCAGTTTCCAAAAGCCTTTGGAACAAGAACATATTCATCTGCTGGAGAAGGACATGAAGGATAAAGCATTCCCAGTCTAGTTAAAGGAGGGAACTTTCAGACCTTGGTGCCACCACTGAGAATGCCATTTGCCCAGTTACCACCAAACATACTTTTGAAGGTGGTAGCACAGAGAGAAAGACCCTCCCCAATCTGGGCAAATCATAAAGGAATAAATAAAGGAATAATTTTTAAATGGAACCTATAGGCTTAAATACCATAAGAGCTGCATCATGAGATAAAAAGAAGATATTTAAACCAAATAGGATTGTATCCACTGAAAGTTTTCAAGTTTCTGAAGATTTCCTTTTATAATCAAATTTTTTTAAAATGAGAAATCATTTAAAAATGAAAATCAAGACTTGATGTAAAGGTTCATGCAACAGACACTTTGGGTTGCTTGGAGAGCTGCATAAAAGGCTCACTTACATATATAAAATGAAAGCATATGGAGAAGAATTGATCCTATAGAGAAAAGAATCCCATGTGGTATAAAGGGAGGAATTTCTTCCTAGATTGAAATATGATTCATCTTTAAAAGAAATTCAAATTGCAGATGGTAAAGCTCAGACTGAAAGAGGGGGAAATCCATGTTATACCAGCAGAGTAAAACATATGTTCCTGATAAACGCTATAAATAGTAGCAACTGGGTAATCCTTTGGGACTTATCTGCGAAAAGAAAAGCAGCAATAGGCAATATGTATTTGTGGATTCTGCCCCCACCCCCCACATTGCCCATATCCATCTAGTGGCAGCACATTTTTCTGCTTACCATATGTGCTAAAATTCAATGTTTGGTTCAAAATAATGCTAATTTGCATTGGCATAGAGACTTAACTCACTGGTGTATTATTACTGTGTAAGCAGGTGTAGAAGCAACTGCAAATAAATGCTTGCTGATGGAATCCCAGCAGGGTTTCTGATGAGTTTTCATTTTGTTGAACCTTACCAAGGAAATTACTGTGTAAAAGGCTTTGCTATTAGTTCTTTGCCTGAAAAATCATTTAGTTACACCTGGTCAGATTGATGGCAATTATAATAACTATGTATAGAAGCCATACCAAAAATCTTACCCATTTTTTCAAAGCCATGATCTGAAACTTGTCGGTGTAACCACTGAAAAATACTCAGCTATGAATAAATAATAAAAACAAATGTGCAGAAGGGGACAGAACAGATTTAGCCACAATCAAGGGCCTTATATTTAAGAGACAATGTAATAGACAGTATTGCAAGTGTGAATAGTATGCACATTGTTCTTGTTCCAAATAACATGTGGTTATTATTGTTTTGTAATTATTCAAAACTGGTAAAAAGATACAGAGAAAAGTATGATGTTATGATTTCTCATTAACACCTGACTATAATCCAAAAGACACAAGAAAGATTTGAGCATTTTGTAGTGAACAGATCCAAAATGGGTGCTAAAGGTATCTGGAAAAATTAATAACAATTATTATGCAGCCAATATCACCATGATAGACAGTAGGGAAACAATATAAGCAACATGAGAATTTATACTCTACAAAGGAACTACACGTTGTCCTACGTTAGAGTAAGGAATGCCAAGGAACACCTACTATAAAAAAACATAAATGATACACCTGTAGGACTGTGTTTTGATTCATAATGTTACTTTTCACTATATTTTAAATTTAAATTTTTCAATCCTTGCTTTCATCTGCAAATATCTCACATCTATTTGCATTATTCTTTCCACAATCCAATACATGCTTAGTTAAAGATCAATCTTTTCAAGTTTAAGGGACTTATTTTGTATAAAGACCTCATTGAGGTAGGACCGTAACACTTTATTTTTAATTAAATACAGAATAAGGACAATATAGTATTGTACACCTTTGAGTCACATGACTACTTCGACTGTGACAGCTGCCAGGGCCTGAAAGGACCTAATTTTAACAGCGTTGACATGATTTATGTGTAGCACCACATCAGGCTACATTAATCTATATCTGAAAACACAACAAAATGCAAAGCATGTGTCTGGGCAATCCCCACACACTTAGAAAGCAATAGGTTTCTTCCTTCCTAAGTAAAAATAGGAAACATATTATTTTATCCCAGGAGTATTGCAGGGAAGTGCAGTTGGAGACAAATGGAGATATCATCTTGGAGGTGCGTATTCATGGGCGGGAAGAGCACTGTAGCTTATAAATCATAGAATCATAGAAATGTAAGTTGGAAGAGACCACACGGGCCATCCAGTCCAACTCCCTGTCATGCAGGAACACCCTCAAAGCACTCCCGACAGATGGCCATCAAGCCTCTCTTAAAAACCTCCAAGGTAGGAGACTCCACTACTCTCCGGGCAGAGATTCCACTGCCGGACAGCCCTGACTGTCAGGAAGTTCTTCCTGAGGTTCAGGTGGAATCTCCTTTCCTGCAGCTTGAATCCATTGCTCCTTGTCCTGGTTTCTGGAGCAGCAGAAAACAAGCCCCCCCCTTCCTCTACGTGGCATCCCTTCAAATATTTAAACATGGCTATCATGTCCCCTCTTAACCTCCTTTTCTGCAGACTAAACATACCCAGCTCTCTCAGTCTATCCTCATAGGGCATTTTTTCCAGGCCTCTCACCATTTTGGTCACCCTCCTCTGGACTTGCTCCACTTGTCAATATCCTTCTTGAATTGGGGTGCCCAGAACTGGACACAGTATTAAGATGGGGTCTAACCAAAGCAGAGTAGAGTGGTACCAGTACCTCCCTCGATCTAGACACCATACTCCTGTTGATGCAGCCGAGAATTGCATTGGCTTTCTTGGCTGCCGCATACACTGCTGACTATGTTCAGCTTGTGGTCTATGAAGACTCCTAGATCCCTTTCACACGTACTGCTATCCAGCCACGTGTCCCCCATCCTATATTTCTGTATTCCATTATTTCTGCCTAAGTGTAGGACCTTACATTTCTCTCTGTTGAATTTCATTTTGTTCGCCCTGGCCCAGCTCTCCAATCTATCCAGGTCATTTTGAATTTTGATCCTGTCCTCTGGCATATTAGCAACCCCTCCCAATTTGGTGTCATCTGCAAATTTGATGAGCATGCCCTCTATTCCTTCATCTAAGTCATTGAAAAAAATTTTTAACAGCCTGGGCCCAGGACAAAACCTTTGTGGCACCCCACTAGTCACTTCTCTCCAGGATGAAAAGCAGCCATCCGTGATCACCCGTTGGGTTCGGTGGTCAACCAATTACATATCCAATTAACAGTAGCCCTGTCTAGCCCACATTTTACTAGCTTCGATGCAAGAATGTCATGGGGAACTTTGTCAAAGGCCTTACTGAAATCGAGATATGCTACATCCACAGCATTCCCTTCATCTATCAAGCTAGTAACTCTATCATAAAAAGAGATCAGATTAGTCTGGCATGACTTTTTTTTGAGAAATCCATGTTGACTTCTCGTGATTATTGCGTTGTTTTCTAAATGTTGAAACTGAACGCTTAATGATCTGTCCGGGATTTTTCCACCGATGCAGGCTGACTGGGCGATAATTATTTGGGTCCTTTTTCTTTCCCTTCTTGAAATGGGGATAACATTTGCTCTCTTCCAATCTGCTGGAACTTTCCTGTCCCCCAAAGATTTCTCAAAAATTATGCAAGCTTCCAAAAATGCCCTTGCAGCTTTTTTAATTCCTGGATGCAATTCTTGGGCCCTGGAATTTAATACCAATGGGGAGGTATTCCTGTACCACCTCTCTCTTTTAAGTGCCTCATTTCCTCTGCTCCCTCCCCTGCTCCCCTCCCGCCAGGTTGGTGCTTGTATCCTTCTGGGAAAATCGGAGGCAAAGAAGGTGTTAAGTAGCTCTGCCTTTTCTCTCCCCCCTGTGAGTAATTCCCCATCTTCTCTCGTAGCGACCCTACTGTCTCCTTCTTTTTCCTTTTGCTGGGACATATTTAAAAAAACCCTTTTTATTGTTTTTAATGTCTCTGGCCAGCCTAAGTTCGTTCTGTGCTTTAGCCTTTCTGACCTCCTCCCTACATCTCCTGGCTACTTGCTTAAATTCTTCTTTGGGGGTTTTCCCCCCTTCTTCCATTTCCTATACGTGTTTCTCTTAACTCTTAGCTCAGCTGGAGTTCTTTAGTCAACCATTCTGGTTTCTTCAGATGCCTTCCATTTTTCCTCCTTATTGGCACAGTTTTAGACTGTGCCGTCAGTATTCCTTTTTAAGGAACTCCCATGCCTCCTGAACTCCTTTCCCTTTCACTATTCCTGACCACGGAATTCCAGCCAGCAGCTCCCTAAGTTTACAGAAGTCCGCTTTTTTAAAATCTAAGACGAGTGTCTGGCTACCCTTATCTTCTCCTTCCCACTGAATGCTAAATTCCAACAGGGCATGGTCACTCCCCCCTAAAGATCCAACCACTTCTACCTCATTCACAAGGTCATCCCTGTTGGTCAAGACCAGATCTGAATTTTGATCCCCTTGTGGCCTCTTCCACCTTCTGGACCATAAGTTTTTGCAAGACAAGCAAGAAACTTGCTGGACCTTGCTGTTTGGCAGAGTTTGACTGCCAGCATATATCTGGGTAATTGAAATCTCCTATTATTACTGTATCTCTCCTCTTTGAATGTTCAGTCATTTGGTTGAGGAAGGCGTCATCCAAGTCCTCAGCCTGGGTTGGAGGTCTGTATAAACCCCCACCAGAATATCCCTATTGTTTCTCGCTGCCTTAATTCTTACCCAAATGCTCTCTACCTGGCTTTCTGGGTTTAAACCCAGGATCTTTCACAGGTGAAAACATCCTTGACATACAAGGCTACTCCTCCTCCTTTCTTGTTTGGTCTATTTTTACAAAATAGGCTATACCCCTCTATTCCTATATTCCAATCATGAGACTCATCCCACCAGGTCTCAGTGATGCCTATCAAATCGTATTTATTTTCTTGTACTAGGAGTACAAGCTCATCCTGCTTGTTTCCCCTACTCCTTGCATTAGTGTAAGACACTTAAGTCCCCAGGCCCTTCCTGCAATCCTTCTATTGTTTCTACTCCTCCCGCCATTGGCCGCTTGTACTACTTGTCCAGTATATTTGGGTTTTTTCCCCCGTGTTCTCTGAGTCCTTGCCCTGAATAATTTGTCTCCCTCCCCCGTGGATCTTAGTTTAAAGACCTCTTAATCTTCCTTCAAACTTTTTCAAAAACATTCCTCCCCGTTTTGTGAGGTGACCCATCCCTTGCCAGAAGCCCATGTTCATGGAAATTCAGGCCATGTTCCAAAAACCCAAACCGTTGTTTGGGGGCACCATGTGCGGAGCCAGTTGTTGACCTCTACTATTGCCCTTTTCCCCCACATGCCCTATCCTTGAACAGGGAGGAAGCAAATGACCACCTGCACACCAAGGTCCTTTAACTTGGTCCCCCTGCTCTATCCCTTTTCAATGTGGTTTAAGCTGCTCCTCGCAGTGTCATTGGTTCCCCCATGAACCAAAATGAGGGGCTTATAGTCAGTGGGTTTGACTAGCCTGGGTTCCTCTCCGTTATGTGGTTGATCCTGGCCCCCGGAAGACAACAGACTTCTCGATTGAGCTTGTCCGTTTTTCAGATTGCTGTTTCAGTTCCTCTTAGCAAAGAGTCCCCAAAACCAGAACTCGCCTCCTCTGAGACTTGTCCTGGGCTCCTCGGCGAACCTGTTCTCTCGGACTGCCTGGGCATTCTGTTTAGGCTGGGAGTGTTGATCTAGTCCCTGTTGGTGAAGTTTGATTCCTTCTTGTTGACATTCTGTTCCCCCCGCGTGGTGCTCCTCATTGTTCATAAGGCCAAGTAGTTCGAAGCGATTGTGTATGCTAAGAGTCTGTGTTACCTTCCTGGTCCTTTTACTCCTCCGTGTGACATTCGCCCAAACCTCCGTTTCCCCGGGAAAGTGTGGTGACTTCCTATCTGGCAGCTCCTCCGTGCATTCGGTCTTCTGGTAGGTTTCTCTGCCCTATCCAAAAACCCCCCCCTTCCCCAATAAATGGAGTAGAAATTGGCCTCCCCTCGAAACCCTTTTCCTCCAAGAATACCCGCTTGCATTATGCAGGTGTACCCAAACCTTTGTGGAAGAAAAAGGAAAATCCACAAGGTTCAGGTACTGCAGCAGCTCCCTACCTTCCATCCTTTAAAAAACAGAGAGTGTCAGGAGAAGCTCGAGAAAGTAAAGGGTAAGGCGCGCCCAAAGGCGCCGCCCTTTGGGACTCCTAATAAAGCTCCTCCCCGCTAGCTGCCTCCTCCCTCTCGTTAGTCAGACCGTGTGATCAGGCAGACCCACGGCCAGGCAGTAGCCAGCAAACAATAGCAAGCAATTAACAGCAAAAACCAAGGCCCCCAAGCACAGCAAAAACAAGCTCAGCAAAAAAAACAAGCCTGTGAAACACACCTGGTCTAGGACGTCTTCACAGGCCCAGCTCTCCTCTGCTCTTTCCTCTGGGAAATGAGCTAGAGGCCCGTTGGTAGCTCCTAATAAAGCTCCTCCCCGCTAGCTGCCTCCTCCCTCTCGTTAGTCAGACCGTGTGATCAGGCAGAGCCCACGGCCAGGCAGTAGCCAGCAAACAATAGCAAGCAATTAACAGCAAAAACAAGCAAGGCCCCCAAGCACAGCAAAAACAAGCTCAGCAAAAAAAACAAGCCTGTGAAACACACCTGGTCTAGGACGTCTTCACAGGCCCAGCTCTCCTCTGCTCTTTCCTCTGGGAAAATGATGGACAACCTAGTTCAGTAACTATATTTTAAAATGTTTTTATGTGTCTCATCCTTGATTGATAGAGCCATGATGGTTGAAACCACAACAAGAGATAGACTGCCTTTGTTATATTGAGATAGAAAAATCCAGGAGAGCTGGGATATGGTGGGGCATGAGGCTTAATCATTAGATCCATTCTGAACCTGACAATAGTATAGCATTGTGCCTACAAAACAGAGAGTCTAAATAAAAATGCTAACAGCTAAGTCAATTAGGAACATCAGACAATGCCCTGCCGACTTTACCACCTTCTCAGGATTATTTGGTGGGAACAATGGAGAGGGACTTTCTGGTGGATGGAACTCTCTCCCTAGGGTGCCCAGAATGGCCCCATAATTGCTTTCCTTCTGTCAGCAAGATAAAACATTTTCATACCATCATTTTTTAAGAAACTGATTGGGGTGGGCATTTAATGCTGTGTTGTGCTAGTTTTAAGGCTTGTATGTTGTCTTTTAGTGAATTCCAACATTTTAAATGTTTTTAATTGTTTCAATTGAATTGTTTTTTTGTTTTTTTATATTTATACTTTTATTGAAGCTTTTGTATAGTTTCAATCTGTATAGCCTCTAGATAAATTGTTAGCTCCATTGAGTCTCATTATTGATAGAAAGGCAGAATATAAATGAATAAAGTAATAGTAGTAATAATAATAACAAAAATAGTAAAAACAACTACAACAACTTTACCACCTTCCACTTTCATAGTCACTATATCTAACTATACTTGTACGCATTCACAGTTCTGCTGTTGCATATGTTCAAGCATTAAAAAGACATCACAACTCTTATGGAATGCATCCCAAGGATCATAGGAAAGATTTACTTTCTCTCCCCAACAATGGAGTTAGAAGGAGGACCTCAGAGGAGGAGATATGGTCTCAATCTGTCCTGTTTTGGTTCCTATGGATTTTTCCAACTAACATTTCACTAACATTAGAGCTCCAATGTGGGACAAAAGGGAGGAGAGGGGATCACAGTGTGGGTTTGGTACAACTGTAAAGGCTCTGCTTTCAAAGAAACCACAGGGCTGTTGGTTCCTCCTTTCTCTCCCAAAACAGGACAACAGTTAAACTATCCCTGGAAGTGCCCTAAAGGAAGGTACCACAAGCAATATGTCAGAGGGCTCAACTCCTGTCATACTAACAGAAGCCATTTCTGCATGATCACATTCTTGCACATTGTCCTGTCACAGTTCCAGCAGCATTCCTACCAGGGAGGAAGCATGCCAGGAAAGCTCTCCACCACATCTCACTGGCTCCCTGTAGAAGGGAGAGCAATGGTCCTGTTCTTCTTTCTGCAACACAGCTGGGCAGTTTCCATTGTGTAGAAGTGTAGAATTTTGCATTTCTCTATTGAATTTCATTTCATTAATTTCTGCCCAATTTTTTAGTTTATTAAAATCCTTTTGAATCCTGTTCCAATGTGTAAGCCACCCCTCCCAGTTTTGTATCATCTGCAAACTTGATTAAGATTCCTTCACCCTGTCAGCTGGAGAACACAAGATGTTGATGAAGACTTCTTGTCACCTTCTGGTGTATGTTAGGGCTCTGGAATCCCCTTTTTAGCACCCTGCATTCCAGAGGGTGGGGAAGGAGACTATCATTGAGGCTGACCTGGGATTTAGGCTTTCACTTACAGAGTTTTGCAACTTCTGTGTTTGGTCTCTTTATTTCATGGTTGACCATCAATGCTTACCTGGACCTGCATGGCAAACAGTGGGGGGGACTATTTGATAGTATTCATGTTAGAGACCAGTGTTGTCAGTGTCTGGTGCCTTGTGACAGGTCAGATCATATGAATGGGTAGCAGAAAAGGCTATTTATGCCTGATTGCTCCTGTGTGTGCTTTTCTTGGATCTCTGCAGTGCAACCCACCTTCCCCTCCTCGGTGCAGTGTAAGAATTTTCTAGTCAGTCCTGGGCCAGATAGGAATTTTTGTCCTATCTCAGTCCTGGCACAGCTGATAAATCAAACAAAACATACTGAATATCTCCCAGCTGGTTACTGACTTCCAGGCAGTAAGCAAGAAGTCATAGATAAAGTCCAACATAAACAAAGTCTGCCAGGGTTTCATGGCAAGGGAGTGTCCAAGCTCAATCCAAGCATTTATCAAGGCATCCAACAAGGTAGCAGTGCTCTGACAATTCCTGGAGGGGAAGGAAGTCAGCTAAATAGACCCAAAGCCTAGCACAGCTGTGCCTTAATTGATTGTTGCCAGTTATAAATTCTGAGAGAGTGATGCTGGGTCTCTCTTTGCTGCCTGTGCTATGTGAAGCTGGATCTAGGTAAGTGTTTTTCTGTATCTGAAGTGGCAGGCCTGGGAGCTGACACCATCCCCTGTTCTGTTTCTGGCACTGTAACCTCTCTCTGTACAGCAGGCCCTGGCATGCCTTCTGTTTCAGCATCTGGTTTGTCCCCTGATTCAGACTCTGAGTCAGAGTCCATGCTCTGGAAGCAGGGCATGACAATTTTCCCCCTGTTTATCTGTGAGTTTTTTGCCTATCCCAAATGTATCTGTGGCACTAGGTGTAAAAGACCTGGTAAGGTTACCACCTCTCACAGATCTCCTCTTTTGAGCTAATATTCCCTAACGTTTCACAAAGGTGCTGGCATCATGAGTCACTCATTTTTGGGGGTAACAATCCCTGCGTTGTGATCAAAATACTCAAAGACAGACTCCTGCATAAACTGTCCTATTCTTTTTTTCTTTTGATATTGAGGTCTGGCTGACTGGCCTGTAGTTTCCTGGATTTTTTTTTTTCCTTTTCTAACAAGAGGGATAACATTTACTCATTTCCAGACCTCTGGCATTTAACTCATTGTCTAAGATTTCTCTAAAATGATGGCAAGTGATTCTGTGAGTACCTCAAGAAATTCTTTCAGTGAGAGTGAGAGAGAGAGAGAGAAAGAAACAAGAGAACCTTCTCCCTTGCTTCTACCTGGAGCTTGGCTGGGCTTTGGAAAGCTCAGATGCTCTGACCTTAGAGTGCCTCTGCTGCAGTAATAGGACTGCTGCCTTGAGGTTTGTTTTGCCACTATAAGCTACCACTTTATTTAGGAGTAATAGACTAATGATTTCTTTATGAAAAGAGTATGTGAAAATGTTTTATTGTTTTTTATTGCCAATATCATAGTCATGCTTTAAATTCAAATTCTTCAAACCAGACATCCCCTCCCTAAACTGCAAACCTCAGGATTCCATAGGATGTTGAAAATGGAATAATAGCGCTATAACAATCCAGTGCAGAAATGGACTAAGACTCATTTTTATTCTTTCTTGCTACAGTTGGAAGACCTGACGCATTTTACATCTTAGACTATTGTTTTATTTTTCCCTTACAGTATTTAAACCACTAACACCAACACTTTTTTTAGTCTATTTCTCTTTTTTCAAAAGCCCCCTGTGGTTGTTCCTTCTCTCACAGGTAAGCATTATCTCAGATTTACTATTGGTGTGATGTAGCCATATTTTATCAGTGCTCAAAATTGGCTGCCATTGTTCTTTTTCTTCCTCCTGTTGCCATTTGCAGCTAGCTGAAAGTGGGTGGATAGTTCTTCTGCATTAGCCCACCTGCAATGCCTAAATCCTTAGCTGAGTTTCCTGAGTTTGCCAAATATGTAAATCTCAAGCTGGAAGACTAACACAAATCAAATGAGTTCCCACAGTGCAGCTTTGAACAATTCTAAATATTCTTGTCATGTTGCATTGCACATAGCACAGACATTACTCATGGAATACATTTAGACATTTCTGAGGTGAATGTAATGGATGTGATGATATGGAATTAGAAATTGTTTGGAACACTTGCTGCTAGAAAAACCATTCTTGGTGATACTCAAAGATAGAAAATTTAAATTAATTTCTCAGTCTGTCAGTCTCATGCAGGTCATGATAAAAGATGTAAAGCATTTCTTTTCATCAAGATAATAATGCCTTCTTGGAGAGCTGTCCTGCTAAAAACATTGCAGCTTAGCTTGAAAAACTGCAACTAGTAATTCTCCACTCCCCCTTCAAATTTCTTTCTAATCAGATACTGTTTACTAGCTTTATTTACAGCCTCTGTAAAATACACTGAAAGGCAGACAGTTTTTGCATTCAGTTATATTCTTACATGCTTATACAGCAATGTCCAGAGGATAAATTATTTTTATGCTTTAAAGAGCCTTCAAGACAATGAGTCAGGTACAAGATGCCATTCCATGAATGGAAGGATCTCTTCATGGACAGGACTCTTACAAATTCAAAGAAAGGATTTGGATCCAACAGAGGCTTCTGCAAACAGAATCCAAGAATGTCATTTTCACTTACTCTTCTTGCTACTCCACTCCCCACGATGGAGGGATCTTCATGGTTTTTGTGTGAGCATGGGAAAGTGTTGCCTGTTGTTCTCAGTGGAGACTGTTTCAGCCAGTCATAGGCCATTTCCACACTAGGCTGTGGCCATTTCCGCACTACACTCTTATAGCGCGATTATTCCACTCCCAACATCCTATGGAATCCTGGGGTTTGCAGTTTTGGGAGGGGCCAGCTGGCCCCTTCCAAAACTGCAAACCCCAGGATTCCATAGGATGTTGGGAGTGGAATAATCGCGCTATGAGAGTGTAGTACGGAAATGGCCTGTTATAGTGCTATTTTTATACTTTCAATATCATATGGAAGCCTGGGGTTTGCAGCCTGAGACCCTTCCTTAAACTGCAAACCCCAGGATTCCACAGGATGTTGAAAGTGGAATAATAGCACTATAACAGTCTAGTGTGGAAATGGCCATAGTCTAATATGCTTGTTGTAAAGCTGGTAGTGATCATATGAATTTCACAAAGACACATATCTAAGATATCAGGTTTCCTTTGGATAAAAATTAGGTTAAAGATAAAAAGAAAGTCTGTCTTTTGCCTACCCAGTCAGAATAAAAGGGCAGACACAATATGTATGGATAAACTATGGGGCACTTTATTAACTATATAATTCTGATCTGTAGCAGCACTGCTTAGTGTGGTATATGCTGAAACAGGTATAACATTAACTTCTCTTGTAAATGACAAGGGCAACCCTCCCCTGATGTCAGAAACAAACAGGCAATCTAGCTTGTCCCTGGCCAATTCATCTCCAGGAAGCCTAAACCAGTCGACTTTTCACTCAAGCCCTGAACCCTGAAGGAGAAAGTCAATCAAGTCTAGTCCCTAAGGTTGTTCCCTTTCCTATTCCCAAGTCCCATGATTCAGGAATGGGACCTGGGAAAGTCTGAAGAACTCTTTTTCACCCAAAGACACCAGTGGGCACTCACTGATTATTTATCAAGGTTTCACTTTCTCCACTAACTTGCTAAAAGTGATCAAATATTAATTATTATAGTTAAATTTTAATTTAAATAAGTAAATAACTCTAAATATAAACTAATTAAATTATATTTAAGTTAAGGGAAACAGCAAGAAGTCCTCTTTCTCTCTTTGCCCTTTTCTCTTCATGAATAACCAAGTTTGCAATTCTCAATTTTGTTTACCATAACATTTCATTGAAGACAGCAGGAGTAGTACTAGTAGGAACAGGTGGGTGGAATGCTAGTATCTTGCATACCTATCTTCAACTCTTTGTTAGAGGGAGGGATCTAACTCCTACCCTCTAACTTTTTCCCTTCAAATTGGTAATTAATATGATAATCAATCATAAAACATTAATTAGGGGGAAATGAATTGAAAAGAAATGTGGGGTGATAAGGTGAAATCAGGGTTCAGCTGGGGAGAAGCTGGGGTGATATGAATAGGAAATAAATTGCCTTCTGTGAAATTAAAATTCTAGTAGTTCCTTCTGAATATACGTGTATACATAGATTAGCATATGCAATTTTGTGTCTTGTTTTGCTTTGGGGAAAAGACTTTAATCAGACTGTTAGTGTTAAGATCCATGTAACTAGAAAACTGTATGTCATGCCAGACAACTTCCTCAATGCTGTCAGCTGCACTTACCTCATTTTACGTTAGTACGTCTGATCTACTCCTAGAAGCATACATGCCATTGTAAAACAAACAAATGGTATCTACATACCTTCTTCTTTCAAACTTATAGGCCTTAAATGCACCAAATATTGAACTAATTCTGATTATTTGTCTACTTATGTAATATATTAACATATCAATAGCCTTCTGTGGAAAGCAAAAAATAAAGAAAAATGTGGTACAAGTTAAAACATCATGCAAAGCAATATCTTCCATATGATGATCTTATATCAGTCCCAGCAAAGTGTTAACTATAAATTGCTCTTGGATATAAGATCACAGCAAAGGATGGTTTTTAATGAAATTGATCAGACTTAACCACCATGGTTTGCCACTTTGTTCTCACACACAACTACATCACTATTGGTAGTAACATATACTTTCAAGTTAACTATAGTACCATGGGCACATGCATGGCACTACAGTATGTCAACATCTTCATGGCTGACCTAGATCATTGCTTCCTTAACTCCTGCACCCAGAAGCCTCTCCTTTCCTTGAGGTACCTTAATGATATCTTTATAATTTGGACTCATGGGGAGGACTCATGCAAGACATTCTGCCAGTATTTCAACAACTGAATTGATCCTACCATCAATTTCAGCTGGGAACTATCAACAGAACAAATTCAGTTTCTAGATAGCACCATACATCTACACAATGGACATCTAAGCACCACACTATACCACAAGCCCACTGATTGCTACACTTCCTGTTTCCACCCTGAACACATTACCAAATCCATAGTTTACAGCCAAACCCTCCAATACAATTGTATCTGCTCAGACCCACAATACCATGCCAAATTGCATGCCAAATTCATGCAATTACAGCAAGCATTCCTCAATCTACAGTACCAAACATATGAAGTTTAAAGAAAGAAAAAAAAAAAGCAAGGCAAGACTTGTACCCAGAACTAATCTATTACAGAACAAACTGAAGACAGGAAATGACAGAATCCACTACTGGTCACATACAGCTCTCAGCTGAGACCACTCAGACATATCATCAATGAACTACAATCTATCATTAATGAACTACAACCTATTCTGGACAATAGTGCTGCCCTCTCAAAGTCTCTCAGTGCCTACAGACAGCCTCCTGAGTTCAGATAGTTCCTTATCTACAAGTGGATACACAATACAGATGGGGAGATGGGTACAAGACCTTGCCACAAACCCAGATGCCAACTTTGCCCACACATCTATGATGGGAATGTCATCACAGGGCCTTAACACATTATCCACAGTACTAGAGGTACTTTCATGTACTCATCCTCTAATGTTATATATGACATCCTCTGTCAATCCTTCAGCACTCTACATTAGACATACAGGCCAGTCTCTGCGCCAGAGGATAAATAGACTAAAATCAGACATTACAAATGGGAATACACAAAAACCAATTGCAGAACATTTCAATCTTCCAGGGCATTCCAATTTGAACATCAGAACAGCAGTCCTTGGCGGGGGGGGGGATACTACTAAAGAAGACTGGAAAGAGAGAAAATGGTTTTCTGGCACACTACACATATTATAACACCAGTTAACATCCCAGCCTCATGAGGGCTCTTGTGAATAGCTTTTTGCATCTCCTTTCTGATTCCCAGCCAACATCATCTTACATTCCAATAACTCCCTCCACCATTCATATAGTTACTCACTTTGGATTTAGGCAAAAACTTTCTTCCTGTCTTTGTACCCCAACAACCATTGTTAAAGCTGAACTTTTCACCTCATCACCATACCTGCAAGTTTTTCTGTTCATGCATACAACCTGCTCATTCAGAGCTGGAATGGTCTGTTCCTAGGCACTTCACTCCATGCTTATGAAGTAGACTTAAGCCTATCAACACTTATGCCACCAACTTCCTTGTCTCAAATTAGTCTCAAAGGTGCTAAAAGATCTATTTGCATATTGCTCAGAAGAATGTGTCTTAAAATAAAAAGACTAGCTTTCAGTAGCTTTCCAGGATGAACAAATTTGTATTCCAAAATGTTGTAAAGAATTTTTAATACATGTATATTAAAACATATGTAGGAACATTGTGTATGAAAATGTTTAAAAACTTTTTGAACTGAATGAAACCAAATATTCATTAATATAAATGCTAATGTAACTATATCTACAGTTTTCCCTTTGGTAGTCCTTCAGATGCTAGAAGCTGGATTCAAAGAACTTTGTCTGTTCCTAAGACTATTGTTAGAAGATCGAAAAACACAGATGTGAAAAAAATGAAATGTTTGCAGACTACCCACTTATTTAGAATCATGCCTATTGACCCACTATTTGAGGTCTAATGTCAAAGCATTTCCAAAGAGCTAAAAGCAAGTTTTCAATGTACAGTTGAAGAAAGAGGTAATGCTAAAGTATTCCTTCCTAAATCCAGTTTAAGAACTGAACAGACTTTGTTTCTATAGCCTGGAGTCTTCAATAATGAGCACATAGAATGATTCTTCACAGTGTTAAGTAAATATCATGGGGGCTGCTTTATGAAAAAAATGCTGATTTTTTTTAAAAAAAATCATATTACATGGGGATGAAGAAAGGCACATAAATAACTTCTATATCTATAAATTTATAGGTATATCACCTTTTTTCTTTGAACATATTTTCATTTCAAATAGCTCTAAAATATACACATCGTTTTAAAATCTAGCTTCAAATAGATTTCTAAAATGTGTTTTAAAAATATGTTTATTGTTAAAATAAAAAAAAAAATATTTTACAGAGAGGGCTTTGTTGCTTTTTTCATGCTACCAGGATAGGAAAGAAATGGAGCAGCACCATAGGAGAAAGGAAAGGGGAAAGGAGAAGAATAATGCCCCTTTCACCATTTCCTGGCCATAGTGCCAGGGACTCCAAAATTGTAACTTTGCTAGAATGAAGATTGTACCACAACATAAGCAAACAAGAAAGTAAGGAAGTAACAAAAAATCCAGGCCAAATTCAGTGCAAAACTAACATGTAACTGTTTCCTTTTCTAGGGAGTAGCTTCTCTGCATTTCTCCATTAGTCTCTATGTTTGCTGCCAAAAGGAAAATCAAAACAGCCAAGTAGTTGCTATTATCCAAGATCTAATTTGCTCCTGAGCTGCTGAAAATGAACAGACCAACTCTGGCAGAAGATCCCTCTCTGAATGGGTCCATAGAGTCCCAGGAAGGAAGCTACAAAGGAGTCCAAGAAAGTACCACCACAGTAAAGGTGTAAACATTAAGTAATTTTGTTCTCAAAGGAAGCAATGAATAATTTTAGCAATTTTTTTCTACTATGAGAAAGCCTTTGAAAACTGCACTTTTTTATGAACAATTGCAATTTTGTACTTTGCATGTGGCTTTTTTAACACAGAAAATAGCAGAAAAATGACGCTTTTCTAAGAAAAAAAGTGAATTTTCCACAGAAGCAGTCCTGTACTACACAAAAACTCATCTGTCCAGGATTTTCTCTTTGGGATTTCCCAGCACTCGAAAAACACATTTTATTTTTCTCATCCATACACCACAGTCTGATCATTTTAAGAACTTTCTGGGATATGTTAGAACCAGTGGTAGGAACTCTGGTGAGCTAAAGGAACAGGTAGCCTATAGGCTAATATGTCATCTGTCACAGCTGACTAAATCCCTCACCTAGCAAGGCCTAAATTCATTTCTTATATTCTCTATTCTCTATAGACACTTATAGTTAGGTTTGACATGGATTTGGTGTAGATAATTTGGTTTTTGCTGGGGATTATAGGAGTCATAGTCCAAAAAAGTAACTTTTCTAAGCTCGCTAATATTCCAGGAACATGACGAGAATCTGCCTATGTAAGCTACAGGATGGTTTCAGGGGTAACAGGATTAGATGGGATGCCAGATGTGCTATTAGTGTGTGGATGGGATTTTCATGTGAGAGAGCTATAACTTCAGAGAATTTTATACTTCCTGATAATCTGATGAAAGGTTCTTGCCATTCTGTTTTTTCTCTTGGGGTTATACTTAATAAAAGTCTAGTGTGGTCTATATTGAAATAATATGCTGTCTCAAGTATTGTTGCTTTTGTTGATTTTTCTACATAATGCACTGTTTTATGAGGGAGAGTGGAGTATTTTATGAACAAAAATATTTCTACTAGATTTATGTCCCATTTATATGAGGCCAATAGATTGCAATAGCATGTGTAAGAACACTGAAGCAAAAAAGAAACTATATTAATGTCAAGATGATGGATTTCAGTTGTAAAGAATATGTGTAACACTAAGATACAGAAATAAGACCATCTTAAGGTACTTTCCTTTTGGTGTAGTTATATATGGTACTATGCATATGTAGTGAAGTTCCTAGCCCATTAAAAAAGGGATTATTATACAAAAAATGTTTTGGTTAAAATGAGGATACAAATGGATCATTGTGCAGTACAGTGGCACACTGTACCACATGTGCTTCTCATAAAGAGAATTCAACTATTTAGGTGTATCGTTTCAGGATGAGGGCCAGCGTGGTATAATGATTTGAACACTCGACTACAACTTTGGAGACCAGAGTTCAAATTCCCACTCAACCATGGAAAGCTACTGGTTATCCTTGGGCAAGCCATACTCTCTTAGCTTCAGAAGAGCACAGAGGCAAACTTCCTCTGAATGAATACTGAACAGAAAATTCTGTGGCCATTTCTGCATGAGGTATTTGAAATGGTGCAGCCCGTCCTCCAGGGAGGACGTCTGCACCTGGAAGCGGACTGGGTCCAGACTACTTAATGTAGATCTGCACCTCAGCCCACTCTGGAACAACCCCAAGTGGTCATCCAGCATGCTTTTGAAAGACCGGAAAAATCAGGTCTTTCAAAAGCACGGAGTGCTCCACTGCGAGCCTGCTCCCTTGTGCAGATTCACAGGCTCGCACCAATGCGAGCCTGAGATCTGCTGGGGGCAGGCTTTAGGCTGGTGAGCTTCAGTGGTTGGTCAAGACCCTCGACCAACCGGAAGCCGCCATTTTCGATGCCGGAGCAGTGCAGAGCGATGAGCACGCACTGCTCTGGAGCAGCCTGGAATGGACCAGGGAGCCAGAAGATCCTGTAAGTAGTGGCACGGGGCGATTCCCTCGCCCCATGTGGAAATGGCCTGTGATAGCTTTTCTTCAGGGTTGTCCTAAGTTGGAAACAACTTGAAGGCATACGACAACAGCAGCAGCAGCAGCAACAACAACAATCATTGTTAACTTTAGCCCCACTAACACTTTACACTGGTACCAGTAATTTCCCATGTTATAGCAGAGATTATGAAACTATGCCAGTTTTCTGATTAGAGCTGAAAAGGCCTAAACATCAGTGTGAAACATCATCAGAATGTCCAAGACTGAATGTCTTTATTCTCAAATCATCCTTGCACCTTGACATGGCAGAGGTACAATTTACTGCTTCAGCTGGCACTACAGAACTTGAATAAGAACAATCTTATTGGAATAAGTCAACCACTCCTACATGACAGCTTAACTGAGAAACTGTGATCTGAATTTAGCTGCTTTCAAGTCCCTGGTCTTGCAGCATTTCTGTAAAGGTTTTTTTTCAAACTGTTGAATCTATAACCTAATTTATATTTACAAAATATATATTTAATATGTGAATCTTTGGGAACATTCACTGTCACTTGGTTAGTCCTTCCCTTCTATGTTTCTTTTTGTGTTATATTCACCCTCCAGGAATAAAATACACAGAACAGAAACACTGGAAGAGAAAAACTTATCTATTTGAAAATTCAGTGATATGTAAACATGTTAAAATGTTAGAGTGTATTGATTTGGTTTTGCAGCCTCACAAGTCACACTGGCAGCAAAGCACACATTTATTCTTAGCACAAAGTACACAGTAAACAGTCTGAATATTCACTCTAGATGTGCAGTACACATATTATATAGGATTCAATTATAATAAACAAATTTAACTGCAAATTGCCAAATGTTGCTGCCATTTGAATTCCTTGCCATTTCTCTTTTTATATCTTCCAGATTTTGCAATAACCTCATCCTGATGAAGTGCCTTGGGCAGCCATTCATTAATAAAGAACAGTCTAAACACACACACAACTGAACAAGAAAGGTAAAATTAGAAAATGAAGTCATATGGCTCCTGTTCTAACGAGAGCAGTAGCTTCTTGCAGTTCTTTCATATTGCCAGGACTATCCATAATCTGAGCTCATGCTGATTCCCAAGAGTTTGTGGGGTTTCTATTATAACCTCTAACAGCTGGCAGATGAAAATGGGGGTACATATCCTGTCTTCCTGAAGCTGGCTGCTCCTAGGGGGTCTGGAAACATGTTCCTGTCCCCCAATAAGACTTGGTGTAGTAACTTCAAACTATACAACCTCCCACAATGTCAAAAGCAGATTTTTATAGCTTGATGCTACTAATTATCTGTAAGCCTAGGGATGTGAGAGAGAAGGCTCTCAAGAATGGTGGGGGCTTCCATGTGAGAGGAAAAGCATCCGCATATACTTTTAAAATAGTTTATCCGTCACATGAATAGGCAGGTAGTAACTAAAGCTAGAGAAAACCGGACAATAGGCTGGCTATGGAAGTAATGGAAAATTAAGTAATCTGCTTTATCATGTGTTTAATTAACATAGCCATCATACACTAGTAAGTAGTAGACAATTATGGACACATAGGTAAAGTATGGTCTGCTCGTTCCATGCAAATCTCCATGCAGATGAATATAGGCTGGGACACAATTTTTTTTAATGCTAGCATATTTAGCCAGCACTGCTCCAGTACCTGTGACTTTTCCCCATATTTCCCAATGCAATCTGTATTTAGAGTTATTTACATGTACAGTTTGGGTTCCTAATGGAGTACACTGTTCTCCTCCTTGTTCCTAGGCCTCATCTTCATAGCAACCAGCCTAGTCCAATACCTGTAACTTATCCCCATATTCTCTAATCCAATCTGTATTCATACTTGTTAACATACAGAGGTTGGGTTCCTGTGGGAATACACTATCCTCCTCCTTGCTGCTAGGCATCATCTCCATAGCAACCGGTCTATTCCAGTACTTGTAACTTTTCCCCATAGTCCCCAATCCAATCTGTGTTCTCTAGCGATGTTGATGTACTGGCTTTTGATTTTATTTTATTTTGCTTTTTGCTGAGTTTGTGCAATGGCTTTACATTTTTCTGGAAGCATTTTTTGTTTTGAATTTCAACTTTAAGATTCCTCACATATGGAACCCATACAATCTACTTTGTGAGATGAGAAGACCCTTTATAACTATGTTGTGTATGTCACTTTAATTTCTCTCACATATGCCTCCCAAATGTTTTCTGGCATCCTTATTGATGGTAGGCCCCATGTCCTTAGTAATGGCCTGAGGCCCAAGAGCTCTCAGCTGAGAATTCTAAAGGCCCCTCCTTGAACTGCCACTCACAGAGAAACTTTGACTTTTTTATAGTAGATTAAAAACATACAGTTAGTAGACTTTTCTGTTGTCAGTGTTGTTTGTACTGCTGCTTAAGTAATAAGTTATTACTATTGTTAATTGTTTTTCATTCCAAATACACTATATGTTTGATGTATTTGCATATAAGCATTAATCTATAAGCAAAGATTGGACAACTGGCCACACTATCTGGGTGTTCTAGCAGTTGCAGTCCAAACAAGTAACTTTTCCTAGTCTCTGTACTTGAGAACTAACTCTTATTAATCTTAGGCAATTTGGGCTTGCCACAGCTAAGGATGCTGGGAGAGGAGAATGATGCTCAGAAGCAGCCCAGCTGCAAGGTAACCGAAGGCATTGTAGATGTTTAAAATGGGGTGCTTTGTGCCTCTATTCTGCCCTAAATGGTAATGAGCAGCCATGTAATTTTGTTCCTGTGTGGCACAGAGTATTGTGGGGAAAAAGTTGAATTTTCTGGGGCCAATATGGAGGGACCAGAGATTGCAACATCAGGGTGTATAGCACCATGACATACAGCATGAGGGGGCAATGTGTAAGGGGTTTTGAGCCCAGGCCACCCCTCCACACTCTCTTCAGATCCTGACAATCAAAGGAGATCTCTGCGTCTTCAATTTTTTTATCTGGTGTTGGTGTTTAATTGCTGTCCCCTCTGCTTTGTTACATCATAACAGTCCAGGCTTGTCACAGAGGAGCAGTTTTTGAGGTCTTGTTACCACACATCCGACTTGTCACAGTTTCCTCTCCCCAAAACAAATGGTGACTTTAGGGTAGGTTTTTGGGCCCTGGAGAACAATCACACCTGGGTGAGCTGCCAGGCAGGCCTTGTAGCTGTGGACAGGCCTTGGTTGGACATTCCTTGTTTGTCTGGTAAGTTTTGCTGGGTATTTTATTAGCCTCAAACAGGCATTGTAAGCCCAATTAGGTCCTGAGCAGGCATAATCAACCATCCTCATGTCCTATGACCCCATTGATCATATGCAATTTGAAAGCTGGAGTAGGACTTAGGCCTAGCAATTGGAGTGCAGCATGGGACCCAAAAATGTCTGTGTGGATCTAAAGGAAAGGAGCCTGGTCAGAGACTGCCTACTAGGTGCTCACTGCCAGTTCTTTCTTCCTCATCAGACAATGAGGAGGATTAGTGACATGCGGGCGGGTTATCAGCAATCCTGCCTAGGATGGAAGTTTTGAAGAAAGCCAGGGGCATAACTAAGCAGATTACTCTCCTGCAAGTGAGAAATATTAATGAGATTCTTGTCTGTTTAGAAAACCATGAGAGGAGGAATCAACATGGGGAGTTGATCACTGTGCCAGAGGGTGAGGGTGAGGAGAGTTCTCAGATGTCACCATCAGTTGGTAAAGCAATGGGAATCTCGAAGGTGCCAGTTTTAGAACTGAGCCCAGGTGGATGGCGAGTGTTGATATTTGATGGCAAAATTCTGTTCTGTGGCAGATCAGGGTCTTGGATCCCTCTTGCCCTAGAAAAAAACAGGGGGGATGCCCTACTGATTGGTATTTTGGGACATAGAAATTGAAACCCTGAACTAGCAGTGTACCCTTCTCCAGGAAAAATGGGTGGCTTTGAAGGAAAGGATCTCATGTTTTTGACAGCATAGGAAGGTTATGCTGAGGGAATTTCATGAACTTATAGATCATCTAAATTTTGCTTGTTGTATGGTGGGCCCCTGGAAGAGCCTCTCTTTGGTGATTCTGTGGTGTCATTTGTGGAGCATGCATGCCATACTATAGGATTAGAACAACACAAAGAATTATAGAGGATTTGGGAGGTATAGATGAATAGATGTAGATGTATAGATGTACAGATATATAGGCCAATAAAGTGACCCTTATTTAACCTATTTTTTTGTATCTGGTTTTGTTATTCCCATGGTGGGTCAGCAAAAGGTGATTCAGGCTAGGGGGACTTCTCAAGAATCTCTCTGAGCATCCCACAATCACACTTCCATATAGGCCATTGATAGGTGATGTGTCATATACAATTAATAAAGTGATAACCTGTTCAATCCCATCTGTCCGCGTTCTCTATTCTACCTCTCTGTAAACTTCTTTATGCATAATCTATCCCATAATTTCATTCTTGTGAGCTATGTCAAAACATAGGAAAATATGATTTCTAGCCTTGACACCCTCTTTAACTAGTCATGGGTGATAATGGAATTTCCCCTTATCCAGGCTTTAGTGCTGAAGGGGGATAGTGCTCCCTTCAGGAATATAAAGGGTTAGTGAACTGTTAGGGTTAGATTACATTTTATTAGGGTTAGCATCATAGGTCATGAGAGATAGTTGACCAATCAGAGGTAGAAAGGTGAAAATCTTTGAGATGCTTTCATGGAGAAGTTATAAAATCCTTGAGAGACCATGAAATAGAGAGAGAGTGAGTGTACAAAGGAGACATCCAAAATATCAACAAGGGGCATGAATGCTGGTAGAGGCAGGATGGGCCATCTCCTGGCCCTCCTCTGCATAGCATCTCAGAAAATGACCAACTGCTGTGAGTAACTTAGACTGTATTTAGTTAGTTGCATTCGGTCTTTTGTTATTTTGGGAAGTTTGGCTGATCTTGAGAATCTATCTGTTCTCATAACTACTTGTAACTATTAAGTATACCCGAAAGGAGGGAGCCTTTTCATGAGTATTATTTTCTTGTTTACCTTGCATGCTTTAAAATAAATGCTTTTTGTAAAACCTCTGTTTCCTCTCCATTCCCATGTGTCCCTTGGCAACACATGTACTTAGAATTACTCTCACCCAGAATGGGGAAAGTGAGGGAAGGGAAAGGACTTTAAGCAAAGAGATTGGTGGCTCCCAAGCAGTATCTCACTGTGCTGCTAAGATAAGGGTTAACCAGTGGGTGGTGGCAGTGTGTAGTTAAGGGAAATTGGGAAGTTCTTATCTCCTATTCAAGAACAGCATTGAGTGGGAGAAGGGCCCCCCAGTTCTCTATGCCATATATACCCACTGTTGTATACATTCCATTTCTCTTGCAAGGTCAGAAAAGATGAAGAATTTGACATTGAACAGATAGAATCATAGAGCTGGAAGAGACCCCAGGGGCGTACAACTGGCTGCTATGCAGGAACACACATCAAAGCATTCTCAACAGATGGCCATCCAGCCTCTGCCTAAAAACCTCTAAAGAAGGAGACTCCACCACACTCCAAGGCAGCATATTCCACTGCCAGACACCCCTGACCATCAGGAAGTTCTTCCTGAGGTTCAAGTGGAATCTCCTTTCCTGCAACTTGAATCCATTGCTCCTTGTCCTAGTCTCTGGAGCAGCAGAGAACAAGCCCGCTCCCTCCTCAACATGACATCCCTTCAAATATTTAAACATAGCTATCATGTCCCCTCTTAACCTTCTCTTCTGCAAGCTAAACATACCCAGCTCCCTAAGCTGTTCTTCATAGGGCATGGCTTCCAGACCCTTCACTATTTTGGTCACCCTCCTCTGGACACGTTCCAGCTTGTCGACATCTTTCTTGAATTGAGGTGCTCAGAGCTGGACACAGTATTCCAAATGAGGCCTAACCAATGCAGAATAGAATGGTACCATTACTTCCCTTGATCTAGACACCATACTCCTATTGATGCAACTAAGAATCTCATTGGCTTTCTTGGCTGCCCCATCACACTGCTGACTCATGTTCAGCTTGTGATCTACCAAGATTTCTAGATCCTTTTCTCACATACTGCTTCCAGCCACGTGTCCCCCATCCTGTATTTGTGCCCTCCATTTTTTCTGCCTAAGTGCAGGACCTTACATTTCTCTTGTCGAAATTTATTTTGTTAGCTTTGGCCCAGCTCTCCAATCTGTGAAGGTCGTTTTGAAATCTGATCCTGTCCTCTGGGGTATTAGCAACCCCTCCCAATTTGGTGTCATCTGCAAATTTGATCAGCATGCCCTCCACTCCTTCATCCAAGTCTGAAGATGCTGAATAGCACTGGGCGCAGGACAGAACCGTGTGGCACCCCACTAGTCACTTCTCTCCAGGTTGAAAAGCAGTCATTGGTGAGCACCCTTTGGGTTCGGTCAGTCAACCAATTACAAATCCAACTAAAAGTAGCCCTATCCAGCCCACATTTTACTAGGTTCTTTGCAAGAATGTCATGGGGAACTTTGTCAAAGGCCTTACCGAGGTCAAGATATGCTATGTATACAGCATTCCCTCATCTATCAAGCCTGTAACCCTATTATAAAAAGAGATAAGATTATTCTGGCATGACTTATTTCTGAGAAATCCATGCTGGCTTTTAGTGATTACGGCATTGCTTTCTAAGTAATTACAAACTGACTGTTTAATGATCTGCTCTAGAATCTTTCGTGGTATTGATGTCAGGCTGACCAGGAGATAATTATTAGGGTCCTCTTTTTTCCGCTTCTTAAAGATAGGGATGGCATTTTCCCTCCTCCAGTCTGCTGGGACTTCTTCTGTTCTCCAAGTGTTCTCAAAGATGATTGCAAGAGATTCAGAAATTACTTCTGCCAGCTCTTTTTATATCCTTGGATGTAATTCATCTGGTCCTGGAGACTTGAATTTATCTAGTTTAGCCAGATATTCCTGTACTACTTCTCTACTTATTCTGTGCTGCATTTCCCCCCCTTCCTCACCTGCTCTCCACACCCCAGGTTGGGTACTTCTATCCTTCTGAGAGAAAACTGAGGCAAAGAAGGTATTGAGTAGTTCTGCCTTCTCTCTTCCCCCCATTATTAATTGGTCACCTTCTCCACACAGTGATCCTATCATTTCCTTGTTTTTCCTTTTGCTGTGGACATATCTAAAAAAGCCCTTTTTATTGTTTTGGTTGTCTCTGGCAAGCCTGAGTTCATTCTGTGCTTTAGCTTTTCTGACCTTCTCTCTACATCTCCTGGCTATTTACTTGAATTCCTCTTTGGTCGTTTCACCAAATCTTGAGAACCTTGGCTGGAATCCTGTATCAACAACTTAGCTGACGTGACCTGAACCCAAACATGACAGAAATGGCTGTCACCTGCAGTAACAGAGTCTATGGAAGGGGTCTCATGGGCCATGTAGACCAATATCCTACTCAGTGCAGGATCTCCAGCTCAAGTCTTCCCAGAAGGCAACTGTTCAACCTTTTTCTAAAGACATCCAATCAAGGCAATTGGTTCTGCTGCTGAATGTTCAGTATAAATCTATTATTCTGTAACTTCAAAGCTGGTTCTACCTGCTGGAGCAACAGAAAACAGGCCTGCTCCCTCCTTTCCGTGACTACCCTTGAGGTATTTAATGAGTATAATTATGTCTTCCCTCCATTTTCTGTTCACTAAGCAGAACATGCCCAACACCTTTCTTTGTATGTTTTGTTTACCATATCATTTCCATGGCCTTTCCCCAAACCTGATTCAACTAGTCTATACCCTGCTTAAAATGAGGTGCCCAAAACTGAACGCAGTTCACCTGTGCTCCAATAGCCCACAAAGTGAATCTCCTTCTCTTTATGCAGCTGATGTCCAGCAAAGTAGGTTTAGAAAAGAATTGCAATAGTGGCAATAGTGTCACAATCATGATGAACTAGCAATCATGAATACAAAACAGTCACCTAGATTCATAATCATTTTGTATTCATGATCATGAGCCATAATATTTCAATGATCATAACTCCCCACTCAAAACCTACATTTATGGGGCATCAGCTGCACAGAAATAAGGTGATCCATTCTGCCCACAAATAGAGTTTGAGTGAAAGTTTCTGTCTATATTGTTTGGAGCCTTCTGTCAGGGGAGGGGGGAGCCTTCTGTCAGGGGCATCAGACCTGGAAGTATCACTCAAAACAGAACAGAGGTCAATGCTGTTTCCAATGGTTGAAACTTACTAGCAAGCAGCCCAATTAGCAGATGAAGAATAAATTATCTAATGTAATTTTTTCTTAAATTATATGATGCTTTGGTGACAGGGTGACTCTCTTTCATAAGGTTGCCATTATCGTAGAATCATAGACTCATAAAGTTGGAAGAGACCACAAAGGCCATTGAGTCTAATCCCCTGCCATGCAGAAATATGCCATCAAAGCATTCTCGACAAAGTTGACTTCTCAGCACCTAACAACAACAAATTACAAGACTGATTATGTCCAGCTGTAGCCTAGATATTTGTATTTTACTACCAAAGACAATATTGATAGTAAATATTGATTGTAAATGGATCCATCTTGAAAGGCAGCACCAGCCTATTCTCTCTTTCTTTGGCTTAGTTGTTATAAACAGCTTGTGTGTTGATGAATCTATTTCTGGTTTATATCACTTCAGGCAAAAAGAGAGAATTCAAACAACTGCTTCTGTATATAAAAAAAGAAATTTCTGTGCAGTAAAAACTAACTTATTTGGTGGAAGGCTACACTTGTTAATGGCATCTATTTAAAAAAAGAGAGAAATATTAATTTATGTGTTTATTTTTCAATTAGAACTATCAGTACATGAAAATCTCCCCCTTGAATCAGAATGTATGTTACCACTCAATCTCTTCTTTGACTGAACTTGAGTTTGCCATACCTAAAAGATCTAAAATGAACAAGACTTCCACGCTGTGGGGTGTCTCTGTAGTATATGCACTTTAGTTTATCTGATAACAGTTCAACAAATGCTCACATCCTTTTCTTTGGCTTCTCCATTTAGTCTCAGTGTGAGCAAATTGTTCCTGGAAGTACACAATTCTGCCTGTTATAAAGTAGCTAGCACTATTATTTGATCAAATTGTTTGTAAAAGGAGATGACCCTGCAATGATTAGATCTGTATCATCTCACAAGATTCCAGAAAGGTTGTATGATCAGGGATCACCTTTGACTTCCTTAAACACCTTCTGATCTTTATCCCTTACTTCAAATACTGATACAAGTTTGAACCAGTGATTATTTTAGAGTTACAGGATCAAGCCTTGAGCCTTAATTCTGTTATACAAGGCAGTAGTACACATTGCTGTGTTTGATGATGCAAGACAGTTGTGCCAGGCAGTATCTGCTCTTTTAAAGCAACATGCATATTAAGATTTGATGTGAAGTGGCTTTTCTTTCTGCAGGTGGGTAAGTATATGACTTTGAATATACATACTGAAAATGTTCCTTTGGAGGAAGAAGCTCTCATATACAAGAATAAAATCTAAATTGACTGCCCTTAGCTTCTTCTCTTTCAAAAATATCGAATTACAAAAATGCAGAAAACCATTAGAGTTTCCCTCAACTAAACATCATGTGAAAGGAAGAACTGTGAAGCACGAGTATACAGCCTATTTTAAATCATCAAGACTTTCCTCCATTCAGACTGCATATTGGATTGCATTATAATAGAACAACAGCATGTCATAAAGAGCATCTAGTAAAACAATACACAAATCATGAGTAAATAGCATTATAATTAAGGATGCCAAAAGCTTAAACTCCTCTCTGAAGAAAGAGGAGGTGAGGCTGTGTTTAGAGGTAAGCATTGGTTGTTTGTCTATGTTGTTTGGAGCCTTCAGTGAGTGCTCTGTTTGTATTTGGCCATGCGCTGTCTCTGAGGGCATGGTCTAATGAGGGGAGTTTCTGCTGTGTCACTGATTTGGGTGGAGGGGAGATGGCATCCACTAGATGCATATAGTTGCTGCCTCAATCTTTGGAGCTCAGTCTCTGAAGAGAGATGAGAAAGTGAGCTGTGTTTTATGGGTGAGAGTTGATTGTTTCCCTACACTGTTTGGAGGTTTGAATGGGTGTTTTAGTTCAGTTTTGACCATGAGCTCTCCCTGAGTACATGGTCTAAGGGTGTGGGGCTTCTGCAGAGTCACTGACTTGGTTGGGGGTGGAGCTAGCAGCCTCTAGCTCTATATAGCTACTGTATCAGCCTCTGGAGTTCAGGTATTTTTGTAGGCATTTTGTAGAGGACTTTATGGGAAAAATCTGGAAAGCTGTGCCACTGCATATATGATGAGAAACATGGATGGTGATGGGGTTGTTGCAATGAACTGCAACAGTTGTGCCATATTTGTTTTCTTGCCAGAGCATCTGCTGTGATATACCTGTAGGAAGGTCAAGTTGGTTGCTGTATTGGAAGAGAAGGTGCAGCAGCTTTAGGCCTGGGTATATATACTTCAATTTATCAGGGAAGATGAAGCTTTATTTTTTTTTATTTTATTTTTTTTGAAAGAGTAGAACAGATCCTTCTGGAAAAGCAAGAAATGGTGGAGGCAACAGTTCCAAAGATACTTGGAGGAACATGACCCACAGAAGCAGAATTATCCAAAAAAAAAAAAATGTTTCCAGTCTGGAGCTACACAATTGATTCAAAGTTCTCCCCTTAATAGGTGAGTATGAAGCACCAGCACAGGTGAGAAGAGCCTCAGAACTCTGAAGTTATGGAGATGACCTCAAGAGGTTCTATAGATGAGTGGTGGTAGTAGTGCGTGTAAGCGGTGCTGTGTAAGCCTGATATGATCTCTTATGAGGTATCTGTCCCAGTGTGAAGATTCATGATGCAACAGAGAGGCTGACAAGACTTATCAAGAGCACTGAACATTATCCCTTCCTTCTGATCCCAGCTGAATAAATGATATAGCTTTCAACATATTGCAAAGGCCTACAAGACTCTGAGGAGGAAGCTAAAGAACCTTGGGGCCATAAGTTATTTCATTGCTTATTTTCCTGTTGAAGGAAGTGGCCAGGAAGAGGGAGAAGAATACTAGAAGTGAACAATTGGCTTCGCAGATGTTACCATCAAGAAATATTTAGTTTCTTGGATTATGGTCTGGACCTTCTTGAAGAAGGACTTCTGGCAAGAGATGAGGTGTCCTTCATAGCATATGGAAAGAATATATTTGCTAGGAGTTTTTCAAATCTGATCAGGAGGGCTTTAAACTGAGTTACATGTAGGAAGGAGACAGTATTCCAGAGGGCAGGGGGACATCAAGTTCTAGCCTCAGTAATAAAGGGGGAAATGGGTTAATAGTACAAGAGCCCAACAATGGGCAGAAAACCCCCCAATAAGGAATCCAATGGAGAGAATAATCCATGGCTCTACATTAATGCACAAAACATGGGAAATAAAATGATCTTGAAATCTACACAGAAAGATAAATATTATTTAATAGGTGTCATTGAATCCTGGTAGGATGAGTCTCCTTATTGGAATATAACTTATATCTCAAACAAGAAGGATGAGGAGTAACATTTTATTTCAAGAATGTATATCCCTGTGAGGAAATCCATGACTTAGAAAATGGAAAACAGGTTGAGAGCCTTTGGGTAAAAATTAAAGAGGAGAAAAACAACAGTGACATAATTGTGGGTGTCTGCTATACTTCCGAGAGCCAGCATGGTGCAGTGGTTTGAGCATTAGACTGTAACACTAAACACCAGGGTTCAGTTCCCCACTTGGCCTTGAAAACCCACTGGTTGACTTTGGGTGCATGATGTACTCTCAACCCCAGAAAATCCCATCATAGGGTTGCCTTAGAATCCCCATAAGCTGGGAATGACTTGAAGGCACACAAAAACAACGACAACTATACATCCCCCACAGCCAATCTGAAGGTGTGGATGATTCTTTCCTAAAACAAATGCCTAAATATTAAACAGGGAGAGATATCTTAGTAAAAGAACACTTCAAACATTCTGTATTTGTTGGAAGCCATATTCTGCCAAGTGTGTAAAGTCCAATAAATTCCTCACTTACCTTGTAGACAATTTCATTATAAAAAAAATATATGAAGAAGCAATAAAAGAATCAGCTGTCTTGGATTTGATACTAACCAACAGAGATAAACTGGGTCAGTGGAGTGGAAATAGTAGGATCCTTAATGAAAGTGACCATGCCCTCTTAGGACTTGTTATACAGAGGAAAGAGGAAGCCAAATGTAGTCAGATATACGTTGCAAACTTCAATAAAGCTGATTTTACAGAGCTTAGGGAAATACTGGGTGAGATCCCGTCATCAGAAATCCTCAAACAGAAAGGAGTTCACAGTTCCATATCTTAGAGGGGAGATATGGAAGACACAATTTACAAATAATTTCAATGAAGAGAAGTGGGAAGTGTCTACACAAACTAGGGTGCATGTACAAAGAACTTTCTGCAGAATTGAAGTTTGAAAAAGACATGCATCAGAAATGGCAGAGAGAAAAATCACCAAAGAGGAATATGAACAGTCAATATTTGTAGAGGGAACATCAAAAAAGCTAAAGTTCAGAATGAGTTCAGTCTTGGCTAGAGAGTTTAAAAATAATAAAAAAGGTTTTTTTCTTGGCTGTATTCAGAGCAAGAGGAAACAGTAGGGCTACTGCATAAGGAAGATGATAGGATGATAGGTTGATAGGATATAAAGAGAAAACTGAATTATTTATTCTTTATTAAAGTAGAGCCATGGAATCAGCTGGGTTTATCTACATGTTGACTCAACATTTTTCACCATTCATTCAATGTTTCTTTATTCATAAGGGTTGTTGAAACAATCATTGTGCATTCACCATTGCATTATAGGACAACAAACAGATATGCAACCAGTTGTACAACATCAGTGTTCAGCAGAAAGGTGATGCAGTTACCTTATTGTGTAAATACATGAGTGCTTATTTACACTGCATGAGTATGATGTAGGATCTTGTATTAAAACATGTATTACTTGCACTCTAATGCAGAAAACGAAAACATTATTTTTCATTATTTTATATAAAAAAAATTAACAAGATTGGCTGAGATCTTGCATTGGGAGACATAGCTACAAAGATGGAACTAAATTTCCTGATAATGCCTCCTTAAAAATCTATGTTAAAAGTCATGCACCACCCACGAGGGGAATATCTGAGGTCCTGAAAAGCAGGATGATAAGTGATAACACATCCATCCATCACCCAGTAGCATGGAGCACTACAACAGGTAACTGAAACAGGAGCCCACAGTGGTTCCTGCCACTGCCTGTCATAGCATACCCGGCTACTAGGATACGGCTGGATGGCATCATCACTCATTCTCTGCTCACTAGCACCTGATAAATTCCTCTGTTGGGGGAGATGCATGACTTCCGAGGTAGCTTTTTGGGGTACTTTTCTGTTGTAGCTATGCTGCAATAATCATTAAAAAGTGAATTATAGCTATTGCCATGTTGTAAGTCAATCAAAAATTAGGTATATAATATTATAATTATGGAGCAGGATGGCATCCATAGTATTATTTTATATAAGGATTAAGTTGGATGTTCTATAAAGTTTCGTTTGTCAATAATCTGTTTTTCTCTTTTAAGCCAGCTGTTGCAATTTAAAAATTACATTTTCATCACCAAGCTCTGACACCTTTACTAAATGCAAATACATATATATAATAGACATATTTATTGCAAGGCATAATGGTTTCTGTTAAAATAAGGGGGAACTGCAAAGGAATTTTGAAAAAGACATGCATACAAAGAGGAGGAAGAAAGGAGAAAGGAGAAAAGCATTTTTAAGACTAATAAGTTTTTACTTAATGGTGCTATTGTATTTCTCTGCTGGTCCTTCCTTCCTCCTTTTTATGCTGCAAGGGACTAACACAATTACTTCTTTGAAAATTAAAACATACAACATTAGATGTTGGTTTTGATTTTTTAATGTCCTAGTGTAGTTCAGTAGTTGAAGGGATTCAAATTCACCTATCTATAGCACTGGGATTTACTGTGAAAGAAAACATGGCCACTGCCTCCCCCAACTTTAAACTCCACTGTGAATGACATGGTTTCACTATTACCCCCAAACATGGATGACTCAGAGGTCCACCCGTAATGCCAGTGCCTCTGTAAAACAGTGGGGAATATTGGCTCAAAAAGGAAGCCTGCGAAAGGAGAGTAATCTAGCAGGATCATGTACACCTGTGTATACCAGTACTAAAGCAGGGACACCAGTTGCAATGTCAAAATTAAGTTTTGTTTTATTGGGAGAAATTGACAATCACATGCACACAAGAACCACATAGTTTCACAATCACACAAAGCTAACTGAAGAGAAAGGGAGAAGAAATTGGATAGCAAGAAGTCAGGGTGAAGTGGGTGATATTTACCTATCTGGCAAGTGTAAACAAAGTGATATGGCTCAGACTAGGGTCCAAGGGTAGTACAAGAATGGGAGCAGCAGAGTGATGGCGTACATCCAGAGTACTCTGAGTTAATCTGGTTCAGAGCCAGGGTTTAAATACTCTTTTTCTGGCCTGAGGGGGAAGATATTAATGGTTCTCCAGCAGAATAGACAGTGGGGCTTGGAACGAGCTAATGGCCTTAGCATTAAGTAACAAAGGACTGATGGGAATCATAATAGTTCTTTAATGGTGGGACAGAGGACAATGAGGGGACAAAGGGGAATTTTGGTGGACAGAGGAAGAGGGTCAAAAATAATAAATCACTCTGTGGAAGCAGTCTTGGACGCTATTGTTCTAAAGGTCAAGTTGTTGAGGGATATTTGCTAGTCTATTATCACCAGGGCTTCCCTGACTATGACCTGGCCATATCCTGAGGTCCCATCTGACCTACTTTGGTGCCACACATGTTCAGCCAGTCCTTCTCACCACCGTGGTGTTGCAGCCATAGCAGTGTATAATTTATATCTCATGCCAATTAAATGATATTTGCTGATTAAACCATGTCATGGAACAGGAGTGTATGTCCTGGTAACATTATAGTGGATTGTTTTGGATTTCTTTAAAAAAGAAATTGATCTGTGCATTTAAAAGATTAAGTTTTCTTTTAAAAAAAAGTTGGATTATTTTATGTATCCAGCTTTGCTAGAAGGTCAGAGTATTTTAAGTGCAGATATTGGTACTGGAGGAGTCTACCTAAATCATTGGTAGCTCCACACAGGCAAGAATTCAAGTATCTCATGTTTTCTACTCATACAAGGTCAAATAGCTCATGAAAATCAAGCTGCTTTTGTCTGCATTATATTTCCTCACAAAAATTTGTATGAAGAGGAAGCACCAGAACCCATCAAAACACCATCAGTTAGACTGGAGAGAGTAAGACCAGAATACTAATTTTTATAGCTCAATTACATATGCATGGGGAAAACATTTTTGATGCTCAAATAAGCAGCATATATCCTAAGCATCCTTGTTTATTTGTTCTTCCTCTCCTCTGCCCCCAAAAAAGAAGGGAGAACCCTCTAATGAAGTGAGGAGGTGAAGGTAGCTTTGAGAGGGAGTGAGTGAGTTAGTTAATTAGGGAATATCCTCTTGAATCTTCGAGATAAACTCTAGGTCAAAAGCATAAAAATTAGCATAACATTCATATTAATATGTTTCAGAATCAGATATAGCAGAAGCTTGCACTTGGAAATCTGTGTAATCACAGGCATCTAATTTTCAAAGGAGTTTTGGATGCTCATTATGGTGATGGATGACAGTACTGAAAACATCAACAGTTTTTTTTTAAAAAAAAAGCTCTGCCCTGCTTTGTGTGCTCTTTGCTTATGGGCTCCAGGTATGGTGTTTTACATCATTATAATTTTCTTTCAGCTACCCTGGGAAGCATAAGCAAGGTTTTTCATAGGTTTTATGGGTATTCTTACATATTGCTTCTGTATTTGTCTGTGTCTTCTACACACTTAAATAAATGCATGTTAGCCATAATAATTTATCCCATGGCAACCAGTTTCACTCCAACAGACAGGTGGCCTGAAGGGCCAATGACAACTAAACATTTCCTGGGTTACTAGAATAAAATGGCACTAAAGAATAAGTGGTGCTGCATCAGGTTAGGGAATCATATTTCAGCACAGAGTACCAATAGGAAAGGGTGGCAGCAAGAGTGGGATGCCAATTTTCTTCTCTCCTTTCCAATATTATGCTGCATCTCAGAATTAGTAGGAAGGGAGCAGAATGTCAGAGAAAATTCATGCTGCTACAACTTACAAATTTGCACATGCCATTTTTAGAAAGCAAACACTTTGCTTAATCTAACACTCTGGAATTAAGAACTGAGAGCAAAGTTGGGTCGTTATTTGTACACTTGATATTTTTGGTTAAGATTGAAATATGAGTATGATGGCTGTGTGATCTTTTTCTTTTCTTTTATTTTGTTTATCTACAAGCCTATGAATTCAGCAAAGTTTTATGAAGGAAATATCTCACGTTCATTTTCACTGTGCTTAGTACTCTTTGTTGACAGGAGATTACTGCCTAATTATTGGCTTAAATCCATGGGACCCAAGAGAAAATAAATTTAAGTTAGCTGTTAAAAACATCAACAGTATGATTAATTTCTTCATATTTTTTTCAAGGAGGAGGAGGGGGGAAGAAATTGATTGATTGATTGATTGATTGATTATGGGATGGAGTAGCAAAATGGAAATCTAAAGTCAGTAAGATTGTGAAAGACTATGTATGATAGAGCTGTATACACATTGACTTTAACAAATTACAAGTATAATCTAACAAAATAATCATGAATTTTCTAGGTGGGATAATAGGTTGGAAGGGACAGCAAGGACCATCTAGTCAATCCTTTGTTTAGTGCAAAATACCTCTTAAAGTACTTAAGAATAAGCTGATATTGGTGGTGGTGGTGGTTCTTATTTTTTACCTGCCCCTCCCTGTGACTCAAAGTGAGGAACAACAAATTAAACTATAGCAGCAAGTAGGCACAAAACTATAGAGACTTGTATCTCTAGAGGTGGGGTGTTGGGGATTTTATTCCATGAGTTGGTATAGTGATGTGTTTATTGTCTTTGTCCCTGAATATATATGTTAATATTTCACCTTTTGGTGAAAAGAGTGTTATAAATAAACATCATCATCATCACTAAGGGTTATTACTGGGTCAGGCTATTTATCCATCCCACCATGTTTTACCTGCTCTAGCTAACAACAGCTTTTGCAGTTCAAGCAATTTTATTTATTTCTTGTAAGTAGAATACATGCTAAATAACATTTAAAAAAACTAGGAAAGCATACAATAGCTTTTTTTAAAAAAATAAAAATATGTAAAAACTAAAAGAACAGAGCAGTAAACCAATATCCATGAAATGCATAATAATTTTTCAAAACAATTTTTAAAGATAGCATTCTATTAAAAATTAGCATCTCCATTTAACTAAATGTATGCTCATTTTTTAAAAAATAATAATAATTTTTCTTCCTTTTTTGTATATTACACTGACTTTATATCTGGTCTCATTAAAGCAGGTCAGTCACCTAGTTTGACTTAGCTCTTATTATAAATATAAAGAGAGAAAATTATAATTTCCATCATAATAGAGTGAAAGCTTAAGTTGGCATTATGCAAACAGCACAGTTGAGGATGTTAAGTGGTGAGGAAACCCTTCTTCTTTTATGATGCACTAAAGCAAACAGGAAGATCTCTTCTCCCTATGTATTATGCCATTTTCTTTAATGGAGTGAAAGCTGCACATGCAAATAAAGTGTGAATGCAGAGCTGCACCCTCTACTTAATTTAAATTGAACAGGGAGGCCATTGAAGACAAGTGAGCATCATGTGGGCTACTTGTGGAATGCTGGCTGAGGGTCGTGCGCACTGTGGATTTCCTTTCATTTGTCAGCAGCGATTTTAGCTATGCTGCACTGTAAGAGAATTGCTGGTTAATGCTGTTTATGAAAAATAGGTATTTTTACAAAGATAAACACATAAGAAAAATTACAGGGCGACACTCATTTTATACTCTCAAGGCAACTGATGTGAACAGTGTGATTCTCATTACTACAGTTTTCAACTGGAACAGACATGATATACAGTTCAGGAGTCTAATCATGGGGGGCAAAAAGAGAACATTACCCACAAAGCAAGAATTACTCCTCATCTCATGATATTTGCTTTTAGTCTCCAAATTTCTAGCATTGTGGAGAGTAGTACTACATTGAAAATTGTTCATACCTAGAACTCATACATTAATCTACACTGTATTTATAAGATGCTTAGTTGAATTTTTAAGTTACTGCAATATTATAAATTTGGAGACTGAAGGACAATTTCAGAGATGCAGCATATTTATTTGGGGGTGCCAAGGTTCTCATTTTGCCACTCCCCATACATCATACCTGATTCTAGCAAGTCAAAAAAGAGAATAGAAGGACTATATGAGCAGTAAGTGAATATAAAGAAAGTTTTACTTGTTTACCGGAATATTCATATATGAAGCGTTTTAACATTAACTTTCTATTAACATTGGATAAAGCTAGAATCTTCTAAACAGTTACAAGTGATGGCGTGGTGGACACACTATAACCATGACTCAGTTGTTGATGTATAATTTGCATCAAATTCATAATACAGAATATATGAACACAAAATCTCAAAGACTGAATAAATCATTGTAAACAGAGCTGGATCTAGACAGAATGGTGCTTCAGGCAAGGACAGTCTTTGTTCAACTCCATTTGTTGAAATTTTGGATATCTTCTCTCCCTCTCCCTCTCTCTCTCTTTTAAAAAAAGCTATTTAACAGAGGTACATGCACAATTTAGATATGTCAAATAAAATGATAAATTTGTAATTTCAAGATGATTATTTTGTTTAAAATGGGCAGTGATGTAAATTTATCAGCAACTTCTTTCTTGAACAGTAACTGTTGTTGAGTGTAGGCCTTGAAGATCAATACTGTTTGATTCAGCGATTAAGAGGATAAGTGGGCAGATAGCCCTTAATGGGTGTCCATTCAAGCCTGCCCCCTCCCCTGTTGCTCTGATTGTAAATTGCTCAATGCTGATACTTGCTAACCATGGAACAAAAGTTCAGTTACAACTCCAGCACTGATTATACACTACTGAACACTAAAGTGGCCCAGACTTGCTAAGAGCACAGCTATAGTGAAGGAATATCAGGCATTATTTCTGTCCACAAACCTTTCTACGGCACTGATTTCCGGAGAGGCAGTGCTTCTTCCATGGTTGGGCTTGTGTAGGCTGTTCTGTGGAGACCCATTTACTTGTATCTAATATAGCCCACATGATAAAAATATGTTTCTCTTTACCCTAAAACTTTTCATGAAAAAAATGTATTCATAATTCCTTTTTATTAACACAAGTGTTTAGTGGTATTAGGGTAAATCAACCAGTTATCTCAGTAAGTTGTTTTACTTAAATAGATTGTGATAAAATGATACAATGATTTTTTTCTTTTATAGAAAAAAAAAACAATTAATGGATTACAACAATTTTTTTCTCTAGCATATTTACAGGAAGACAAAGACAGCATATGTGATTGAATATTTACCAAAATGAGCCTGCTTCATGGAAGAGGCAGGAGAATTATGAGAAAAAGTCAGCTCTTTATAGTGAAATATAGAAGGTAATAAAAATAGTGAAAAGACATAATGCCTCACACCAAGAGATACAGGAACTTCATCTGCAAGTTGGTTTATTTGTGGCAATGGATGCTTAAACAGAAACATGAAATCAATTCAATGCAATCATATGCATTTAATTAATCAATGAATTCTAAACTGTCTGCTTATGTTAAAAGGCTTGATATAAAACCTCTTTGTTCTTCCTCAAATAAAAGACATTAGCAGGGGCTGATTGCAATCCACATAGTGTTCTGCTAGCATAAGCTCTTGTCTGTTCAGCAGGGTTTGTTGAACTTGAGCACAGATATCTGACATTAGGCTATACCTTTGAGGCGTTATGGCTCCATGTTCCTTTTTTTTTTCTTTTTGAAGAAAGTAGCATGAAGAGAAACTAGAAAAGGAAAAGTCCCTCTTTACATTAGGGAGGATAATTTTTCAGCCACCTCATCATATTTTGGTGAAAGATGTTGCCAAATGATGAAGCTCTCTTCACAAAAGAAAACCTCTTATGAATATTCATTTGCATTCTAAGAGAATTTTGATTGTCTCATTCTCCACTCCTGCTCTAAAACAGAATTAATGACCTTAAATAGTCTCCTCTGACATTCTCTTTGTCCTCATCTACGTAAGTAATTTAACATGCTGGTTCTTTGACAAATACATACACATATATGCATAGCCTTATCTGAGCACACATTGTAGAAATTGTGCTAATCTTAATATTTGGCTTTTATGATAACATTTTAAACAGTTAAGCAAAACTAATAACATATTTCTCTCTCTTTTTGAAAGCTACTTCACATATTATGAAGAAATATTGAAAGAACTAGGGACCAATAGTTTATCCTTTCCTTTGCTGTTTTTCTTATTACGTGGGAATGTGGAATTTTATGGACCTCGCCAGTTGTAAATGCCCATTCTGGTAATATATGCCAAGTAAACTTGGGTAAGGTGAGATAGAAGCATGACAGTGTTGGGAGGCTTAGACATCATGTCCAAGGAAGAAAGATGTTTTACCTTGGCAAGCAGTTTGATTCTTCATAAAAAGCCCAGTGTTATAGTGTGGTTACAGTGTAGTGACAAGACTAGTTAGGCCATATTTCCATACTAGACAAAATATGATATGGTTTTTTCACCCCAAAAATTGGCAGAAAATCTACTAGATAAAAGGTTAACACACACTGGTACCAGTCAACCACCGACAAAGACCATTTCTGCACTACACTTTTATAGTGCTATTATTCCACTTTCAACATCCTGTGGGATTCTGGGGTTTGCAGTTTACTGAGGCCAAAGAGCTCTCTGGCTGATAATTCTAAATGCCCCTCCCTATACTTCAAACCCCAAGATTCCCTAGGATGATGAAAGTGGAATAATAGCACTATAACAGAGTAGTGTGGAAATGACCATAGATGGAAAATCAGCAAATGGTGCACTACATACCAAAAATCTGCTTGCAAGGACCACTGCAGCACCCATTGGCATGTTCTAGCACTGGGTAGAATGGCTGGCACAAATAGTCCTTAATTGGAGGATATTTTCTTTAGTAGGGACTATACCATTATTCTGATAGAAATTGTCTCACAAGACCATTAATGCTAGGCCCTCCAGAAAATAAGTAAAAATAAATATAACTCTTCAGAGATTTGTATCTGTTCCTAATATTCCGCGTTGAAAACATGGTGTATATTTGTTTCTTCTGAACTAGAAACAACCTTAGTATACCTTTAGAAACACAGAAATCATTCTGGTTGCTTTTTGGCAAGAGGGGTGAAAAGTTCATTTTCTGAAGAAAACCTATTTACTCAAAACAAACATTCTGCTTCATATGAATGGGTCTTTTCTGGCTCTAGGTGTCTGAGTGTTGTGGGATATCTTTTAATTCTGTGCATAAAACATACCTATTGACATGGGACATAGTATTTAATAGATATTATGAAATATATAGGAATTCCCGGGGGGTCAGAAATCAACCCACAAGGCACTCAGTGCAAGTTTTTTAACTTGCCTGGATGAAAGTTGAAGACATTAATAGTATTAATTTGCACTGTTGATTATAGGACCTAGAAAGTTAGGGTGGTTGCATGCCCATAACTGACTAATGTACATGGTCAGTAATTACCAAAAGAAAGACAAAAAGTTATAATTATAAATGAATTCATAACTGTTGAATTTTATAGCTGAGAAAATTATATTTATTGTAGAGGTTATGCCAGCTCTGTGGATCCTGTAAATCTGCAATTTACCAGTCCCTGTCCCATAGAATATTCTTGTATTTAGTCTATTCACACTAAGATTTGCTTTGTATCTTATGCTATTACAAATTCCAAAGTATTAATGCAAATGTTCCTAGGATAATTTGCACAATGGGGGTTCAGTATTTAATGAAAGTGCTTCTTATTTTTAATTACAGCATTTAAGTTCATCTTATTGTCAAGTGGAATACAGTTTTGTTGATTTGAGATTTGGCTGCTGGGAGTCCATTAAAAAGACTACATATATCTTATTCCCTGTAGCAGTCTTGTATATTTCAACTACAAGTATGAGAACTACAACTTCAAAAGACTCAAGGTTATTAGCCTTACATTTTTGCTCTATAAACAAGGTGAAAGTTGCAGTCTCCTTCATCTCAGCCTTCTTTAGAGTTATTTCATTCTAACTCCTTTCCAATGAACAAACAAAAATACTGGAAATCTTTGAGATATTCAGGATCTTGTATGAGGTAAGGAACACAAGCAAACATTTCTATCATGGGGCCCAGTGGGCTGCATGTCACTTTTGGGCCTGAAAATGTCATTTTAGAAATTCTATCCAGTTAGGAAATCACTGGAATGCTTTTGGCAAAATATCTCTCATACAGGACCATTTCACACATTTATTATTAGTCGCAACCAGAGCAGACCCACTGAATCAGTCACTAAATTGTTAAATCAGCACTATATAAATCCCACATATCTATTGAGGCCCCTCTAAATAGCAATTTATTTAGATTGTCAGCAAACTATGGTCTGTTGTTGTAAAAAACATGGTCTTTCCTAACTTCCTGACATCTGCACTTGGATAATAAATGGCTTTATTGATTTGTCCAGTCATTTCTCAGAATCATTAAAGAATTATATTTCATGCAAAAAAAAGAGACAAAAACAACAACAACAAATAGGCTTCATCTCCATCATTTTTCAGTTTTTGAGAACCACAGGTCTAATGCATAGATGGAGTTTTCCTACCGAGAAGGACTACAATAAAATGAATGAGGCAACCTTCCTGCAAGAAGCTCTTCAGAACAAATGGAAAGCAGTTAAACTTCCCTGGACTAACACTTCACATAGAATGAATGCTGTTAACGTCCATTCAGTGTACCAGGAGGATAAACTTATGTCTTTGGATATCCCATATCAAGAAACAATATGGTGTAGTGATTTGAGTGTTGGACCAGAAATCGAATTCACACAGACAAATATAATAGTTCATATACACTATTTATTAGGAGCATGATACATAGTACAGAACTTCAGTGAGCGAACTGGAGGCAATTAGCAAAATCCAAAACATTAAAAGCAAATAGTTTCTCATCCTGCCCACAAGAGACTTTGGAATTCTGTTTTAACCTGGCAGCGCTTATCACTACATTCCTAGCTTTGTTTATCTAACGGTCTCTGGTTCTCATACCTTGTTACAAGCAAGCTGCTACATGTCCCATAACTGAAATACCCGACAAATCTGGAGTCCAGGGCTCAAATCCCCACTGAGCCATGGAATCCCACCTTGGACAAGTCACAATCTTTCAGCATCAAAGGGCAAGGACAAGCACTTTCTGAACAAAATTTTCCAAGTAGAACCCATGATAAGTTCATATTAGTGTCATCATAAGTTGGAAACAACTTGAAGGCACACAGAATGACACAACATATGACACAACATCATATCATGACATGACTTCAAGATCTTAATTTTGTATTAAAATTTTTGCTAAATTGTTATTTGATTTATAATTGGGGCCCAAAGAGCTCATTTATACACTCCGAATGCCTTGGGTGTACATGGGAAAGTTGTGATTTTATTTCTTTGTTGGTATATGGCATATTGTTTCTTTTGAAACTTTCACAGTTTCAGAAGAAGTCTATCAGAGGGTATGGACCATGTGATCAAACAAACAGCCAGTTTCTCCCACCCCACCCTTTGTTGGATGCCAGTGGTTACAAAAAATACAATTTTCATGAAAAACGAATTAACTGCACAATAAACTGGAACTTAAAATAAGGCCGCAGTGTGTGACCTTCATACTTGAAAGTTTATTGCAAAATTCAATATTGAATTGAAGACTGAATAATCAGATCCAATATATTCAAAGAGATGAAGTTGGGAATTTGGTGAGCCGGTGTGATGTAGTGGTTAGACTAGGACTCTGGAAGACCAGAATGGCTGTAGAATCCATTGGATGAACTTGGATATATCATACTCTCTCAGCAGTAGCAACCCTCCTCTGAACAAATCTCACTACTCCCCCTCCAGAACCTTGATAGGTTCTTCTTGGATTTGCCATAAGTTGGAAATGACTTGAGGGCACACAACAAGAACAAACAGATTTGGAGAAGGAAGAGATGGGGGAGGAATTAATGGAATTGGAATGGCTCCTGAGAATTCCAGAATACTTAGTGGCCAAGGACATGCATTGTCATGAAAATTATAGGTAAATGGCCAAAGGACATTTAGAAAACTCAACAAAGTTGTTGCCACACTTTCTTTTCACACACTCCTACCCACTGAGAATGCCATTGAAGTCCCTGACCCAAGAAGTTACTGTTTGTGAGATGCAGGGAAAAAGTATAGATGGGAGAGTTGACTTTTTAGCACTGGAGATAGTATTTGAGGATTAAGGGACAATTTTCTCCAGAGAGTTGGTGTGTAAATAGGGATATTTGGTTTACTAAAATATTATGCTGAGAGAAAACCCCTGAGGCTGACACTGTAAAAACAATAGCTCATATATTCTAGAAATCCTTAAGTGTCTCATCATTTCTCCTTTTAGTGGAAGTCAAACTTGGGGAAACATTTACTCTGAAAATATTCAATGCCCATGTGCAACAGTGGCCTAAAATCTGTACACTTGAGCTATAAAAAAAGGTAGTTAAATCCAAATATTTCCCTATTTCTCTCACTAATATTAGTGGGGTTTTTAGTATATTTTAAACATATTTGAAATCTGCAAAGCTATTTAGCTGATAGCATTATTTTAAACTAATAATTTTTGTGTATTTTGAACAGACGAAGCTACATTCTGTAACTGTATCCACAAAGAGGACTGTACAGGCACACTGTCATTATTTTGAGGATACATGAATGCCTGTGGAGTTTAGGGAAAACAGATAAGCATTCCAGCTGGGAGGCCAGTTTCCCCAGGAAGACTGATATACATATCCTTCTCCCCCCGCACCACAGTATCAAATGTCATCTTTGCCATCTTCTGTATAATAATGCCCATTGGATATTGAACTAAGAATCTTAGCTGGTATCAATATTGTATCATTTTTTGAAGACCCCATATTCCCCTTGGATAATCTGTTTTGCCAGGATAGAGATAAACAATATATAGCTCTGCTTAGTGTCTTCATGGATTCCTTTTTTTTTTAAAAAAAGCAAATTCTCCCCTTTTACAGGATGATTCTTTATCTGTCCAAGCACCGAATAAGTCATTCCACTTTTCCCTTTTAAATAACACTGGAAATAAGTACTTCTATAGACACATTTCAGCATTTGGCACCATTGAATCATTTATTCAAAATTACAGGGAAGAGAAATAACAATACACAGCTCTGCCTAGAAAGTGCTACTAGATCTGATGCTTGTATGCAACTGGCTGAAAATATTGAGATCACTCCTACATTGTTTTGGCATTACTTGAAGACAGAGAATTTACAACAGTAGGTTGCTAATATGTCTTTATTTTGACTAGACAGCCAAAGCACAATGTGTTTGACCTTGGCTAAAAACCAACAAAGTGCATGGGTGAAAGGATACTGGAGGCCAAAGAAAACAAAGAAATCCTTGACTCAGTCTGTTTTTTCTGGCTTGTTTCCTTAAGGCAAGTCAAGAAATAAAAACTTCAAAGTAACACAAATATATGTTTGGAATATTTAGCTATCAAAAAAATTACAGAGATAATTCTGCCGGTTCTAATCTTAAAGTGTAAACAGTATACTTGATGATCATTAAAAGCACATAGCAATATGTTTTTATTACTGTTATTATTTTGGCATTGGAGCTATTATTTTGGCCTTGGCACTTTAATAATGTCCTGTTCTTCTACAAACAGATTGTGGAGCATGCTCATAAAGATATTATAGTTACATAAAGCTAGGACAAGAAAGAGATTTAAAAGATAGACCTTATCTCAAGTTACAGCAACTTACTTTTTAATATTTTCTTGGTGTAACTAATCACTGCAGTAGAAAACTCAAGGATACAAGGCCTCTCAAAGGGCAATGGACAACTTAAGGAATAATACAAAGAAAACTAAATCTGATGCCAAAGCATGAATGCCTTAAAATTGCTAAAGGAAACAAACCCTGAAAAGAAAGAAGGAAGAATTATTGCAGACAGACTTTAAAACAGCAAAAGGTCCAGATTTACCAGATTTCTAGAGCTAGTTGTATCAATGGGATTTAAAGTAACATAAGTATCATCAATTTCTGTGGGTAGTGTAGTCTGGACTGAATTGGTATCAAGAAATAGGTACCAGGACTTAGAAAGAATTCTTCTTGGGGCTTTGGAGAGCCACTGCCAGATGGAATAAGCATATTGGGCTGAATAAGACAATCCTTTTAACAGTTTTATACAAAACTTGGAAGCTAACTTTTGAAAAGGAACTGGTGGCAATCCAGAAAGGTAATTTGCTGAATTACTCATTACTCATTTACTGAATAACTCATTACTAACAGGCTACTGTTGCTATTACTATTGTGCCTTTGGAAAATATAGGACAATGCTCTTTGGTTCCCAACATGCCTAATTCAGATACCGCACCCTGAAAATTCAGAGAGATTTGCCAAAATCATAACAAAGCAATCCTTCCTAGCCATAGCATAAGGCAGGCATACATTTGATCTCCCTTCCTCTCCTTTCCTTTGTACACATAGAAACACACACACACACACACACAGTGACAATTAACAATCAGGCAATCTATTCCTGGTCCATTGCAAAGCAGTATATTAGAACCAAGGGCCCTGCAAGCAAAAATAAAATAATAAAATAAAATATAAAAAATTAAAAAATGGTACTGTAAAAAGAAACAAATTCACAAAGTATCTAACTGGGGAAAATAGTTATTTCCTAGTTCTGTTTCTATACATGTTCACACTATTCATACCAACAAAATTATAGGGTTGGCTATAATTCTTTCCTTCTTCTGATGCCATGTACAAAAATCACGGTGTGGCAGATACAGTTTTAGCTGATGCCCATTTGCTTCTATTATTCCTCCATTTGTTCCAGAGGGTTGGGGAGATAGTATGGAATGAGGCTTAGTGAGGCTATGAGACAATAGGGAAAATGTGAAAACTTCTATCACACATTCACTCATTCATGCCCATGAACATGTGTGCACACACTTTTTCTGGATCAAATACTTTTCTATGAGCAGTGCAAATGAACAAAGTCATCAGTGCTGTAAAAGCTCCCTGGTCATTCATTTTAAGGGTGTCCAGGTGAAAGTTTTAATAAAAACTATAAATCTAAAAGAAATGATATGGTACATTCTGGGTGAATCTGAATGAAGACTAGATGTGACGCTTAAGCATTTATTTTTTCTGTGAAGAGTTAAAACCAAGGCACTGACTGTGACAGAATGATGCCTAGAAAAGACTACTGTTCAAATTCTCAGGCTTACAGATTAAATCCTCAAAGAGTTTAAGCTTAAAAGATGCCAGTATTTCTGTTGAGATGCCAGCTGTCAGATCTATGTCAGGATATTTCATGATGGAAGCCCTGGAAAAACACATCTTGGTCACAGAGAATAAAAATTTTATTTAGATTATCTGGTGAAAGTTTTTTAGGTTAATTCACTGCAGCTGCAAATACCCATAACTATATTATAGACAAGAAAGAGTATGCATACTCTGAATATGTACAATCAACTTGTAAAAATACAAATGTAAACATATCACTTAAAGTCTTTCAAAAATACGCAAACAAAGATTTTTGACAAAAATTTGACACAATGAAATTGTGATGCAATGTGTGAGAAAAGAATTTAAAAAGTCAGTCAATTTAGGAACAATGTTTAGTGGTAGGGTTAAAGTGAGAGAGTCAGTGTGGTTTAGTGGTTTGAGCATTGGACTATGATGCTGGAGACCAAGCTTAGATTCCCCACTCGGAACTGACTGGTGACCTTGAGTGCATCACACACTTTCAGGCGCCAGAAAACCCCATGATAGGTTCACCAGAGGGTTGCCATAAGTAGGAGAGGACTTCAAGGTACACAACAAAAACAATAAGGGTTAAAGAGACAGATATATCTACTTCCTATCTGCAGTATAAAGATATGTATATGGGCCCATTTTTCTTTATAGTGCTCTTGTAGAGATTGCAAACATAACATATATAAAACTTTTTAAAATAGATTCAGTAATTACATCTTTTTCTTCATATATATTTAATTTTTTATATGTGCTTGCCAAAGATGCTCTCTAAATATTACTTAAGTCTATGTGAAATGAGAGAGTTTTCCTGGCAAGTCAAGTGTGTGGCAAAATATGAAAGAGTAGATCCATCTTTAACTAGCTGCATTGGAAGCAAAAGGTTTAGTTTAAGCTACAGTCTCTTCACTTCACACACGCATATGCACACACATGCCACAACAGATAACAATACATTCTCTCAGTGTTGTATATACAAAATTAAAGGCAAGTCAAATCAACATCAGAATAAATCAAGCCATGTTTGTGTCCAAAGCCTGGGTAAATGAGAAAGTCTTCAGTGCAGAAAATACCACACTACAGTTACCAAATGACCCTGTCAGGAGACCTGAAATGGAATGGGCAGGGAAGGAAGAAATCAAGCAGCAACTTTGAGGTTAATTTATTTTAGCATGAGCTTTCATGGATATAAATCCACCTCTTCAGATGCATCTGCCACTTGATTCCATCATTTGCACTCCTCCCCCCCGCCATGCCCATTTTATGCTGAAATAGACTAACACAGCTATCTGGAAACAATATTCCACAACCAGCAGCACATTTCAGTAGGTGCCTACTTTTCTTTTCAAGGTGAACTTAGGTTTTGCTAGATTTATATGATACAAAATGATCAAGCCACATTGAGCCTTAATGGTTAATATCAGTACTTTGAGGTGAGCCTAGAAATGGATCTAAGGCAGTAGAGATCACAAAGCACTGATGCAATTATTAGCAGCATCAGTAGAAAATGCTGCTAACAACAACATCATCTCCATCATCATCATCATCATCATCATCATCATCATCATCATCATCTTTGAAATCCCTGGAGAGAGGGTTTGGAATTTTTGGATACTTGTGTATACCAAGTTTAAATGACTTTTAAAGGGGATTAGAGAAATTCATGGACAATTGGTCTATTGATATGTAATCAATCATGATAGCTATATGGGATGTCAGAAATAGTAGTAGTTGCTGAAGAGCAACCAGTCAGAAGGATTTTGCTTTCCAGTCATTCTTGGAAGTTCCTAAACAGAGGCAGGCATTCTGCCAGAGGAACTGGAGTGCTAAAACCACCACACAACACTGGTCCTCTCTCTCCCACATAAGCCTACCAGAAATTTGAGATCTTCAGGACTCCTTGTTGCATGTCCCAACACCTCACGAAGTTAGATTGTTGGATACACATAACAGGGCTTTTTCTGTAACAGTAACTTGACTATGAAATTCCCTACTCAAGCAAGTCAGGCTGGCTTTTTAAGCTTCCAGCAGGGAACCAAAACGGTGTTGTGTCTCATTGCATTCAGTGTTAGAAATTGTTGTTTTAACTGTTTTAAAACAGGATTCTAGGATTGTTTTTAGACTATTTTTAATAATATTTCAATGTTGTTGTTTTTTAAATTAATCTTGTACTGTTTTACTTGGTTTTTATTTATTCATTGTTTCAGGGGCCTTTATGGGCTGAGAGGTAATCAATCAATCAATCAAGTGGGAAGCCAACATAGTACTAGATAAAAATTTTATCTGATCTAGAAGGCCTTCTCTTATGTCATTATGTTCCTTGTACATTTGAAGACAATAAATGTAGAATTTGGTAGGAGTTATCTGTTCATTTCAGTTCAGCGTTGGGGGTGGAGCAGAGGAAAAAGAGATTCAAAGCACAGTTAGCTCTTTTGTACCACATAGCATCAAGCTGTGAAAATGTTTGCACTACAGTCCTCTGGTTTGCAGAATTTTCCTCTTTTACAAGGCTGTTACTATGTAAAATACCAAAAACAGATACAAAGCATCACCATACAAAATACACAACTGATGGCTGGAATACAGATGGCTGAAGTTCAAGACACCAGAAAAAAAGCCAGCAGTATTTTAACTCTTGTTTGCAGCTACCAATATATAATCTTTACCCATAAGTTATTTTGAAAGAAACCATTTCTCAGAGCTGTATCAAATCAGATGAAATTTGTTCCACAGAAAACAGCACTTCTGTGAACTCATTCAAATTTGAAATGGTTTTTAGCTCAGAAGCAGCATACTACAGTAAGTCTGCAATATAAGCAGCATAGTAACCAGAAATAGTTCTGCTTATAGCCTACAATGTTATGTTACTGGAAGCATTTCCAGAAGACAGCACATATCCTGAAGATACCTTAAAACACTGCAGCATTAAACTACACCAAATATATGTTTGAAAGCTCCTTAATGTCACCAGTTTGCTTCTCAGTCTTAGGAAAACAGATGATCTCATTTTGATTCATGGTCCATTTCAGAAGAATCAAGGAAGCCACTGTGTGGATTTTTGATCTAGGAAACATTGCTCCCTCCTATGATGAATTCTGCAGTTAATGTTGACAGAATTGTAAGTAAAACAGGGACATAGAGAATGAAGTGGGAGGTTTATGCATGCTCAAGGACAGCCTGAGGTTTAAACAAAAGAGATATCCATGAGGCAGAGAACCTAAGAAGCAAAAAAAATAACCTTAAGAGTCCAGCAAAGCCTAAACATGCCAAAATATATATTCAAAATATGTTAAATATCTAAAATAGACAAGGAATGACTAACCACAGTATATTGGATATCAGCTTGGAAAGCAAAAATGAGAAATGGGAAAGCAGAGAGTAAACTGTCCTGATTAAGGTCCTTAGTATTTCCTGATAGAAAGTATAATTTCCTGGCCTAAACAGGACAGTCTCCTAAAATTTGGGGGAAAAAACACCACTGTGATAGTTTGTTGCAGAGCCTACTGACATACAAAAATCCATATTAGCTAAGTAACTTTTAGAAAATGTCTTTTCAGGATACCTGCAGCTCACAAAGTGATAGCTCAGGTTGTCTTTTGGGATTGTTATTCTGTGAACAAAGCACAACATACCCATGAGCTGCAATAGCATGAGTACCTTGGCCTAACAGATACAACAGCATCCTCTATGGGCTAACAACAAGTCCACCTTATACAAGAAGAAAGAGCCAGAATAATTCTAATAAGCTAGTTTGTGTAGTTCATTAATTCAGTGAGGGAATATATGAGAGGTACTGTTAACTAAATCTATAGGAGTAGATCCAATGTTAGTCATCTTTAGAATAATGGGACTTATTAGCTACACCTCAGTAAAGCCCTATTAATTTCACTGGTCTGTCCTAGATAGGCCTAATGTTGGATTAGGAGTATAATCCTAACTGGCCAAAATGGCCAAGAGCCAACTAAACAAACATTAAGCCAGATGAAGCAGTGCTGCACCTAAATCCTTCCTATCCCAAGGGTTTGGGAAATTACTTACACTACCTTCACTTCAGCTTCTGTAATAGCATCTTAGCCAGCAAAGCAGTTCTTCCAGTTGATTGCTATGATGGCATATTTTTGAGATTGGTTGGCAGAAGGGCATTATGTAAGTAGAAGTTGGTGCTTAATCCTAACCTCATATAGCCAACACATATTTAAGTTATAATTCCATAAGTTCCAGTCTTTAACTCTTCTTATTTTAGTCAATTCATACCCCATGGAATCTTCTTAAAAACAGTATCTGTGTGGGCAGTCAGAATAAGGGAAACATCTTGCATCTTGCTGGCCACCCTTACATCCAAGCCCTGGTTTAAGGACCAGTTCTCAACATAGAAGAAAGTTAAACTTCAGAAGAGGAATTTCAGAGCAATATTCATATCCAAGACCAAGATTGGATGTTTTTCTCTACCACATTAATTAACCAAGTGTGTGTTTCTACTGTGGAACTCTCCTCTCACCAAAAATAGGTCAGATTGGCTATTTCCTTCCTTTGCTTCAGGTGGCTAGTAAATACTGCTATGTTTTGTTCAGGTTTGTAATTTTTTTTGTTGCATTTCAATTCAGGGGCCCAATTACACTAAACAATTATAGTGCTTATGTTTCCACTTTAACTACCCCGATTCCATCTTATGGAATTCCAAGATTTGTAGTTTAGGAAAGAATGTTCAGAATTATCAGCCAGAGAGCAATAATGTGATAGCTCACTAAATACAAGCCCCAGGATTATATACAATGCAGATGTGGCAGTTACAGTACCCTCATAGTGCTCTCTTTATGAAAGGGTATTTATTTTTAATGCTGCTCATTGATTTTAATAGTGCCAGTGTTGTGTACTTTAATGTGAGCACAGTGCAGCTTATATTTGGCAAGGCCAAAAGACGATAGGTAACTTTATGATAAGATAAAAGGCAAAACTAAGATGGAACTGTACAGTAGCTTTCTCAGTGTATCCCCAGTGAATTAGCCTGCATCCCTGACAGCACTCCTGCAAAGGTTGTTGAACTGCAATGGCGCATGTTAACAAGACTTGCATATTCTTAAAACAGTAATCCAGTCACAACATCCCAAGTGTTCAAATGTTTTGGTCTCCAAGAGGTGCAAGGTTCAAAATATGGGGTATGTTTGTCCCTTCTTCAGAAGATGTAGTGTCTGGTCTCTCACTCAAGCCATAAAAAAACTGTGCACAGGATGAAGGACATCTTCTTACCATCACTGGGAATTTTCAGCAATAAATTTTTGGTGAAGCAATGCTGGTCCAGTCAGATCACAAGGCTTTGGAAGCAATCTTTTCCAAGCCTATAAAGAAAGACTCCAGTGAGATCACAGAGAATGCTTTTGCAGCTCCAATAGTATGACATATGAATTGTATGCACTAAAGACAAGGGTATGTTTTTTATTGACTCAGTATCCAGGGATGGAGTAAATGATGTTTGGACAATACATATACTCTTCTAGATGAAATCTACAGGACTACAGACACTAAGCCCAATGGCAATTACTTGCTATATCAGATGCAATGCTATGCCATGCTCAGGCTATTGCACTTACCATGCAAAGGAATCCAAAGCAAGATCCTGAATTCTCATGCAACAGTTAGACTCAAAAGCCCACATCAAGCTGTAGGGAGGATGTTGCCTACAGTGTCACTGAAAGATGTTGCTTACAATGTCAGTCCTATAGTTTAACAACCAGAGGTAGCCTATGCTGTCACATGCAACTTTACCTTGCTTGGTTGAAGATTGCAGCTGACATTTTTTACCTTCATGGCCACTCATACCTCCTGAAAAAGATGATAAATATATGTCCTGAAGTTTTTCACCTTCATCATAAGAGCTCCAACTGTTCGAGATAAACTGAAATCAGACTTGTGTCACGGAATTCCCAGAGAGATTGTCCCCAACTATGTTGCACTTGCAAGGTATGTTGTGCAGCAATTTGCTAAAGCTTGAGGTATCATCCTAAAACAATCTAGTCCCACAGTTCATGATACAAACTGTTAAATACATGTTGAGTGAATATTCTTCTTTGTACCTAGAGAAGGTGGGAAGATAACACACAAGTGTCAGAAATAAGTTAGAATGGAAGGAAAGCATGAGAGGTTGCTTATTTCCTTACTGGAAGTAAGAAAGATTCAACCTCCTTACCCACATATCTCATTAATTTTAAAATGTTTTATATATGATTAGGACAGACAGACTCATATTTAAACAATCAATCCAGTAAAATCATGATTAAATAACCAAAAATATAATTTATACAGAAAGGGTCAATTCTACTTCATGGAACTATAGATACTACACTATTGAGTGATTGCCATTTCTGATAATAATTGGTTATGAAAAAATATTTTGCACCAAGCTTAAACACTCAAGTTTTAATCAGTTATTCTTATGCTGGTGCATTTGTTCAATCAAAAAAAATTGCAATTATTTAAAATTTCAATCTTGATTTTACTGGACTATTAGTATTATCAATAGCATACATTTTGTTGATGAGGTGCTATTTGTATAAGATTTTGTTGTGAACTTTTCTCAAATTCAAGGAATATAAAAACAATCGGGTAGTCTGAGAAAAAGTATGAACATTGACTCTTTGTGGTATTTCTGCTCAGTTCTTGTTCCTAAAAAAAAATGAGGGGAGGGAATGATGTTTAGACAGACTACAGACAACAGCCACTATAATATATCTAATTATAGTAAGTGCAGCTGTATCTGAAAAGTTCAAGATCTCTTTTTATGCATTGTTACAAGAATTCTCAATATGATTCCAAAGTCATTCAGTCTTACTCTATCCCTCTTGTCTTCATGTATCATTGTGGCCCAGCTCAATGTTCCTCTAACATGACCAATTCTTCAGAAGCCAAGCTTTCTTTTCCTTTTACCATAAGGTAAAACAGGGCACTTGGCATATCAATACAGTAGAGGCAGTTTCTTTCTTTAAGCGTTCATAAAACAAAACCTGAACCCTATATTTAAGTTCTGTTTTCACTGTGCCCACAGGCAGAGATAGATATTACTGAAATGATTAAGGCTTGTGTAACTGTCAGACGTGTTTGAAAACAATTTGTTAAATGTGTGCATGGTGGTGGTGGGAGTCCTTGAACTCTGGAACCCAGACGCTCTAATCCAGTGCTAGAGGCATATGGAAGTACATCCAGATATATAGAATATTAATGTTTGTAGTTTTATATTAGGCACTTAAAGTTGAAGAGGGCAGATTCGTAATAATGGATATACTGGCTTAAATGGCGTGATTAAAATAACTTCTGCCTCCAGTTCCTGGCCTTTTTTGTTTAACTGTCATAAATACAGAGATCACCTTGAATCCCTTGGTTTTCATTCAAACACCTGCATTGCCATGTATTCATAAAATTCTCATATCACATTGTGCAACCTCCAGCTTGCTTTTATTAAAGGTCTTCTGGAAGATTTTCTTCAGAGAGCCACTGTCTCACATACTCTTGGGTTAATTAAAATGCTTTATTGAGATGCACAACATGGACCCACTAAACAGTGTCAGGCACTGCATGACCTGGTGCCTCTGTGTTTGGGGTAACTGGTTATTGCTAAACTGTAACCTCCCTGATTCTACATTGTGATTCAGCCAAACTGCTGGGCCATTAATTAGTGCTTGGTTTTCTGAGAGCTTTTTTAATTCATGTTTTTAAATGCCAGACCTAACCACAAGTCTCTTCAGACCCATAATCTACAAAATAAAATTTGTGGCTCAATTTCCATTTGCCTAAATTTCATCTGTAATGAGGACATGTCTTGCTGAAGACATCTGCTTCAGTGTGGCATCCTTTCATTTTAATGGCAAATAATAGAGTTCAGTTCCCTAAGATTAGAGGTTATAGGGTAGGCCTTTGAGCTGGCTTGGCGTCCTTGTTGAGAGTACTGCCAGCCAATATAATATATGCAACAGAGGCCAGCAAGTAGGTGCTTTGTTCTCCCTTCCCCTCCCTCCTTCTCTTCTTTGGAAAATAGCATGAGCTTGTCTAAACACTTTGCTCTACAGCATTGTTTAGCTGGGTGTTGATACCTGCTTTTATGGAGTTGACAATAATATTATTTCAATTCAATGAAACACCAGATAAATGAGGAGGAATGAGAACTAATTATATGGTTGAAAATATATACTGATACTGAAAGGGAATGAGGTTGCAGAAATCTGTCTCTGCTGTCTGACTCCATGTAATATTCTCCTTGGCTTTATAGAAAGCAGAGTTATTTCCTATGTGAATTAATATCTCTTTTTCTTGCTCTGCAACATTAAAAGGCTGCAAAAATAGAGCTTGTTACTTTATAATGCTTTCACATTCCCAAGCCCTTTGCCCAAATGGAGGCACACTCACATGTAATGTCCATTCTTGAAATGTTTACAAATGGAAATATTGGTATAGCACCACTATTTCCTGCAATGGTTTTAATATATGGAGCTATGCTAGGAGCAGGGTGGCTATTTCCACAGCACTCAAAAGTCCACTCTGAAGTAAGTCTGACTGAGTTAAATGGGTAACTGGGTACAGACTGGTGTCACACTCTTTTAAATTACTTAGAAGCCTGTGAACAAAGAAAAAAAATTTGCAGTTTGAGTTTCTCCTTATCTGTTCACAGAAATAAGTTCCCTGCACTCAGAAAAATTTACTTCAGCGTAAGTTTCGTAGGATTGTTTCCTTAGACTAATTGACCATTATATTGGATTTGTTTGGCAAGGTGTTATTCAGATACTTAAGAGGTTTCCTTGGAAGTACAGTTTTCCAGTATCAACCATGAATGTTTCTTCTCATGTTCTAAATTCATAACTATAACCTTGGTTGAAATAATTTGTTATAATCCTGAGATAAGAATGTTAGCCAAACAGTGTGATTTTGTGGGAAACTTGAGGGTGAAAGAGTGGAGTTATTCTGTTATTACATCTAACCTTTCACAAAAGCAATCCATCTGGCAAACCACTAAATAGAACTACAAATGCAGTAGGACATGCACAAATGAAGCTGTAGAAAACCATTCACTAGAGATTCAAATGCTATTGAATAAGTCTGTATAAATCAGGTCTATAAAATCTGAGCAGATAGCTCCATCAAAATCAATCTGGCTTGTTTGCTAGCTAACTAAGCAGGAAACTTGTAAATGCAGAAAGAAAACTGACTAGGTCCTGTTCAATCCTGCTGTACTTTGTTACAAAGCTTTGAGAAGCATTCATTGAGATTGTGTGCTCTCTGAATACAAAACAATATGGGGCTAAGGATGACAAAATCTTTCACTTGTTGCAGTCAGAATTCAAGATTTCTGTATCACAACAATTCGTTATGATGGGGGCAGTATCATTTCTAGCAGTGCGTTCATGTGTAGCCTTGTTCCTTTGGATCATTTGATCATTTTAAACATATATGTACAGCAGGCTATGCAACTGTACTGTGGCTGAGGGGCATTTTTTGTTCCTGCACACCTGCAGTGAGTAACTTCATTTCATCTTTTGCCATAATTCGGGCAAAAATCACAACTAATAGTAGCTTCCCATTTCAACCTTTAGTTTTTTTCTACAGCTATTTTAGGGGGTTGTGGGGGTATTTTAAGAAAACAAGGCAATATTTTGGAGGGGTAACTGAAAAAAAGGGAGACTTGAGAAGTGAAGACCACAGAAGAGAGGAAAACAAATATTTCCTTGTATTTTGTTTTTTGGGGGGAGTAAGGTGAATTAAAATTTTCAGTGTGGCTCTGAAAAGTTGAATTTATGTGTAGGTTTTGAATTCTTTCTGTAATTTGTGTTCTTAGAGACCTGTCTCCTGCTTACTCCATCATGGATACAAAGAATGGTATGCACACTTTCTAGGTTGTTGTGGCATTTGGTATGTTGCATGTTACGTTGCCTCTCTCCTTCCTATACTGAGGAATTGGAGTTAGAATATAAGTGAAGCAGAATCAAAGGTACCTCCAACTCAGGATTGCTACATCCAAGAAATACTACCATTTGGAATTGCCATATTATGTAACAGTAGGTTACCACACAATAACATTCTCCTCTAGGAGAACTTTATTCAGAAACTTCATTTCTGAGTGAAAAATTGCACTCTTATCTGTCTCTTTAATATTTTTCACATACACTTCCAAGACCTTACATTTTTGATTCAAATAAATACCCTATTTTACTGGATCTTGGATGTATTTCCACGGTGAAACATGGGATATTTTTCTCCCCACTTTTTTAAAAAAAATTGCTTTATTATTCTTTTACTATTACAGTAATATTAGTTTTAGTTAAACTAATGTATCTACGTTTATAGAAACCACATGCAGAAAAATCACTATAGAACTGTAGAAAACACGGTTTGCCACCAAGTGAGTCAGTTTTATTAGATCTCTCTTGTCTCTTATACCAAAGAAGCTATGATCCCTGCATGAACCATATAATATTATTTCAAGCAATAAAGCTAATATTTTTAACTTCCTTTTGTGAATGCTTTATTCATTTCTGTTTGTTGAATGTTTCTGTGTTGTTATCATTGTCCTACTTCAATAAGCCCATAAAACACAGAATATCTTCAATGTTTTCATACTGGCTTTCAAATTTCTAACCTTCTATAATAGCATAACTTCAAAAAAATACTTTTGTTGAATACTCTGCACAAATGTATTTCAGAAACAAATAAGGAACATCTTATTATCATGGTGCCCATCAAGCAGAGAATGAGAAATAGTTTTAAATATTGTCAATAGTTGGTATGTTGATTATCAGCAAGATTATGAAAGCTGTGGGATATAGATGATAATGTTCCTGGCAACGTTAGAAGAGGATTAACGATGTGGGTGGATCTCACAATGAGTCTAAGGCAGAATAGCACTGCTGTAGGACTAACATCATTGTCAGTCTTACCGACATAACTGGCCTCTTGAAACTTTATTAGGAATAATGTGTGAGCAGCTATCTCACAGAAAGCCAGTATGGTGCCCTGGTTTAAGTGTTTAACTGGAAGTGTAGGACACCAGGGTTTGAATCTCCATTCATCCATGAAAACCCATTGGGTAACCTTGGGTAAATCACATTTTCTCAGCCTCAGAGGATAGCAATAGCAAACTTCCTCTAATGAATCTTGCAAAGGAAATCCCATAATAAAGTCACCATAGGTCAAAGTCTGCTTGAAGCCATATCACAACAATCACAGCTGTCTCACAGGACTTCTTATTATTCAAGCTAGTAACATATGAAAATACACTGACTATGACTGGAGTATATACGAATTATACATTATTTGTGTTCTCAGTATTCCCACTATTTTGTAATGTCTGGTATGATCATAACAGCACATGAAGAACTGATGAATCAATTGACCTGATCCAGCATTCCATACCAGCAGATACCTATGGGTAACCCACAAGCAGCAGATGAGTGAATTGGCACATTCCTGCTCGTTTTCCCCAGCAAATGGTATCCTGAGACATACTGTCTCTGATATCAAGGGTTATATACGATTATCATGACTAGTAGCTATGGAATAAACATCATTCTTCATGTAAAATATTCAGACTGTTTCTGCATTTGCCGCATATACATAGTTCCACAGGGACAGAGATTTGTGGTCCACTTTGATATTAAGCAGAAAGACATGCAGAATAAGCCATTTTCCTGTACTGTTCTCACAGCATTCAATAATATCCAAAATGAGAATCACATTGCCTTAATTAGGACAATGTAGAAATCTATGGAAACTTAGTTATAACAAGTCTGAATAATGTGTTTTGTATGTGAAAGACCAAACTATGTTGAAAGGGGTTGCAAGGTTATGTCTTTAGTCTTGCACCAAATGTATCATTGATGGATTATTTTTGAGGACTTTTTTCCCCCTACCATTCTGGCTGGGATAAGTGTGAATTTTCCATTCACTCTAAACTTTATTGCAGTTTGCAATTCTGGCAGAGCCAAAAGCTGTAGTGTGAGAGAGCTAGAGAACACATATTTCACTATTGACACATTGCCCAGATGTTCACATTCCCACATGCTGAGTGTTGACAGGCTGACTATATAATGTCTCGCCATCATATAATCCTATACAGCAGAAATTCTCAATTTTTGCACTAGCTTCCAAATGTTCTGGACTTCATCCCTTACAGTCTATAACCAGTGGACATTCTGAAGCTTCTAGAAACTGAAATCCAAAACAGCACATATTTCCAAGCAAGGAAATATGTGCAAATACTCATGTGAATTCAAAGCACGCTGCTGCTGCTTCTGACCTTTCTGTCCCCCACCTACAAATGCACCTGAGACAAGAGCAGGGGGAAACAGTGAGTGCATTATTTCTTCAGAAGATAATATGTTTTCACCAAAGTGGGGACTAAGTTTACAAATCTCAACAACCCTAGTGGGAGCATGGTGCTGTTAGATTAGACCAAAGGTGGACAACTGACAGAAACTGACATGAATACCATCACATCTGGTTGTCCAAATCCCCACTGCAAAACGGCTGCTACCATAAGCAAGTTCTTCCTGATGTCTACTTGAAATCCCCTTTCTTCTCATGGGAGGCAGTCAAGGTCTGTTCTCTAGACCAAGAGAAAATGAATCTGCTCCCTCAAGTAGGACTGCCTGTCAAATATTTGAAGATCACTAAAATGCCATATTTGAATATTTTGTTCTCCAACCTAAACAGTTCTGATTGCTCATGACATCCATAATTCCACATAAGAGATACTTTGTTTTTCATTGCTGTCAGGTTGTCTTTGAGGTATAGTGACCCTATGAATAAGACCTACAAGCCTCCCTGTTTGCAAACTAAGGACCTGACCAGAAGCCAAAATGACTAAAATAAGACTATTTGGTTTACTCTGGACACATCATGAGATGCCATGATCTATTGGAAAAAATAATAATAGTAATATGGAAGGCAATAGGAATAAAAGATCACATTACAGATGGATAGACTCAATAAAAGAAGCCATTGCTTACCAGACTTGAGCAGGGCTGCTGATGACTAGGGCTCTCAAAGGTTTCTCATTCATAGGGTTGTCACACATAAAAGCTCACTTGCTGACAAATGACAACAAACTATAGCCATATCAGAAAAGGTGCACAGCAATTTCTACCATTGCTCCGAAAGATGAAATCTACATGGGAATTCAAGAGGACATGATTTTTTTTCAATTAATCCCTACATGTGTCCAAAGCTTAGTTCAGGAACAACAGAACTCAACACCAGGTTAAGGCACTGGGGTCATGGAGCACTTTCAAAAACTGAGGCCTCTTTTTGAAGATGTGTGATCTGGGTTTGAAATAGTGGGCACCACAATTTTAATTAATTATATGAATGAATAAACAATAGCCAAAATACTAAATATGACAAACAGCAGCACCGATATTTCATGCATGAACCTGTTTTCGACCCTACTACTTCTGGAAAATAAGCATCTCATCCCATACCTTTTAAACTCAATTATTCAAGTGATGCACAAAATATTGATGGTAAAAGATGCACTGAGAAATTCAAGATGGAACTGAGAAATAAGAGGAAACAAACAAAAAAGAGAAAATAAGTACGGACACTAGAGCAATTGCATTAATTGAACTATTGATAATTTGGCTCTGGCAAGGCTGCAAATATACAAAGGAGGAGGCACAGCTTTATGCTTTCACGTCTCTAGAACTGAGCATAACAATCGCACCTCACAATGGCTACAACTTGGCATAGTAACCAGAATAGAAAAAGTGAATGCAAAATAGCATAACTATATTCTGTTATATTTATGCTTATCTTTCATTTTATAATTGAATCAGATAATATAATAGACTTTAATAGTGGTACAACTGCTTCCCAATATTGACAGAAATAGAGACAAAAACACTACACCCCTGTTTTATTCAGCACAGGAGCTAGGGGCCACACAGCTCCATCCCCTTCCACCATCACTTTGCTGATATGGAAAGTAACATATCTAAAGAGAAGATATTCCTGTTCACATGGAGACTCTTGCTTGCATGGAAAGTGTCCCTATGCAAAGGAACTTTTTCTTTTCAGACATGTTCATTTATCTTTGAGAGAAATAATTGTGCAAGGGATAGAGCTAAGCATTTCCCAGTTTTGATGGTGAAGAAAATCCCTGGCATTGTTGAGAAAGGTAAATGGTAAAAACAATTCATTCATGAGAAGGAGTTAGTGAGTAAAAATCAAAATTCAGGAAACAAAGGCCATTTCTACACTACACTGTTATAATGCTATTATTCCACTTTCAACATCCTATGGAAATCTAGGATTTGTGGTTTAGGGAGGGGCATTTAGAGTTCTCAGCCAGGGAGATCTTTGGCCTCAGTAAACTACAAATCCCAGAATTCCACAGGATGTTGAAAGTGGAATAATAGCACTGTAATAATGTAGTGCAGAAATGGCCAAATTCATCATAAACTTGTTCTGAAGAGTTATACATTTTGAATATTCTGGTGAAAATTTCTTGTTTATATTGCACTGAAAATAGATACAAGATAATGTAATTATACCTTACAATTTGACAATATTTTATAACTGCATGCATTAGATTGAGTGCAGTAGGAAATATGGCCAACAGCATCATTTTACTGGAATATACTTAACGTAGCAATCTAATTTCAGAACTGCCAAGCAACAATGCTAAATACACAAATTCCATTGTTGGATTCTTAGTTTAGACCACCATCCTGACAATCATTCTGTGATTTTACTCTTCTTGGATACATTTGTCAATTTCAAGAAAAATAAATATTTTTGCTTTCTTTTAAGCCACAAATTTTACAAACTGAAAACTATTTAAAAAAGCATGATAGCCTTCTGTAGTTTTCCTTATTGGTGGCATTGCCACCAGTGACTTTTTATTATGCAAATTGCTGCAATCTGGTAAATTCCTTCCTCTATTTTCTTTACAAAAGAGGGCTGCAAGTGCTAATCAAAATGTTGCAATTTCCATATTGATTATGTTTTCATAATGACACTTGGTATGCGATGTAAATGGAATGGTGGACTTTTCTTTTTTAAAAAAAGTAATAAAATATTGTTTTTTAATGTAATGAAGTATGTTTGTGTTGAAACTTGCAGCAAATGTCCAGCATTGTTCTTCCCTTCATGTGTAATATCAGAGCATTTGTAATTTACACCCAGTAACAGGCTATTTGCATAGATTTTTCTTGCTAGCAAGCACTATTCAAAGCTCTTATTGCAGGACATTGGGACATGTTCTGAAGTAGGCAAGGCACAATATCTATTTTCTATTGCAAGAAAGGTTTAGTCTTGCAGTATGCAGTCCACTCACTCAAATATGATCCTTCTGTGGTCAGTTGCCTAGTGCTCCTAAAAAACTAAATAGCAGTACTTCCCATTTTAATCTAGGCAGAAGCCCCTCCTCATACCTTCAGGAAAATGGACTGGGTAGGCATTGCTCAATTACATTGCTAAAAAGCCCTTGAGAAGTTTCAAGTATCCAGGTTTCTTGATCTGTTAAGACCTTAGGCTTACTCTTAGGATGTACTGTGAATGCTTCCAAGTATAAGGAATGACATAGAGATCACTGGTCATAGGAACCTCACATACAGTATGTTTGACAACTTCTCTTGGTGACCACACAATAGACTAGATCTTATGACTATTACTAAGAACTTCTGTGATACAGCGGCCATACTACAGGAGAAAAATTTTGTGAATCAAGCAAATTATGTTGAAATTTCCCATGATAGACTAAGAACACCTAGGATAGTTTTGCAGTAGCATGGGTAATAAGAACAGTTATCCATTTCATGTTGTCGTCTGGTTTGACATGTTAGTAGTGACACATGGAACCTAATCATATGAAAAATGCAACTAGACAGTATTGATATCATACAAGGGGAACTAGAGGGCTACTTCATAGGCCATTTCCGCACTACCCTTTTATAGTGCGATTATTCCACTTTCAACATCCTATGGGATCCTGAGGTTTTCAGTTTAGGGAGGGGCCAGCCAGTCCCTCCCTAAACTGCAAACCCAAGGATTCCAAAGGATGTTGAAAGTGGAATAATCATGCTATAAGAGGGTAGTGCGGAAATGGCCATACATTTAGTGAAATATCTTATCTGGTTGTACATATGTAATGGTCTTCCTTCTTCCATCCTTGACAGGAAGGCTCATCGAAATGCAGCTTTCATACAATAAATCCTATGCCTAAGACAATTTCATAGTCAATTTCTGCACTAGACTGTTATAGTGCTATTATCCCACTTTCAATATCCTATGGAATTCTGGGGTTAACAGTTTAGGGAGGGACTTTGAGTGCAGAAGTCTGTCTAGTATCCATACAGCCTGTTGACTATCTGCATCTAAAAGGACTATCTGTAATGCAGGAACAATTATTAGTTGAGATACAATTTTATCCTGTTGAAGTGCCTCCCCCTGAGAAACCAGTTATGCTAAGTCTTTATAACTACTATATGGAGCAGAAATTGTTCCTTCTTGAGAAAGAAGACCATTTTAAAAGATCTAGAATACCAAACTGGTCTAAATTTTCAATGGGGTGAAATTGGGAGCTCTCCCATAAGCAGGAATTAAACTCTGTGCCTAAGGTGTTTATGGGCTGTAATAGTTTTCTGCCTGACTCTTGCCCAGATTTTAGAGGGAAGGAAGTGTACCACTCTTTTCTAACCTTCCCTAACAGTATTCTACTTAAGCAACAAAGTAAGCAAATATAACACTTTGAATATGCAGACGGGGATCTTATGGCCAACTGGATATTCCTATCTTGTAACAAGCCCTCTAGAAGTCATGGTACCCAGCAAATGTCTATAGGGAAAGGCTATTTGCCTGGCCAAACACAAGCCATCCATCAGTCCTTTGTAGCAGATTTTGATTGGTGTTCGAGTAGCAGATATACTCCTTTTGTTGACTTATCTGAGGACTGACCACTAGACAGCAAAGAGCTACATCAGCCTATAAATACTGCAGGTTGGGGAAATAAATTAGTCAGTCCAGACTTTATTCAGTATCTTCAGACATTACTTGTCTCCAGGAAATCTGGCTTATGGAGAACAATTCCCTGAGATTACAAGGGTTTAGATCTTGGAACAGCCTGCTCAGAAATCCTTTAATATAGGCCACGACAGTGGAAGTCTGGCTATTCTGATGACTTCCCCTATAAAGGTGAGTGAAATAGCATTACTAAACAGCAAGCAGTATCAAGAAGATACTGGGAAGCTTCTTTACATATGCACCTCACAAGCAGATATATGAGAATTTTTGCAGAAAAAAATTCCAACAAATAAATATGATTGGAGTGGAGTGAAGGGAAAATACCCAAAACTACAACCATTACTACACTAATAGGATAGTTAGGCATAGATTGGGCCAATTATGTTACTGACTAGAAATCTATACAAGCATACATATTCTTTAATGGACAAGAAATAACTGATTGGGCTAGACAGAAGAAAAAGAACAATTGCAGCCTCCTCTACAGAAGCTGAATACATCTCCACTTCAGAAGTATATAAAAAATTTAAGTGACTATACATGTTACTGGTAAACTTTGAAACAGAGCAGCTTATATCAGTTCCTGAAATCTCATATCTGTATCACATGAAAAGTTCCAGGTAGATTATTTCTTCCATTTGAGCTCTGTAATTAATAAGGGCAGTATCTAATAACATTTCTAATATCATGCTCCTACACTGCAGTCAGTTCACCTCATCCTACTTATATGTTTCCAGGAAGTAGTTCCCCTCTTTCTGAATTAAAAAAAAAAAAAAAAACAGGAAAAAAAAAAGACCATTCTGGCTCCAAGTATTGGCCAAGAGACAAACAGTTGCTGGAAATCTACTAACCTCATCTTTTTGATACAGCAGGTCATGGCTGCACATGCTGCTCATTCACTTGAGACAGCAGTATCCCCATGCATGCTCCCATCTCATTTTTTGACATTGGAAAGGCCATTTCTAGCAGAAATGGAGGACAATTTCCTAGCTTACTTTAGGCCCAGGAAATACCTTGTTGTCTAAGCAGGAAACCACAGTAAGCCACTTCTTTTGAAAACAAGATTTTTCTGGACCTAAGGTAGCTCTGAACAACCAACAAGCAAAAACCCTGTTCAAATTGCCTCCAAACCCACTGGCGGGGGGGGGAAGACATTTTTAGTTTTAAAAAAAAGGAGTGTATCAGGGCCACACTGGGTCCCTGAGAGAATAAAATGTGGCTTGTGAGCCAATTTTTGCCCACCGCTGGTGAGAGAGTTAGCATTAAACTGTAAATGCTAGAACAGCTGTAACATATGCCATAAGAAGGTGAAAAAAAAGTAGCTTTCTGATTCTTCTTTGATGGGTGGCACCTTGTGCCTTCTAACTATAGTTTGATTCCCCCCCCCCCGTATGTGGAGGCAGAGCAGCGGTTAAAATGTGTGTGCAAGAATGGGAAAGGAGAATGGTGTGAAGATAGTGTATCTTTCCAGAATTACAGTGTCTTTCAGGTTGCAATCCATCCTATATTCACATAGTAAGCCCCACTTACATCTGAGTTAGCATGTATAGATGTGCATTGATCATTGACTTTTTAAGAATAAAGCAACTTCATGGCAAAGGTGTAAAACCTTCTGCTCATGTTCAGAGACAATGTTGGGAGCTGCAGTCTGACAACATCCGAAAGGCCATGTGATCCCCAGATCTAAGTAAAACAAGCCTCCTCATTTCTATCTATAAAGCAGCTTTGTACTCAGTGCAGCTGTCTATGATGGTGGGCACTGCATGTCCTTGTATGTGCTGTTCAAGCCTTTAATAAAGACACAGATTTGCATAATCTGCATTTATAATCCCTGGCTTTGGGGAAATAGAATATGGTAATCCACAGAGCAAGAGCAGGGGAAACTCCAGGTAAGGGTGTGGAGGGGACTTAGGAGAAAGGAAGGCTAATGGAATAGCAGGATTCAGGGGCAGAAGGATCAGTGACAAAGACAAAGGCCATTTCTGCACTAGACTGTTATAGCACTATGATTCTACTTTCAACATCCTATGGAATCCTGGGGTTTACAGTTTTGGGAGGGGTCGATGGCCCCCTCCCGAAACTGCAAACCCCAGGATTCCATAGGATGTTGAAAGTGGAATCATAGCGCTATAACAGTCTAGTGTGGAAATGGCTAAAGGGTGGAAAGAGGAGGAAGAAGAAAAAGCTTTGGAATGGACACAATGGTTTCTAATGCAGATGAACCTAACACAGGCAGAATAGGTGCTGTGGGAGAGGAAGAAAAATAGCACTGAGAAAGAAAAGCCGCTGGTGGGTATAATTACAAAGACAAAGCACAGTCAAGTGGTGTGGGACTAACTACTTTCCAACGTAGTTGAAATCAACTATTTTCACTAACCTTTTGTATTATCTATTCACTTTGGAATAAAGCAGGATACACATGTAAACTGAATGTTGTCTTATTATACAAGAGTATTGCACAGTATAGACATATTCCTATCTCCAAGTTCTACTTCACTAATCTAACCCACTTCCAAGTTACCTTTATATCAGGAGTCAGGAGAAAGTCTTAGGCAGTGGCGGAGCTTTGAGTGTGTGGAGGGGGAGCGGGAGGGGGCGGGGCTATGACGTGAGAGGCATGGCTGCGGTGCATGGGGGCATGGCTCCGGGTCAGGATGCCCCAAAAATATTGCCGCCCAGGCCGAATCATCCCTCTCACCCCCACGTCCCTATGTGACTGGTCTTAGGTAATGGCATTTATAGTGGTCAGCTATAGTCCAGTGTGTAATTTGTAACTTACAAACCACTTCAATGTGGCTAATGCTCCAAAAATTATCCTCAGCTATTTCACTTGTAAAACAAAATCCCAGAAGTCTAAGAAGCTCATTGAATCAGTTTGTTAATGACTTCATTCAGTTCACCCATAGAACAGCAAGCATTTCCCATCGACCCCACATCAAAAAAATGACTTGTAAGCACTAGCTTTGCCCCAGAGTTCATGTGTGTGGAACAATTTGCAGTATTAAGGGCCAGTCTGAGGTCCACTGTGAGCAAAAACTTTAGTGCATCGGGGGGAAAAGGAAAGATGTGATGTGACAATGTGAATCCACAATCACGATTTGTTCAACACAACAATACTTTTTGGGAAAGTAACCCATAATATTTTTCATTGCGGTAGGCAGTTTCTCCAGGTCATTTGTTCAGTATATCTGGTATCACGGAATGTTTGTCTGCAGCAAAGCCTTTACCTAGCATTTCAAATAAAAGACTGTAGTCAGGCGTTTCTAAGGGAAACAAATTCAGGGAATCATAGTATTTGTTGCTTATTATTGAGCATCAAATGACTCTCAAAGTTCTTTGTTCAAATATTTGAAACAGGCCATCAGAGTCAAAATGATATAGAGCCCTGCAATGCTGTATTACAGTTTTTCTCTTTTCATGCAGCAATTGTGTCTATGAAAGAAAATAATAAAACTCCAGCAAGGTTATATTTGTGCCTGGTGGATTTGTTCTGCTTTCAACAAAATCAGCAAAAGATCTGGAGAAAAAACAGGAGGTTACAAAGTACCTCAGAAATGTTTAGGGTGAAAGGTGACAGCTGTCAAATTCAATGGTTTTTTGGGGGGAAGAAATAATAACAGACAGAAGGGTAATATATTGTCAACCAGTGTGATACTCAACTGTACTTCTATGCTAGAAAATACTGACAGGTATTCAGTTTCTAAAGTGAAAGTTTTACTGTCAGATTAGACATTGACACCATTTGTCAAATTAGCAATTGTACAGACGCTTATTTAAAAATAAATAGTATTTGTGGGGTATGAAATCTTGATGAAAACCACAGCAGTGTTCCCCTGAAGCTATCCTGATTTGAACTACCTCCCCGCTCCATTTGACATTTGCACCAAAGAACCCTATTTTTCTCCACTAGAAATATCATGGTGGGGTGGATGGGGCCAGGTATTCACATTGTGACTGTAGTACGGAACAAAGGGCTAAAGTCACTTGTCTCCTATGCACACACACACACATCCCAAACGATTCTCAGAATACGAATCCTGATATTTACTTGGGAAAATCCATTCTACAAATTGTTGGTTATGTGAGCAGTGTCTCATCTAGTTTGGTGGTCAAAAATAGCAGCATTTTCAAGCAAAACATTCTCTATGTTTTGTTGAATAGCTTCCAGATATAGAGTCATTTATTTCAAGTTTCAGTTTTTCAGTTTTATTATTGATACTTTATGTGTGTGTTTTTCTTTTTAATATTTTTAGAATTGGGAACACAATTGAGATGCAAGGTATAGAATGAAAGAGATTAAAGTTACCTTTCTCATTAATCCTGTCATTCGTCTTTAAAATAATTTTGAAAGCTTCAGTTATTAGGAAGGTAGTGAAGTTACCTTGTGTGATACCTAATGTTCTCAAAAGACATTGGAGCACAATTTGACTAATACTGGAAGAAGCTGGGAATTGTAATTTTGATCCTTTTACACTATCTCTTTAATACAAACACTTGCCATTTCCACAGAATACCAAAGTTTCCCATCAAAATTATGTGGGAAAAGAAAATTCCTGAGGGAATGGAGCACAAAAAGGAGGGTGTGGGTCTGATGACCTCCATGGTTTTGGCACTCACTCCTTTTGGATTGCCATGGGTCTGGCTTGCAGTCTATGTAGGATATTGGGCACTGGAAATCTTCAGCTTTTAAGAGGTACATGCATCCTCTCAAGTTTTGATTGCATTGTGTTAACTACTGTTGTTTCTTCTGTTAGTTTCTAGGTGCTGTTTGGAGAGGTGATAGGTCCTGTTCTGCAGCTGGTTTACTGGGTGGGGAGCCAGGCCCAGAGTTGCCATTTTGGGGCTCAGCTAGAGTTGAATGAGTATGCCACAAAGGAGACGAGGCCTCAGGTGGAATGGTCTGCTGCCTTTTTTGTTTGAGGACTGCACTGGGCCTTCTCCTCATGTTTTCATCTTTCACCTTGGTGGGAATGACTGGCGCTTGCTGCAAGGCCAGTCATTCAAGGTCATTCTGAGTAGCTGGCCAAGAATAGCCCTGGTATGGTCTGCTATTTTACCATGCCAAATTTGGCAAGGTGAAGAGGATCCTTGATGTCTTTGCCTGTAGAAGGGTTAATAGGGAGATTGGAATGTGTTGTGTAAAGGGTTGCACCACTTCTCTTTACATGCCATCATAGTTTTCTGACAGCCAGGGCTCTACAGGGCTAATGGTATTCATTTGTCAGGAGAGCATAGCATGTTGTTCCTGGGGGATCTGCAACAGGGAGTGAGGGCTATGTTGTCTGGACAGGTGGGGAAAAGGGACTAAGCAGATGCCCTTATCTGTGGCAAGTAGCAGTGTGAGAATATAAGAGTGGGGTGTACACATTGGTGTGCTTTTGTTGTATGGTAGGGCTCTTGAACTTCCTCTTTAGGTCCTGGGACCTGGGGATGGGGAAGGAATCTATCCTTGAGGCAGACCTGGGGATTTTGCTCTCACTTATAAAGCCCTGGGATTTGGGAGGGTGCCCTGGATTTGCCTTCCAGTAGATGGCCAGCTGGGGAGCAGGCCAATTATTGGCATGTCTCTAAGGTTCACGTGTTTCATCCAAGGGAAGTCTGAGGAGGTAGTCAAACAGCAACACTTAGCCTCAGCTGACCCCACATCAGTTTTCCCCTCTCTCTGGGTTAAATACAACGTAAATAGGTTTAGATCAATTCAAGTGATCCTTATTTAACTCTCTTTTCTATGTCTGATCTCATTATTGGGGGAATTAAAAATCACACACGCACACAAGATCCAAGCAGCCTGACAATCATGCAAGGCTAATTGAAGGAAAAGGGAGGAAATGGATAGCAAGAGTTTGGAGCGTCATGTGTGATATTTACCAATCCAGCAGAAAGGAAGTGAAGTGATGTGGCTTACACTAGGTGTCCAAGGAGAGTACAAATCAAGAATCAGAGTGGTAGAGTTCAGTCAGTACACCAAAAGTACTACATGTTATCTGCCCTGAGGGGGAATGTGTTAATGGCAGAATAAACAATGGGGTCTGGAGAGTAGGCAATGGGGTCCAGAATGAACTAATGGCCCTATTAAGTGACAAAAGGGAGTGATGGAAATCATGATGGCTCCTTAATGGTGGGACAGGTGAGGGGACAAAAGGAGAATTTCTAAGGACAAAGGGAGAAGGTTGAAGACCATCAATCTTTCCAAAGAAGCAGTTTCAGGAGCTATTGTTTCTAAAGGTTGAGTCATTGAGAGACATCTGCAAGTCCGTTGTCCAGGGCTTCTCTGATTATGACCAAGCCATGCTCTGAGGCCTTGTTCTGACCTAGTTTTGCAACACCCTTTTACAGTTAGTTCCTCTATGCCAATGAGCTTTCCAGTCATAACAGGATCTAATCTATATTTCATGCCAATTAATTATACGTTTTGCCAATTAAACCATACCATGGAGAAGGGGTGTACGGCCTGGTTACAGCACTTCACATATCACGTGCAATAAAGCATTTAGTGAACAAGTGGATTATAAAAGTGCACTTGTATGTGTGTGAACCAACTCCAAATCTGATGATAAAATGATAAGTTTTTCCTACAATATATAGTACTATGCAGGTGTATAACAATGAAAGAAACTAGATCATTTGCAGGCATTGTAATAAATCTTAATTTAAAGCCTATCTTAAAGATTTGTTCAGAGGTTCAATCAATAGACCATACAATTTTCACTAATAAATACTTTAAAATGAATAGAATGCAATGACCAATGTGAGTACTGAAATTAATACTGTTATCCAATCCCAGCAGGAATAAAAGAGTACTTTCTAATCAGCTGTTCAATGAAAAGAACATATTTGTCTCTTCCAAAGATAAAAACGGGTGCTGATTACAGTGTCTGGGACCAACTTGTTTATAAATATTGTTGTTGTTGTACACCTTTGAGACATTTCTGGTTTATAGTGACTAAAGCAAACCTATCATGGCGTTTTCTTGGCAAGATTTGCTCAGAAGGTGTTTGCCTTTGCTTTCCTCAGAGAGGGTAATCTTGTCCTAGATCATCCAAAAGTTTTCCATGGCCAAGCAGGGATTTGAACTCTGGTCTCAGAGTCAGTCCAATGCTCAAACCACTACACCACACTGGCCCTCTTGTTTATAAATATGCCTTCTCAGAATGTTTGGTGTTCTATAAGAATAAGCCAACAGTACAGTAAGTAAAGTGGATCTGACTGACTTTCGTCAAGCTATCAAAGATAAAGATAATCATACATAGCGTTCTATAAAACTAGTACTTAACATTCAGTGAGCTTACTTTCTCTCCCCCGCCAGCATAATTCCTATAGTAATCCTCTGAAGAAGGCAAATATTTTTGTTCTCATATGTTGAAGGAGTGTGATTGCAGCCTTACCTAACTCATCCTGTTAGAGTCAAAATAAAAGTAGCTGAGTTCAGCTCAGAGTTCAACATGTGTGAAGTGCTGCAGTACTGAGAGACCTCTAATGCAACTTTTGAGGTACCGTTACTGTTTCTTGGAGAGAGGTGTAGAATATCACAGCTACTGGTTGTATCACAGAGCACATTGTCACAACACAGCCCACCAATTTGGGAGTCATGACACTTTACCATTCCATAATGAAAGAAAAGTAAGCAGACAGTCTCACCATTTATTTTTTTACCAGACTTTTTCTTCCATCTGAAAATTTGGAAAATGACGGAGGGTTATCAAAATGAATATCCCAGAAACCGTAGTGAAAAAATGTGCTCATAGAGAAACTTCTAGGGCATGATAAATGGCCTGTCTGCAGGAGCCTGAAATAAAAGAACTTCAGATATTTTTCCTTTGTTTATTGGCTCTAATGTCAGTTGGATTATCTCCATGCTTATTTTTGCTGTATTCAGGCTGACATGAATGAAGTAGATGGAAAATACTTTATTTTTCTCTAGTTCCTTGCTGCGCTTGGCTTTCTTGTTTATGAAAAGAAAAAACTTGTACTGTTACTGAACAGAATCTCTAAGTAGTTTTTATTCTCATTGATCATAATCTTATGAGAACAACAGAAATAAAAATCTTAACCTCAGACAGTTAAACATTAAAATAACATGGATATTGGACATAATTTGTCAGTGGGTTTTTTTTATTTGGAAGAAAGAGAGAAAAGGACTGTGTGAGTGAGAATTGTGAACCATCTGACAACCTTAAAAATTGCCCTACTTCACAATGGGAATATGAGACACAACTAACCATTTCTAGGGCCTTGAAAGAAATGGCATTCCATCTTCTAGTTATGTATTATGAACAAACCTGGAATCTTTTTGACCTTGTGAATGTAGCTTGAGCCAAGCTGAGTTGAAAGTCCTAAATCATGATCCTGTCAGAATGTGATGATTCTTGTAAGAATGATAACCTGCAGATAAGGCAAAAAGAAATTTAGTTGGCTCTTGTAATGGCTTGAACCAAGTCTAGGAATGGAAATGTCAATCATGTGGCCTCCTTCCAAGGTTAAATTGGAACTTGTGCTTGACTCCATAGATTGGGTCCCTTGCCTATTGCTTCCTTCACATTTGGCACAAAAGAGGTCAGAATAAAGGTCTCTTAACAGGAAAGGATAAATGGCCTGGTGACATGAAGTAGCTTTTTTTTTTTTTTGTCATCTATATGTGAGAGATGTGGAAGAAAGTGATAGAAGAAAAAAATGTATTGGTTTAGGAAGTCAAAACAGCCCTCTAGAAGGTTTTCAGAATTGGCACCACCATCCTGAATTATTTGGGTATACACAACTTATCAAAAGCCCAGTCAGAACATAGGCACTGAATAGACCTGCATGAATCTTCCTTTTAATATCTGTCCTATGTTGGATGCAGCTGTTACTACCAAGAGAAACAGTTTTTGTTTCACTAAAAAAGGTGTTCATGCCACATGTATAAAAATCTAAGTGAACACAGAATCACAGAATTGTAAAGCTGGAAAAGGTTTCATGGCCCATCAAATCTAACACACTGCTCAATGCACCTTGACTGAAATCCTGTAAACAGCTTTTTAGTTGACCCGACCCCAACCCCCAACATGATGGAATTGGTATTCACCTGGAGAGAGAGCATCATAGAATCATAGAGCTAGAAGAGGCCTCGTGGGTCATTTAGTCCAACACCCTACTCAGTGCAGGATCTCCCTAAAACACCCTCGGTAGATAGCTGTCCAGCCTCTTTTTGAAGACATGCAGAGAAAGAGACCCCACCAGCTCTCTAGGCAATTGATTCCATTACCAAACTGCTTACTGTCAAGAAGTTATTTCTAAAGTGAATTAGAAATCTATTCTCCTGTAACTTCAAATCATTAGACCTGGTGTCACATTTTGGGGCAACAAAGAACAGGCCTGCCCTCTTGTCTCTGTGACAGCACTTGAGGCATTTAAAGAGTGCAATAATGTAGCCAATCAGTCTTCTTTTCATCGAGTTGAACATGCCCAGCTCCTTCACCCTTCCCTCATATGCTTTGTCCTTCATATCTATCATCCTTGTTGCCCTTAACTTGCTCCAACTTATCTATATATTTCTTAAACTGAGACGCCTAGATCTGAATGCATATGAGTCCTGACCAGATTAGAATAATGTGGGACTTGGGAATTGTCTCAACTTGGAACTTATGTTTCTATTAATACAAGTGAATATAGCATTTGCCTTCTTTGCTACAGCATCACACTACAGCATCACATGAGCAATTGGCTCATGTTCACTTTAGGCTCAACAATAATCCCACAGTTCTTTTCACGTGTAGTACTGCTCAAGCAATGTATCTCCCATCCTATACCTGTGCGTTTGTGCTTTGTGGCCTAAATGGAATTTCATATTTGTCTATCTTGAGTTTCATTTTATTAATTTCTGCCCAATGTTCTAGTTTATTAAGGACCTTTTCAATTCTGTTCCTATCTTCTAGTTTGTTCACCACCCCTCGCAGTTTTGTGTAAAGTGCAAACTTCATTCCCTCCACCTCATCTCAAAAGTCACTGATAAAAATGCTGAAGAGTAATGGCCTTCATACAGAAACATTTAAAAAAGGAAGGGAGGAGGAGGAGGGGATGGAAGCATTTTTAAGACTAACTGATGTTTATTTTAGCATGAGTTTTTGTGGATATAAACTCAGTTATTCAGATGCAGTACAGAGTGATATTAAAGCCTCATGTCATAAAGCATATTTATACAGTTGTGGAAGTGAGATATAATGCAATAGGACCCAGAGAAATGCAAATTATGCCCCTGGCCCTAAATTTTCAAAGGGCTCGGTGAGGTGATAGAGGTCTTTGAGATCTATGTAGTGGTCAATTAGTGTTGATGTGTGAAAGCAATAAATCTGCTTATCAAAAAGCAATTTCTCTAGGTTCAAATCTCTCTCTGTGAAGAATCTTTTTGTTATATGTGCAGTAGCAGTATTAATTAAATTAATATATATTGTATTCCATGAAGCAATTGTCTTTGTTCATACCTCTGTTAATGGGCTGAAATTTCTGAATATAATTCAATTCAGCTGTTTCTCTTTCTAGTCTTCCTTTGTAACATCCTTGTTCAAGGAAATGAAACCTGTACATCCCTTACTAAATGTCCAGGAAAGTTAAAATGTTATGCATCTATTGTTTGGGTATTGCCATTCTTAATGTCAGATTTGTGTTCATTTGTCCTCTTGAAAAGAGACTGTCTGGTTTGTCCAATTACAGTGTGGATGGGCATTGCTGGCATACAATGGCAAATATCACATCAGAGGAAGAGCAAATAAATGCACTTCTAATATTGTGAGTGATGTTATTGGCTCCTGTAATATTGCTTCCATATGGGCATAGAGTTGGCACCTGGGTTTGTGACAGCATACTATCTTCGTATTACCATCCATGTTATGTATCCTGTTGTAAGTGAGTTGTGTTTAAGATTTGGAGGTTGGGGGAATGATGGGAGTTTCAATCCTCACGGAGACACATCGGAAAAAAGGTTCTCAGCAAACCGACAGCAGCAACCCTGTTCCCAGGAGGGATACTCACACGGAAAAGCTTTCTTCCAAACAGGAGGCACTTTATCTTAGCTTCAAGGTTCCGATATGTACATGAACACAAAACACAGAACAGACTGACAAAAGCTTACGCCAGGCTTTGGTCATCCGACAAAATGAACTGAACGCTGCTGCCTTATATACATATTTACAACCAATGAGCTACAGGGCTCTGGCACACCATCCTGTACCTTTTGCACACCACTCCAGTACCTGATGCAATGTCTTGCAATACACACTGCTGGAATATGATGCAACACCTTGCAGTGGTCTGGGCATTTTCCCAGGGTTCCATGCTTCGAATCCCTGACATTGTAGGCCAAACAAGGCCTGTGTCCCTGAGCTTATGAGAGGGCAGTATTATTCTCCAGAATTGGCAGACTGCCTGTTACCCTCACATAACCATTAGGATTCTTGCTAAGATTGTAATCGGTGGATTCACTGGCACTTTTAACTTTATGTTAAAAGTTCAGAATTTGGAACTATGTGCTTTGGATGTAATTTATTATGCATGCATGGCAATGTTTGTTAGGGTAATGTTTGCTACCCTAAACATTGCAACAAATGCTGTAACTCATTGTGCTGTTTATTTCACTTGCTATTCAAAAATGGACAAGAGAATGGCATAAAACTTGGAAAAATTAGTCAAAATGGCCTTAACAGGTAACTTTAAAATCTTATTAATATCATAAATGCACATGACTTTCTTTTAATCCTTTGCATTATATTTGAACTGCACCTTATTTGTGTTCTCACTTTTTTGGAAAAGGCTGAGTAGTTAAATAAGCTATCTTGCCTTTAAAGTCTGGTAGAATTTTCTGAACAAATTTCCTACATTTGATGCAAAAAATTAAAATGAAAAACCACCAGCTCTAATCATTACTCATTTACCAGACTCTTCTGTAACTGAAGCACAAAGACCTAAATAAATAAATAAATAAATCAAAAAGACTTCAAACCTATTATCTACCTGAGTTGCTTATATAATTGCACTGAAGCCTCAAAATATTTTGAAATAAGATACACTGATAGATCATAATTATAATGGTCAACATAAGATTATTTTAACCAGTGTTTTTGTGTAGACAAACTATCATGCTGAATATCTATTATTTACAGGGGAGAAAATCTTGGACACAATAATTGAAATCATGCATCCATTAATGCTGATATTGATACTTTTAAGTTCCATGGATCTCATATTCCAGGAACACTGCAGCTCTTTCAAAACCAATCACCCAGGTTGACAAATCAGATACAAACAATACCTTGACCTCATGAGGATTTAATCAGTTTATCTTCATGCTATCTGTCATTGTGCCCATATATCGATTCAGGTCATGTCCCAATTCACCTGAATCTGATAGAAAGGAAAGATCAATTTGGGCATCATATGCGTTTCTGTTATAGAAGAATGTAAAGAATTTCCTAATCTACAAAATCTACCATATATTTATTGTATTCTGCAGAAATAATATCAAACTTTCCAGCCACACATCAATACTACTGTTAATAGAATAAGCTGGAAAACATTAACTGATCTAACAATTAGAGGGGGAGCCGGAGCACCGGATTTTCACACATATTATGAAGCTGCTGTACTGTCGTGGATATCGGACTGGGTTCATTTGAGGACAGAAAGGCCCTTTTCACACGGGGTTTTTAAATCTTCCCAGTTCGACCTTGATCGGGTGCCTTTTACACGGTAGAGAGCATGTGGTCGCATTAAACTTTTTGGTTTCTCACCCCAATCTGAGCGAGGGAGCCACCAATCAGCATTTCCGCGCACTTTTCAAAGACCGGATAAAATGTGGTCTTTTCCTCCAATCCGCGCTCGACGCTTCATGAGAAAGCAGCGGTGCGTCCTGATTCGTGCGGGCGATCAAGAGAGGGAGGGATCAAGGCGTGGTCAGCAGAAGCCACAGGACCGCCCCCAGCACGAGCGGACGGCGCCATTTTCCAAACCCGCTGAGGCGCCTGCAAGGAGGAGACAAACGGGCGAGGAACGGAAAAAAAGGAAGGTTTCAGCGGCTGCAAGGAGGAAGCAAAGGGACGAGGAACGGAAAAAAAGGAAGGTAGGTTTTTCCCTTAGCTATCCTTTGTCCGTGTGGCGTCGTGAATTGCGGGTTTCCGGGGGTTGTGTCTCCCGAAGGTGCCCTGATTTTAAATATGGGGTTGAGGGGGTGGTGGTGGCTGGCGAGTGGATACACTCGCCGAGGATGGCATGGCAGGATGCTTTTGAAGGTTAGGGAAAATTGGGAAAGCTGTGGAGGGGGGCAGGTAGGAAGGGAGGGAACGTCCAAAGCAGCCACCGCGCCAAACCCGTTCTCCAGGTTACTTTGGAAGCGGGATCATGGCGCAATGACGGGATGCTGTGTAAATTTGGGGATGGCTGCTGTGCTGCTCCGGCACGAGGTCCCCGTGCAAACTTTTACTGGGAAACTTTTTTCCTGTTTATTGGGGTCTACATGTGGATGCATAAACGTATTATTTTTCTCTGGGGACTGTTTGGCGCCCCCAGAGAAAAATGGCCCTTGGTAATCTTCCGTTTTAAACCAGATTCTCGGGCTGGGGGTGTAGGGGGTAGTGGCTTCTGTTTGACCCCTGACAGTAGTTATTTTTCGAGCGGCCGCCATTAATATAGTCACGCCCCATGAGGGCCTGCTGTGTTGTTTGTCTGAACCCCCCCGCCACATGCAGAGGGGGATGATCTTCCTGCCAGGGCAGGAGACTCAGTGGTGTTCCATGCTTCTTTAGCTGTCTAGGACATGGCAGAGATCCATAGGGCAATGGAACGCACATCATTGTTTGGGGGAGGCAAGCATTTCATCTTTAACAGTCCATGTGGCTCTGGGAGGGAGGATCCCATGGGCAGAAAACCAGTTCCTGGGACTATTGTAGAGGCACACAATTTACCGCATCGTTTTCACTCTAGCTTGTGCCAAAATTTAAGTTGTTGTACATTAGCTTGAAGCTGTTGATATCACAAAAGCTGAAAGGTTATCTCCCCTGCTGTGAATATCTGCCCTCTGAAGTTATAAAACAAGGCAGTTCCCTTTATCAGTTTGGTTTTTAAGACTTAAAAGACCCGCTGTTTGTTTCGTACTGTTTGCTTTGTTGATAAATACTAACGCCCCTCCTTGTCTCCACAGGATCGGAAATCCACGGGGAGTGCGCATTCCCAGTGCAAATCTTCCCACGGAGTGTTGATCCAAGCTGAAAAGTCCACGCTGACACTACTGCCCTTTCCACCACTTCGCCAAACACGCAAAACAGTTTGTCTTGCTGGCAAATTTCCCAGCGGTCCGTGACTGAAACAGTGCCATGTCACAGATGCCACGCTGACCTAACTGCTTTGCAGGGGAGGGCTACATGCAAGGAGCCACACACCAACTTGAAAGAATAAATTTTTTAATAAATAAATGTTTCCTTTTTCCAAAAAAATATATTTTCATAACTACATATTTACATAAATCAAAAAAAAAAGTGCTGTACAGGGTGGATGTGTGTTTGGGAAAGGGCTGGGGGTTTCAACATTGGCCTTGGAACGTTCTACTCCTGGGCACAGGGGTGTTCCTCCTCTGGCTCCTCCACATCCGTCCCTGGCCGCTCCGGTTGAGGGATGTTCTCTTGGTCTGCTACCCAAAACAATGGTGAAATTTGATTAGGCATGTGCGCATCCACAACGGCCTTTTTGAAGGAGAAAACTTTACTGTGTCGTTTATTAATTGTTGGGGCGTTAGGGGGGAAATGAAAAATGAAGCCAAGGGCCACTTAAAAAGAGGTTTTCCTACCTTCCATCCCTGCCATGCCCTGCGTGTCCACGGGGGGTTGGTGGCCAGGCGCATGGCGTCTTCTGCCTATGGAAATGCAACAGTAAATCAGCGTGGGTTCTACTCAGGCAGGGTGCATCCCCCTTTGCGGGGGATACACGACAACCATTCTCCTGGGGTTCTCATAGCCACACAGGCGCTGTGTGTTGCGCTTACTCACGTCTGCCACCGGCTGTCCAGCTGGGGCTCCCCGTCGCCCTCCACAGGCTACGCATCACCTCGAAAAAGGGTGGCCTTGCGTGGGGGGGCGCATGAAAGAAAATCGAGGTCTAGCTTTTCCTTCCCAAGCAGGGCAACGATGTATTTGTTTTTTGATGAGAAGTGTTCATAATGGACCGTTTCTCCCTCAAAGAAATTTTTTTATCCGCATTTTTCAAAACAGTCAAATAAAATCTATTACCATCTCTCCAGGCACGCATTAAAAAGAAAAAAGAAAAATCCTCCTGGTTTCCTGGAGAAGCCTTCTGTGAAACTCCAAAGCCTGCCTATTCTTTGTTTTACCAGGATCGGTTGCAGTCTGATTTTCCAGAGGAAAGGGGACACCTTAGCTGCTAGTCCTTACCCTTGACATAGAATAGTGTCTCAATCTTTCCACCTCAGGCATCCATTTAAAAAAAAGCAACTGTTCCTGGTTTCATGGAGAAGCCATTGGTGAAACCTCCAAAGCCTGCCTATTCTTTGTTCTACCATCCTGCAGCCAAATTATCCCCATGAAGGGGTGAACCTAGCTGCTAGGTGCTACCACATGATATAGATATCTCCTCAATCTTTCCATCTCAGGCATACATTAAAAAAAAAAAAAAGTCCCATGTCCTCATGGTTTCCAGAGAAGCCTTTTGTGGAACTCCAAAGCCTGCCCATTCTTTGTTCTACCAGGATCTCCCACAGTCAAATGCTCCATAGGAAGGGGAACACCTTAGCTATACTGCTTGGTGTAGATACATCTTCAATCTTTCCACCTCCAGCATCCATTAAAAAAAAAATCCCATGTCTTCCTGGTTTCTTGGAGTAGCCTTCTGTGAAACCTCCAAAACCTGTCCATTCTTTGTTCTTCCATCCAGCAGTGGCTGGCATCTCCAACAAACAGCAAAAAGCGAGCGGGCAGGAAAAGTTTGACAAGTTTCCGCGGCGGTTCAGCAGGCGCGGGGGAGGGCGAGGGGTGGATCCCGGGAGGATGTGAGGGAACACGCGTGCATATTGGCGTCATTGATGACGCCCCAAATTTTTCTTTTGAAACAAGGGCACAGCCAATCAAATGCTAGGTAGGGCGGGGAAAGGACAACGTAGGGAGGGGCTATGGCGATGCTGTGTGAATGCGATAATGCTCGCCTAGCCTCTTGCCGATCGAGCCATGAGAAACGACTAAAAGTTCGGGACGTTTTAGTGGGGATTAGGGAAAAAGCCTGCCTGGATCACGGTGGGAAGATTTCAGCGCCCCGTGTGAAAAGGGCCAATGACTACTAACATTAGAAGGAGCCGATTTAAGAATGGGATGGCATGTGTACATTTGCTATGACAAAGCCAAAATTGACAAGGATTTCACCAACCATTACATTAGAAAATCCCTATTGACAGCATGGAAAAATTATAAATGATTATTTATCACTTCAATTGCAAAATGGGTTTCACCGCAAGAAGCCTTCTTTGGAAGATAGAAAAATACGAAAAAATGGCTCAGATATGAAGACCTAATTATAGAACGTACTACCGGAGTTCCAAATATCAAGGATAGAACGGACTTGGAAAAAGAAGGAATAATTCTAAACTGGTTCCCTATAGGCAACTAACAGAAAGATTCTAGATTGACCGGGAACTATATGGATTTAATGTGGGAGAGCAACACGAAATAATAAAAATTATGCTGGAAAATCCACCACACATAATTGCCAAATTGTATAAAGCACTTCTATTATATAAGAGAGAAGACGAAACAGTCAAACATGTAATGATTAACTGGGCACAGAACATTGGTCACCCAATGAGACTAGAACACTGGGAACAAAGTTGGAAGTTAACACATAAATTCACAGTGGTCCAAAATTTAAAAGAAAATTATATGAAAATTTTCCATAGATGGTATATGACCCCAAATAAGTTCCAAAAAATTTACAAAGTAGGTACTGGAAAATGCTGGAAATGCCAAGTTGAAGTGGGCACAACCTACCATACAAGGTAGACGTGCAAGCAAGCAAAATATACTGGAATAGTATACACAAAAAGATTGAAGAAATCTTACAAGTGGAATTTAGTAAAGAACCGGAAATTTACTTGTTAAACATGTTACATAATATAGACCAAACCGTACAGAAGAAATATTCTAAGATTCTGTTATATACGATAACAACAGCTAGAATAGAATATGCAAAGTTCTGGAAGAAAGAAGAGACACCAAATATAGATCACTGGATTCAAAGTCTACATGAGATTAAACTAGCAGACAACTTAACACAGAGGACAATCAGAGGAGAAGATAGAAAAAGATTGGGGTCCAATAAATTCATTTTTTCAAAACCAGAGAATTATAAACTAAATAGACAAATATAAACAATACTGTAAGATGTATCTAATGTATAACTATCAAATTCAATCACACACTATAAGCTATCTTGATCACACATTTTAATAAGAAAAATGGCACAAAAGAAAAAAATATAAGTACTTTTATGTATGTTAAATTGTTAAGTTAGGTTATATAACTGCAAGAAATAGAATTATAGTTTAATGCAAGATAATGTACATGCTGGAACAACAAGCTTTGTAAAGTTGCCAGTGATGTTAGAGGGCTTGTAATATAAGATGCACATTAATAATTATTTGCTCTGATAAAGAAACATGGAAGAATCATTGTACAAATGTGAAACTACAGTAAGAGTAACTGAATATTATATGATTTTTTTATTTTTGATAAAAATCAGTAAAAATTATATATATACTACTGTTAATAGAAGGGAAAGGAATTAGAGCATGAGTAGGAACCATGTGTCCCTTCAAATGTTATTGAACTGCAATGACCAGCATTCTTCACCATTGGCTATGCTGCCTAGGGGTGCTGGGACTTCAGTCCAGCAACACCTGGCCAGTTGCACTGTTCCCACCCCTGGAAAATTCTATTGGCTGTCTTCCAACCTTGATTTGGGGGGGGATTCTGGTACCCTCAAATGCAAATGAAATTCAATATAACAGTTCCTTCTACAGCTTTTTATAATGTGTGCATGTGTGCATGCATGCGTACATGAGTGTGCACATATACACATGTGTAGTTCTGATCTTTTTACAAACCAAACATTCCTTTTCAAATGAAAGGGAACCACCATTAGCCTCTTTTCCATTGACATTTGCAGCCAGAGCTTCACTTATATCCACAATGGGAAATATGTAGCCACTTCTGTCCTCTTTGCAGCTTCTTGTAAGTAAACATTGGCGGTTAATCACTGCTGTGTGATTTAGGCAGGTTACATCTTGCTTTCATCAGTAAAACAGAAATACTGTAGTGCAGGTTGTGTAATGCTTGTTTGGGAGATAAGCTCAGAAGAGGAAATATAAGAGAATGCTGTCAGTTTTGGGACAGAAGCTTGGAGGAATAATTGATATTAGCTCCCCAAAGACTAGGACAGCCTATTCAGATAAGTTGCTTTTAAACTTCTCTAGTTACATGTTCTGTACTTCAGAAGATTTTTTATAAATGACAGTTTTTTTGGAAATCAGCACTGCACATTTGTGTGTTACAATGGGTCCCATATTCAGAAATATTACATAGGAGTTAAGCACTAAAAGCCATATCTAAAGGGGGACCAAAAATAACTATCACAGGAACTCTGTTCAGAAATTTCAGTTTGCCGTCTTCTTCCTTCCCTTTTTTGGGCATGTACTTTCATGTAGATATTGTCAATAAAATTTAATATTCCCATTGTCCAAAGTATTAATTACAATTTTTGTTTAATTATGTACTTAAAATGTGTTTATTCTTTTTTTTAAATCCATTTACCAATCCAGTGGATTTTTATTATGTATTTTAAGAGGTCTTATGCTTATAATTATTTTAATGTTTCCACTTAAATATATTTGTATCTGTTTCTTTGAGTCTTCTAAACTTCATTGAGATAGATTTAATTTTCTACTGAATCATACCTAAATAATACTACTGCCTAGTACTTCCACTCTAAGATAACAAAGTTCAAATAAAATACATTAAGCCATTTAGTATTTGCACATTTTTTAAACAATTTGTGATCTAGACTGTTCAGTTTGCTTCCATTGGTCATCAAAAATATTTTAAGCCTAATTATGTTTTACCACCATGGGTGTTCTTCTAATCTATTCACATTTATCAAACTTTGTGCATTTTCTAGGACTTCTTCCAAAATAGCCTCAAACCACACAAATGCTGTAAATAAGCCATGGAATAAAGCAATCCAGAAGTATTTTTCAAAAATAAATCTTTCCTCTTCATTTTGCATTCACTTCTAGCCAAGTTAACATCTGACTAATTGATATTGCCAGGAATTTTAAATATCTTGTTCATTTAAAAACAACAACCACCCACATTTCTCTAATAATATACTTTCCATGTTCTTATACCAGTAGATCTCGATATAAACTTTACCAGTTTCCAGTAAGTGACACGTTTCTATTCTAAAGTTTGTTGGGAAAGCAGTCCTATTTATTGCATATCTTTGCTGTAAGTTCAGTTCAATCTAGGATGTGCAGACTACTATTTAGGGTTTCTTTCTCTCTCTCTCTCTCTCTTACACTGCAAATTTATTTTTATATAGAATCAAACAGCTAAACAATATTAGATGAATAAGGTGGCATCTTCAAAGGTTAATCATGCATTCCCTTTTGCACCATTCTGCCTTACTGTCTTTTCAGACATCCTTTCATCTCGGTTCTTAAGCTGTCCTCTCTACTGTCCAGAACTGTACGATGTTGCCCTCGGCCAAACTGTTTTTGTTTTTTTGTTATTTTAATTTCCATCACATTTTCTTGTCATAGTTTTGGTACTGATCCTTCCGTCTCTATAGTCAGAATGCTGAGTGTGTCATGAAATCACAGAAGCTTAGTCATTGACAAGAAGATACTCAGAGATAGCCAGGATTTTTGCCTATTATTGTTGTTGTTGTTGTTGTTATTTCATGATTTAGCACAATTTTAGCATGATGCCTATTTTCAGTTCTAATCTCATATGCTGCTGCTTTTCTATAATTTGGTTTTCTTCTAGGCATTTCCATCTTTCCACTTTCACATTTAAAGCTAATGAAGACATCATTATGTGAAAGATGCACATTTTATCCGTGTATCAAGTCTGAGAGACATTTATCCAGCCCTAACAGTATAATTCAGGTTTGTACTCCACAACCATTACAATCAATAGTCACGTTGTGACTGATCAGTGACGTGTTCAGTGAGATTCTAACCAAAGTCAGAATCAACCACGCCACAGTATTTCCATTTTCTATGTATGGTGTGAAACCTGGACAGTGAAGAAAGCTGACAGAAAGAGCATCAGGTCATTTGAATCAGTTCATTTGAAATGTGGTGCTGGAGGAGAGTTCTGTGGATGACAAATGAGTAGGTCTTAGAGCCAATCTGGCTTGTGTTCTCCCTAGAAGCCAATATGACCAAACTGAGGCTGTTCTACTTTGAGTTCATCATTAGACAGTATGACTCACTTGAAAAATGATAATACTTGATAAAGTGGACGGCAGAAAAAAAAAACAGAGGGGCAGGGAGGTGGATTGATTAAATCAAGGAAGCCACTGCCCTGAGTTCACAAGACCTGAGCAGGGCCATTGATGACCATGTCTCTTGGAGGTCTTATTCATAAGGTTACCCTAAACTGATGCCAACTTGGTGGCAAACAACAACATCATCAGCTAGGTATGTGCCCAAAAGTATTTTATACACTCTGCAACCACAGGCCCAGGAGTCATGTAAACAGATGTCAATTTTACTGAATGAAGGGGAAAATGCTTGTTTCAAAAAAACATAGTTTCATTTAAGTATGTATCATATTGCCCCCTTCCCCCAAAAAATCAGCAATGCATGTTCAATGGTTAAGTTCTTTCATTTGATACTTTTTTTCTTTCAGTGAGGGGAGCAACACCTATAAGAAGAAAGCACAAATATGTGTGTGTTTCTGGTAAATATGGTGTTGAAAGTTAAATGAGCAACTATAAAAGTGCATCCATGTACTGCAACAAGAGAATATGCTGCACATTTATTTGAATTAAATGGCCAAATATGTAGTTACTGGATATTCTTTCCTGTGTTATAGGTCTTTGTTGTTTCAGTTGTCTCTTCATTTTATTGTGAAGTGGGAGGGGGACAAAATAAAGGGAATCACCCTTTATTTGAGCTTTAAGGGAAAGTTACTATCATTATTTTTCTAGTTTTCATTATGATTTCAGAATATCAAGGTGTAATATTATCTATCTGAAGCCTATTACCTAATTTTCAGTTCCCTCCAGACAATGAACCATGAAATCTGAAGAGATGACACAGACACATCATGTCCTTCCCCACTTCATCCCCCATGAGTGACGATACTTTGCACAAGCCTTGCTGAGAGGATTAATGGCAGATTTGACTCAAGGAAATAATTACAGGTTTTGACAAGACATTTGAGACTTTGGTGAAAAAGAGACTGAAGGTTTCAGCAAGAAAGTAGGATGCTGACAGGCACAACATGCTCATTATGGAAATTCTGAAAGAGAATGAAGATCTAAAAATAAGCAAGGTATTGAAACACATATTTTATACATTAACCACAGTGCAGCTTCCTGTTATCTGTGTACTAATATAATTCATATCTTACTACGGGTAATGAGGGGCCCTTTGAAGAACTTAATGCATGCTTCCCTTCTTATCAATGTACTTTCTTTCTTTTTCCTTGGTTGGAAGCAGAAAGTGAAAAGAGGGGAGCTGGGGTGAGAAACAATCACACCAATTCTTCTTCTTCTTACAAATGTCTCCCAAAACCATGGGTGTGGCCTAGAGAGAAAGTTGGATGGGCTCTGCATGGGCCATTTTGCCTCTGTTCCATGTTCTAAATTTTTATGCTTGTAATGTTGTTAGAAAATTTTCTTAGAATATCAGTTATTGAGAGGCAGAGAGAGGAAGTGCTATTGAACTGTTTATACTCATCTTTTGAGAGAACCAGAGCAACAAAATTATTGAAAATGAGAGAGAACATTTGCAAGAGATGACTAAGAGAAGAAGTGGTAGCGATTGTTCAGTTTTAAAAGTACTGTTGTATAGCTCAAGCATGCCATTTTTGGACATTTTTACTAGTCCTTATGTATCACATATCACAATAGCAATGGCTTGTGTTAACCACGGTGTTTTGCCTCAGCCCCAAACTATATGTCAGAAGACCAAAGGAAATGGCTTGGTTTCTCCATTTCTGCTTTATTTTAATCCTACCCCTTTTATCAACTTCTGCTTCAGGTTTCATAACATAGATTTGTAAAACAAGTCTGGGACAGGCCATAGCTACAAACTCAGACTTTATGACAAGAAAAGAGTTCATAGCTGATCAACAAACCATGGGTTCAAATGGTATTTTATGGCTACTTAGCAAACATTGCAACAAATTTCAAAAAACCACACCATGCCTATTGAAACATTTGAACACAACTAATGTCGTATTACCTGCCAGCTTGAGCCAAGATCTATCAGTTTGGTTTCTAGGACTGCCAGGTAAAATAAGGGACAAGGCTTCTGTGCCCGTAAGAGTTATGTACAAAAGGGAATTTCAGCAGGTGTTGCTGCTGACCATGCAACAATTGCATGACAAGTGACAGCTGCTGAAATTCTCTTTCCTACAGAACCAATAAAAGCATAGAACCCCCGTCACTTATTTTACCTGTTTTTGACATTTAGGCCAGTTAGCATCAATAAGACCTAAAGCAACAAACCTCATGCATACATATTTGGGAGTGTGAATTCAGCAATGCTCACATCACAAACAAGTTTAAGGTCATGTGGATGACAAATGAGTAGGTCTCATTTATATAAATGGTTAGATTAAATGTTTGGAACATTATATTTTCCTTTCTGGTTATAGAGAAACACTAACTAAAGATTCCTTAATAGACATTATGTTGCATTTTCTTCAGAAATGACCAATTGCTTATTGCCTTGTTATGTTTTGCTGTCCTCTAATTTATTTATGTGGACAGAATTCAGATGAACTTAGGTCCATTTATGTTTGTTTTCATTGGAAAAGTTAATCAAGTATTTAACCCAGCACCAGTTGAAAGTCAATAAATCTTAAAGTTTAAACTTCCGTCATATTCATGCCTATCTGTCTTACCCATGAAATACAGATCAAGTGTTTGTTGTTGCTACTTGGCTTCAGTTCAACTTTGATTTACGATAACTGTAATAAGTTGGAAGGACTCAGCAGCCTAGAGCTTTCTGGTACACTCAAGGGAAACTAAAGGGAGTGGAAAATCTTCTGTGCCAGTCAGGAGAGACCACTACAGTCAGCAACATTAAAGAAAAGAAGCAGCAGCTCACCTACATTTGGGCCTCAGCAGGATCATCTGCAATAGCTGGGAATGGGTGGGGCTCTAGCAGGCTACCTTGGAAAAGCTGGTTAGGAGGAGGAGGGCAAAACAAAGCAAGGGAGAAGGATCCAGCTTGGTTTTACAGGCAAACTGATCAGGGTGGAAGAGCCCATGCTGCCACTATTCCAGAAGCAATTGCAGGTTGCCTGATGGACAGCCTATATAATACAGGGCCTGCTAGAGCCTTCCCTGTTCCAGATGAATCTATAGATCACAGGGTGCCGAGTCACTGAGGGGAACTGGATCTCAGGGGCTTGCAATATTGGAACTCCAAGGGAAGGTTTACTAGGGGGCTTATTTCCTTTAAACGAGAGAAGTACAGAGACATATAAAAGGCTGTGATGTATCTTTGTAGAGACCCTGGTTGGTCAGAGCCCAGAGGAAGAAAACTCTTACTGATGCCATGAATAAGGCCTTTTGAGCTGTAGAATCTGGTCTAAGCTCATGGACTTCAAAGATGACATGTGTATGGAGAGGAGAGGTTAGTGTTTCACTACCAGGGGAATATTAAATAGCATCCCTCAAACTGGGCTTTGTTGGCAAGATTTATTCAGAAAAGGTTTACCATTCTGTTATGAGGCTGTGAGAGAGTGACTTACCTAATGTCACCTACTGTGTTTCCATGGCTAAGCACAGATTTGAACCCTGGTCTCCCAGAGTCCTAGTACAACATTCAAGCCACTACGCTTCACCAGCTGTCTTTGTAGTCATACATAACTAATTCATTTTTGAGCATAACATGTACCTTCAGGTTACTGAGACTGCCTTGGGAATATGCATGGCACCACCGTATGCAAATAGTCTCATGGAACAATGCTACGTTAGCAATTGCTCACTGCTACTATGAGGATTTTGGCATACCTGAAATAATTGACCAAACAAACAGTCTGCCACTGTCACATCACATCTGTTTAATTGATAAATAATAATATAGAATTTAGAGGACAAAAGAGGATTAGAGGACAAAAGAGGATTTGTGGTCATAATGGACAAACTGTACTATATACAGAAGGTGCAGAGAAAAAACAGTCCAAGACCACATTTTACAGAATCATACCCATAGATTCTTCATAGGATTATAAGAAGGAATTACATGAATTAACTGGAGAATTCCCTGCATATATAGAGAACCATGTCCAAATGGCTGAGTCACCTCAACAAGACACCTTCTATCTATTATCCAAAATACATAAGTAGAGCAAGGTATCCCTGGATGACCCATTGCTTCCAGCATTTGAACTCTCATGCTAGGGACCTGAAGACATATGGACAGTATTTACAGGTCATGTGCTCCCAAAACTCTTAAGCAATGTGAAAGACATGACTAACTTCCTAAAGAAATCACAGTCTGTTCAGTCTTCCAGGGAACACCATTCTACTCAAGAATGTTTTGCTGGTATATTCCTGCATGGCAAGGAACTGGACTTGATGGCCCTTATAGTCGCTTCCAACTCTATGATTCTATGATTCCTCATGCTTACTTTACAACAATATTTTTCTGCTCCTACAGCCATACCAATGTACTCAACGAAGACTTTCCTCCACTGTTCTGGGTGACCTTGGGTGCATCACACACTCTCAGCCCCAGAAAACCCCATGATAGGTTCAACCTAGGATCACCATAACTTGGAAACAAGATGAAGGCACACAACAACAAACCTATGATTACATGTCTACATGAACTTTTCTACAAAAGTTTCTACATGTCTCCCACGTCTGCCATTTTAACCACTCTTATGATCATTTTTACATTGATTTTTACCACCAGTGTAACATACCTTGCATTTCAATTACTTCTTATGTCCCACCCATCCATACTTGGATATACAACTGTCCACAGAGGCTTCATTCCAGGTCTGTCATAAAGTGGACTGTGTCCATGAAATTTATGGTAGAAATGTGCTTTTCCTGTTTAGCCTCAAAAGTGTTACTGGATTCCATTCTGTCTTTTTATAGAATCTAAGGTAACAATTTTTAATTTTGCATTCATGAAAGACAGAAAAGGTTTACATTTGCTTTTATACAAGCAGGAGGAAAAGGTCTAACTCCAAATCATTCATTCAGAAAGAATAGTCAAAGGCAAATACCACATACATTTTTAACATGTGCATAATATAATTACAAGTAGAAAGAATCATTACTCCATGAATGGTATGAATGATTGACAGCCTATAAATGCATCATTTTTTTAAAAAAAAAGTTATTAATGAGCTTTCAGGACACTTCTTAATGCTGCTTTGCTGTGTTGTGAATTATTAGATCATCAGTAAACTATAATAAATAATGTATTCTCAGTCATTCCATTGGATATTAATTCCTATTTGTCTGCATATATGCACACGCACAGTCTTTTTAAGAAGACAAGAATTTTTTTCCAGCATAATAAACAACCTGCATTGATTTGCAAAGGTTTTGAGACCAGAGATTACTTCGAGTTCAAGAAAGAATGAGGGCATTAGCCTGTTCTCATCTATTGCTTTCTGCAGTATAATGGTGAATTCTTTGAATAATATGCAAATAAAGAGTGATTTAATAGAATCAGTTCAAACCACTTTACCTTTATGTATTATACATAAAGCAATACATTTTACTCTTTTTCTATTTAATATAAATAAGAACCCTTATGAAAATCCTGCTTTTACATATACCAAGATGACAAAGTTAAAAAGGTAATTGGTTTGACTGTTTGTTGATGAGCTCTAAGCAGGAGATTTCGATTATAGGGAAAACTAGTATTATTTGGCAGAAGTGATTGCGACAGAATGGAAAATGAAAATGTACATTTGTGAAGAGGGTTTACATGGCTTTTCACTACACTGAAAAAAAGCTTCTGAGGTGATAAGAACTAAATGTCTGCAATATTATATACAACATAATAATATAATTTTGCAAGGTATAAAGTTATTCCTGTAATGTTGTTCAGGTTCACTGGGGCTGGAGGGTAATTTTAGAAAAGAAAAAAAAAGGGGAGGGACATCTTGTTCCTTTGTTACCTCCTGAAACATTCCTGCATCACACTATGTGGTCCTAAAAGGCTTGTACCTGGGGCTGTTAGGCCCAAATCTATTTTATTTCTGCATCCAGGACAGGGGTAAGGTGGAGAGTCTGAAGGCTAGAGGGAGGACCTGTGATTTGTCTGTCCCAACTTCTGAAATTTCCTTTTATGCAACAAATAAAAGAGCTAGTCATTCCCCTGACCTTAACAGCAGCCCCTTCAGGATGTTAGAAATTCATGGGTTCAACCTGACAAATTCCCTTCATCTCTCCATTTCAACCTCACTGGATCAGAAGAGCTTTACAAAAGTAAAGTAAAGGAAGTCTCTCTTGCTATACCAAGTTATTCAACTCCAACTCTTCCTGATTCGGTGAGAATCAGGCATTTCTAATATCTACGTATCTTCTGTTGCACCTTTTTTTCCCTGGGATGAGGAATTGCTTCATATTTCAACACAGAGAACTTGGACTTTCTTATACAGTCAGAGGTAGAATAAAAGAGATCTTCCTCTCACTAGGACAAAAGAACAGTGGCATGAACTGTTGACACACACATACTGTATTTGCTGGCATATAAGACTCACTCCCCCCCCCAAAAATGCTATTTGAAAATGGGGTGCATCTTATATGCTGCTGTTTCTTATACACTGACAAACAGTATTTGCCAGTGTATAAATGGAGTGTGTCTTATACATAGGTACATCTTATATACCAGCAAATACTGTACTTGTCTTTGACCACTATGAGTCTGATCCAGGGTGTTTCTCTGCATCCTTGAGGATGACTCAGGTATGAGCTTTCAAGCAATTGTTTGGGACAGTTGACCAGTCAGAATGATGATGGCCAGACTTATAGAGAAGCAGAGAACATTTTCCTGCGGGAAACAGTAACACTAATGTATTAGTAACAAGTAATTCAACAAATTACTTTCTGGACATCAAGAACAGCAGTATTTACGTGTTTGGTAATCAAAGTGATTAGTAATGTAACCAGTTCTTTTTTAAAAAAGTAATATTCCATGTTCTGAAGCAGCTGGTCTAAAGTACATCCCAGGTCCTCAGATACCTGAAACCTATGTATGGACCCTGGTGATGTTATGAAGCAGGTTGCATCAGCCACAATTACTCAGTGCATGTCATTCATTTTTTTTTTAAAGAAAACATAGCCTACCAAATGAGAAATATTTTAGTCAGAAATTAAATTTTCCAAACTTGATACTGAAAAGGAAATAAAAGTCTTTTATCATTTTCCCCCACTACCTTTTTTAAGCTGCTTTTGTGAAAACTGCTTTTAAGACAACTTGGATACTATAGTTCAACTAAATAATGTTTTCCATTCTCTGCTTTGACAAGAAAAACATAGCAACATTTTCCCAGTCCTTTTTAAATCAACTATCCAACACTGCTTTTAACAAGACATGAGAGTTACACTTAGTGCACCACAATCAAAAATTGCAAATACTGAAATGTGCCTGTGTGTGTGAGAGGGAAGGGGGGTAAGGCAGAGTGGCCCTGTACTTCCTCTCTCTCACCGGTTTCCTTCCTTGGGTGTAGGAGGCATTGGGGAAGGGTTTAAAGTGATGTAGACTCAAGTCAATTGACTCAGACTCAAATCAGACTTAAGTCACTTCAGTGACTCAACTTGGACTTGACTTGGCAAAAATTACACACTGACTTGACTCAACTTGAGACTTGCATATTTTTAGTGACTAACTTGCTGCCCTCAGTTCAGTAACATAACACATTCATCCAGAAACCTTACAACCTACTGGTCACAGGATGATCTGTCTCAAGCCCAAAATATGTACACATTTCTTAGAGGGAACAGCAAATGGATTAGGCAATGGACTTGAGGTGGGGTTGAGGTTTGCTCAGCAGCCTATCCCCACTTCATGTAGGAGGAACTTTCCAAAAATTTTCCTAAGAGCAGAAGGCAAGACTCATACCTAAAATGCAGGGTGCGTATCTCAGAGGGGAACAGCAAATGTGTTAGGCAATGGGCTTGAGGAAGAAGGATTCTTCCTTCTAAAGCTCTTGAAATTTCAGTAATGGAGAATAAGAAGGATCCTATTCCTCACTTCTGAAAAACCTCCAGCTTTGCAAATGGGAAACAAGAAGGATCCTATTCCCCATTTTCAAAGCTGCATATGGTAAAATCACAAAAGTGGAGGGCCAACTCTACTTAAATTGTTAAAATTGATGATTTGACTCTGTCCAGAATCCTGTAATACAGGTTGCAATACAGGTTGGGGTGTAAAGTTAGCTGACAGACTTGAGACTTGACTAGAGTCTTGACTTAAAAGAATCTTGCAAGCACTTGAGACTTGACTTGAGACTTGAAGGAAGAGACTTGAGACTTAACTTGAGACTTGGAATAAAAGACTTAAATACATCACTGAGGGTTTGTGGTACTGAGAAATCAGGGTGTGAGCCAACCTTAGCTGGCCAGCCAGTGGGTGGTGGAGAAGTAGGAGGAACAGAGGCAGTTTTGTAAAGGGATGCATGGACTGATCAGAGTCACTGAGATAGAAGGTTCACCCAGAAAAGAAGCACCTGAGTGGTGGGGGACAGGAATTGGAGAAAGTTGCAAAAAATCAAATACATTAATGTGAAAGCCACAAATATGGAGGACTGACTGTATAATCCAAACAAAGAAAGTTCTTCACACTTTGTTTTGAACAAAACAACTAGACCCTTCTTAGATCTGTTTTAATAATTTTTCAAGCACTGATTTTAACACATGGATGCTATACTGAAACCAAGTAAAGTTTTCCAAGTGGAAAGAAAAAATCCTAAACTCTTAGTTTCACATGTTGTTTCCATTAATCTGTAGTCGCTGTGTCCATTTTTAATTGTCAGTTTGTGAACACCTACAAAACAATAAGTGTGTTTCCAACAGTCACCTAATATGTTTGGGGGTGGGGAGGAGAAGAAGAAGAAGGACAATGATAATCCAACAGGGCAATTACATCTATGCATATGTAAAAGCAGGCTCTATTTAATGGGACTCAAAACTTTAATGCACTGATGATCTATTCTAGCATGTTGCAATCATGGCTTCAAGGTTCTTTGGGGGAAGGCAAAGGAGAAACAAATCAAGAAAGAACAGGAATGGAAGGAAAAGAAGATGATGAGGGCAGAAGGAGAAATAGGAGAGTGAAAAACAAAGGGATGTGAAAGATGAGAGAAAAGAAATGTAGAAAGAATCAGGTAGCAGTGAGAAGAAGAAAGAAAATAGGAAAGAAGAAATAATATAGAAGAAGGGAGTATACAACTGCAGGTGTAAGATGTGCAGATGAAAAAGAATGAGAAGGAGAAAGAGAAGGGAAGAAGAACACATTTAGCCAGGAATTGGGGAGGAGAGAGAAAGGACAAGATAAAGAGAGGGATGAGGGAGCAAGGAAGAAGATTAAAGTAGGAGGAGTTAGGGTGGAGAATAAAGAGACTGAGACAGAGCAAAGAGAAAGAGAAATTATTTAATTGCAGGAATTGCAGAGTAGGAAGTGCCTGAGTCAAACTGAAGAAGAAAGGCATTCATTCCAGGCCTTTAGCTTAGAATGATGAAAGCTACAGGCACTACAGAGCAAGAAATGAAATGCTTCATTAAAGCTAAAGCATAGAACAAGTTCAGGCTTGCTAGAGACATTAAAAACAATAAAAGGGGCTTTTTTGGTTATATTTGTAGCAAAAAAAAAAAAAGAAAGAGCAAGAAACTGGAAAAGCCACTACATGAAGACGACAGCGAAATGCTAACAGGCTGCAGAAAAAGGCAGAACTACTCAACACTTTCTCTGCCTCAGTCTTTTCCTAAACGGAAAAGCGTGCTTTATCTGGGAAAAATGGAGCAGATGATGCAGTAGAGGAAATTCAGCACAGCATAGGTAGAGATAGTACAGGAATACCTGTCTAATGTAAATGAATTCACCAGTGACGAATGATAAGAGAGAATTTGGTGCTAGAACCATGAAAGTATTGGTGATCGAATAGGTCAAAACATGGGGAAGGTTGTGCAAAGGGAGGAAAAATACCTTTTAGACAAAGGCTGAAGGGTAGATTTCAGCCAACCCACCTCTTTTACAATAAAATATGGTTTAGAAATGCAAAATATTCTCTTTTGGTTAAGCTTGATTTTCTTCTTTTCTCTGGAAAGTCTCTATCTGTCTGAGCTTTGTGTATTTTATAAATTTTTTTAAAAACCTGCAGAGAGGCAGACAAAGTGATGTGTGTAATGGTACACACCCATACACACACTTCCTCAGAATGGCTTCTGTTCCATAAACATTCACTTCCGTCTTTGCTATCTGCAGTGCCATTGAAGGCAAGGATTTGGGAAAGTAACTATACTTCCAGTGTGGCCAAATTAACTGTGAAATAGGATTGGAATATATCCCTTCCCAAGTGCTTTGTAATTATTTAGGCATTTAAAATGAGCCATTATGAGGCAATCAGTTACAAGTGAAAACTAATCCTCCTGTAATGCACCTGAGCACAAAAAAGGCAGGAGGGATCAGTCCTGAAGCTGAGTTACTTTTTATCTTTTTTTTTCTTTCCTGGTATGCCGACTGTGTTTTTCCTCCAAATATTTCTGGTTAAAAAAAAAAAAAGCAGCAGCCTATCCTGTCTGTGACATGTAGATTGCACAAACCCACACCTGGCCAGCTCCATCTATTTGTCACTTGCCATACAGTACATGAAATTTGTTTACAGCCAGCTGAGAAAAGATATATAAACTAGCCCACATGAGGAAGATGTTGGAATTACAGACGACTGACAAATGAGCTTGGAATGAGAATGTATATGAGAATAGCCTAGAGTGTGTCATTATGCCATGACATGAATATATGACATCTACCCCCAGCTGATGCTGGAGGCAAATGAGCTATACTACATCCACTGGAGTAATTTCTCATGCTTGTGGTTTCTTCCTTCATTTTTCTTTCTGAAACAGTATATAATGAAGCATACCTATAGCAGCCAGAACCCAAGCCTTGCTGCATCAGCAAATAAAGCAGCATCTCACAGCAAGCCTCCTTCTGCTCCGTGGCACTTTGGTTGTCAGTTCAAAGGTAGTTTGAACCTCTGTCTAAGAGGTGAGGAATACTGTACATTTAGAAAGAAAAAGTCAGATCTGAATATCAAGTTAATTTTTTTTTTTTTTTTTTGCACAGCTCAGGTTTGTTGCTCGCATCTCTTGTTAAATAAGGTCATGATACAGAAACAGAAAAGATCTTTTTACTGTCACTCAAAGCTGAGGGTGCTGGGTTAGATGGATCAGGGGCCATAGTTGAAAACAGCATTTATTGCTTTGAAAATGCTGAAGAGGGAAAACACAGATTTCTAGACAAGTGCATCTTAACAAACAAAGGTGTGCACCAATGTATAGAATCCAAATCCCCAAAGAACATATGTGTATTAATATCATAGGAATGATGTGCTTATTAGTAGAAAGCAGATTTCAGATCTGAAACTTCTACTTCCAAAGTCAAAAGTGTATAGGATCAATTGAATTTGGAAGAATCCTGAAACTACATAATGCATCCTCCTGGAACAATTTATTTCCTGCTTCTCTTACACAATTAACTTGAATGAAACTGAGTGTTATGCCTTGAAAACAAAGCTAAATTAAACGTTAATGCAGTAATCCATCAATTACAATGGTGCAACTAATGGCTCAAAATAGCTTTGTATGAACATTTCAGGATGGATTAATAATATAATGAATGTTATGTATTCACAATTACAGAAGGAAATAAAGTATTGCCTTAGTTAATCCCTCATTTTCATTGATGGTAAGTGGTAGGGCAACAATATGAATATTCATTGCAATTTCTTATAATGTGGGGCCTACAAAAAGTAAAGCAAACATTTACCAGTCATTACCAGTGACAAGAATTTGAAAGAACCCAAATTTCCAGCAGGTATCAATTTTTACAAGTGATATTAACTTTTAAAATACACTATTTTGCTGAAGACACTAATTGTCAAATTGTACACAATTTGAACAATTTGATTTAATGGCCAGTTTAAATATTGAAACCCTTCTTGGTCAGTGCAAAAAAAAAAAAAAAAAAAAGCTCTTCATAGCAGTTCTGTGCACTATAAACACAAACACATCTTCACAGCTGTGGCAGCTACAATTGGGGATGTGAGGTACTGGTGTCAAGATAGTCCACATGACTAGAAAAACATATATAGAAAACAGTACTCCAGTATTGCACTTCTCTCATGTTGCACTGCTGCTCAGTCTGGGGAGCGCTGTAAAGTTTAAAAACATCCCTAAGATTGTATGTACTAATACATAAGGGTATTCCAAATTACATTATGGTGAAATATCACAATGGTGGCTTGAGTGTTGGACCAGTACTCTGGAGTATGGGGTTTTAATCCCCACTTGGCCATGGAAGACCACTGGGTAGCCTTGGCCAAATCACACTCTCTCAGCCTCAGAGGAAAGCAAAGACAAACCCTGTGGGAACAAATCTTGCCAAGAATACCCTGTGATAGGTTGACCTTAGAGTCACCATAAGTTGGAAACAACTTGAAGACAGAGAACAGCAATAAATTACAATGGCACTACTATTAGAAATGCTGTCATTTCTAGACAATAGGTGATTGCATTTCTGGTTAAACACTAGCACATAGCTGAGACTCTAAGAAAGATGCTGACAAAATACAAAGATTTATTTCTTCCTTTGAGCTGTCTCAGTACTGAAAGAGACATGCCTGTCATTCAAAAGAGGCAGAATGATCCAAGCCACAGTCCACCTAGCACTGTATCATTAAATAAACTCATGAGTTCAATACACCATCAGAATACATTCATTAACCATAAAGGGTTTTTAAAAAATCACTTGTCTTACAATCAAGGCTGGCTTCAGGGCTGAGGAACTTTTTGAAAACTGTCCTCAGGTGGTTTTCCCTCTACATCAGAATGCTATATGTCAGTGAGCCCTGGCAGTCTTATCTGATAGTAGTGGAGGCAACACCAGCTCTCTCATCAGAACTGGCCAATATGAAGCTGCCATGTTAGCTATCTGCAATGCTCACAATCTAATGTCACTGGAAGAAACTGCAGGAAATTGAAATTATAGCCCAGCGCCATTTGTTACCCAGCACCAGTGTCAGTACTGGACACCCTATAGTTGCTTATCAGTGCCATCTAACCCTGGAAATGTTATTCTTTGGATTTCTACCCTGACTTACAGCAATGCTTTCGTAGGTTCCCCCCCCACAATATTTATTCAAAGGAGGTTTGCCATCGGCTATCGCTAAGGCTGAGAGAGTATGACTTTCCCAAGGCCACATAGTTGGCTTCTGTGGCTGAGTTGCTGTTTGAATCCCAGTCTGCTAAAGTCGTAGTCCAACACTCAAATAACCACACAACATTGACTCTACTATTTGGACAATCCTTCTCAAAATACTTCAGCCAGCAAACATGTTTTTAAACTAACACGGAGCAAGAAGGAAGCACTGAATGGCTTAGAGGTAGCAATGGCAGACCGCTAACTAGCTAACATGGCCAAGGAGCAGTTGAGGGTGACAGTAGGCATGCTGAAGCTGTGACTGAATCAAAACCCCACACAACTGTGTCGGAATTGTTTAAATAACACTGATGCTTCCCTAACTTCATGCCAGCCTTGCAATCTAGATAAAGCAGATGAAAAACAGTGCTGCAATAAATTTTAGGCATCATGGTATTTTGTTGTTGTTGTTTTAGTAAATACTATAAAACCTTGTGTTAGATGGGCATTTCAGAACTATCAGCCGTAACTTCCCAGTTTGATTACATACTTTGTCTTTGACCTACTTTGAATATTATTTACAGGCTGCAGGACTGCTAGTTCAGTTAGGTAATGTTAGCTTCTGGACTTAATGACCTATTTACTTCAAAATGTGGTAAGTTATCCCCACTCCCCTTGGGGTCTTCCTGCTCATTCTGCTGAATAGGACCCTGGAGTTCTGCCCTAAAGTCTTAGCCTGATGGCACCATTGAGCAGGACTTTATTTTAGGCTGTAAAGTTATGCACATGATTTATTTGTGACTTTTAGACCTTACAGTCAGTTCCTTTAAATATCTCTCCAGAAAAGAGAACTCAATACCCAAGGCAATGCAGCATTATTTGAGTAAAGATGTTACTCTGTGTGTGTGTGTGTGTTGCTAAGTATGCTGTCTGTCCTTAGAAATGTGTATGCAATATAGAGAAAATACACAGGAAGGTGGCAGGGCAGTTTTGTTCCAAATGAGGTTCTACAATTGTATTTCTTGGTTCATGAGGCTTTGTCACAATGAGAATTCAAACAGCTGTATCATTTGTTCATATAACTTGATGCTGACATGTTCCCATATGGTATGGAAAGAGCATTAATAAGAATTCTCATACTGCCAAACCACCATTATCACAATGCGTCATCTATAAGAAAGTGCATAAATGTCAACAAGAAGATCATACCCTCTAACCCACATGTGGCAAGCAACATCAGAGTGTGATGAACATGGTAAAAATTATTCATGAGGAAGAACACACAAAATCTAAGAGAGGCTGCAGCAGTTTGCTTTTGCCTGAGTCTACAGAGATTGCTAGTGAGGAACAAGGTTCCTCTGGAAACAAGGTTCCATTCCCCACTTGACCATGGAAACCCACTGAGTGACCTTGGGTAAGTCACACACTCTCAGCCCAGAAAATCTTGTGATATGTTCACTTTAGGATTGCCATAAGTCATAAATGATGTAAAGGCACACAACAACAGACAAGGAAGGGCAAAATTATTCTGCCTCATCTCCTCTCCTCCACTTAGTTGAGCACAATCTCCTTTTGCACTTTGAATTCAGTTTGCACTAATTGAAGTAAGATGAGGACAAAAGAGTAAAATGAAAGGAGAGAAAAACTGGAACATTTAAAAACAGTTGAAAAAGAGAGACAACAAAACATTAATGGGATCGTCCCTGCTAAATTGAGACACTTGCAGGAAATGTAAGCCATGGCTGTATTATTCTGGATTGTGTTTAAGGCAAGGGTGGTAATCCTGTGATCTTCTGACTGCTGTCAGACTGTAATTCCCACCATTTCTTACTAATGGCTATGTTGGAAAGGTCTTCTGAGAGTTGTAGTCCAACACCATCTTGAGGACTACACAGTTCCTGCCCCAGTTAAAGGTTATGACATAACAGGTTTGACACTGGTATGTTAGGAGCCTGGAAATTATGAGCTACAAATAATGAGGTCACCTGTAACTAGTTACCATTTTGGCAAATACATGTGTGGATTCTGTCTCCTGACCTTGGTTTTCATTAGCTTTCCCATCAGCTGTTATGAAGCAGCTGAGATTCTTATGACTGCATGCTGATAACCACTGGTGAGTCACTATCCTGGGAAAATCTCAGTTTTGCCAGTCTGCTCTGTATTATTCCAGCTCCCTTTAAAAAAAAAAAATAGACCTGTATATGTTCACTTTAATTGTTCTGTGCAGTCTCATCCTTTCCTTTAAAGTGCCTGCATTTTCTCTTACTGTACAAAAATAGCTAGTTATTTTCCAATTCAGTGAGGAGAAGCAGACTGGCTTTGTTTTACTCCAGCGTATATAACTCAGACAAAGAATGGGTGTGGTTGCTTGTATGTTTATGCAAATAGGAATAAGACAGTCTGTAGGTAGCTACCAAATAAGGAAAAGGAAAGCATTTCTTTGATAGCAAATGTGCTTACAAATTCTAAAATCCCTCTCTCCCCCATAGCAAATAAAAATAGATTGTTACTCCTCTTTGGGAAAGCCTTTAGTATGATTGTCTTCTTACATTTTTGCCATTTTTTTAAAATGGAGAAGCTATCTTATTGGGAGCCAATGCTAGTTTGTTTAGAAATTAAAGTCTGCCTAATCTATTCCACATCTCAATTAAGACTGAAACATGCTCTAAGGCTACAGCCATGTATTATTTCCCAGAGACAGTTCCCATGAACTCACTGAAGTTTACCTTTGAGCAGACATATATAGGATTTTTCTTTCAATCCCTGTGCTGCTCAACAAAGTGGTAGACAGCACCACACCCAAGAAACAGCTGTACTTAATTTATTCTTCAGTTGCTTGCATCATTATCTACTTGTAAATCTGATGGTAACGATAATTACAAACACTGGTGAATGCTACCTCTCTTCTACTTAAGAATTATAGAAATTAAACTGTCTGCCCCACAATTAATAACTCAGGGAATCACTGATCAGTTATATATGGTTTCAACATACGCTTACATAGATAAATATTCTTCAAAGTAACTTTCTAAGATCTGATCTGGAGCTTTTTGATTATTGGCAGTATAGAAACATTATCCTTAAAAAAAATCGTGGTGTTCTTGTATGTCTAAATCTGCCCTGTGATATTGTCCAATTCTCTGCTTTTTTCTACTGTTGTGTGGGGTGGGGAAAATGCAGGCTGAGGCTTTAGCTTGTCCATGAGATACCAGCAACTCCATCATTCGAGAGAAATGGAAAGTGACTGGGTAGTACATTACATCTCTTTCCCCTCCTTCCATAGCTGTTTGTTTAACTCTGGCATGGGGGGGGGGGAACCTCCTGGCATTTTTTTTAAAAAAGTCAACCTGCAAATTTTGTTCTACTCCCATTTTCAGGCTTAGACGATGGGTACTTCCTCCTCATCTTAACCAGCTTTGTGAAAACTAGTGTGTTAAAGGTATTTGACACATTTTCAGGCACTATTCTTTGCTTACTTCAAGAGAGTGTCTTTGTAACAGAAACAAAAGGTTTTGTGGTGAGCCTGGCAGAAATTAAAACTACATTATTCGCCTATGCATTCCCATCTAATGCTAGTTGCTTGATAACTGAGCAGATATTTTACTTAGTGGGAGAGAACATATTTTTCACATGCTCTGAGGTACTCTTTTCTAATAACTCTCTGTTCATGCTATTTCTAAGGAGTCTTAATTTCTGCAGGGTCAAGAATGCTCAAATTACACGACCTTATCTCTGGAAGTCATTATCTTTACTCATCTATGTCAGTGCTTCTTAGGTTAACTGATGTGGGGGACTGGCAATTACTGTTTTCTGAGTGCTGGGGACTGGCACTAAATTTGAGTTCATTGTTTCTTTCTTTCCTGGACATTTGTCAGGAGCTGGCAGCCAATGGCTCAAACACCAGTTCAGGGATCACCATTTTGGGTAGCACTGGTATATGCCACTCATCTTTTATCATCATCCTTTTTCATTTAATAATATGATTTATTCTTCAAAAAAAAAAGTATGAACCAAATCAGCAGTCTTACAAGATAGATCAGCTATATATCTGTGCTAGAATTTAGATTTTAGGTATATGTGGAAGGAATTCAAACTTATGACAAAGATTGGTTTTGGAACAGGGCAATGAGCATCTCACCTTACTTGTGGTTGAAAATGACTTAGATTTGTAAAGGCTCAATTGAGGATAGTGTGACACATAAGAAGAAATTACCTATGCCCATAAACTTGCCCTATGTAAAAAAAAAAAGAAGTTTTTTAAAAAGCACAAATCCCTTGAAATTGTGTGTGTGGACCATTTCTCTACTTAAACAGACCAAAGCTAACCTTAAAAGGCATGTTGATTGTGTGGAATTCAGTAAAGGTATGCACTTCAGGGAACTTTCTTTCCTTATCATAATCTCTTATGATGATGTATTACATGTTGTCATAGTACGTGGCATTGTACCACACAAGCAGACGCAGTCCTTGGCCTAAGGGTTCTGTCATCTCAATCAGCTAGATAATAGATTTCAGGCACAGTAAACATCAAGGGATGGATGACCTTATAAGCTCTATCAAATGGAAAGAAAAAACATAGACCCACAATAAGATGTATAGGGGGTTATGCTTACTGTACTGTGGTTCATTGCTTATGCCTGAATTTGTTTTCAAACTAAACTTAAAAGGACCAGCTATTGTCATATAGCTCTTGCAATGCAATGTTATGAAAAAGAAGGCTGTCAGAATCTTTATTCTGAAAGCATAGAAATATCCAAACTTATTCAACCTGGTCTTGCAAAGATCAGATACATCACCTGACTACAACAACTCAAATCAAAGAGGAGAGGGATGTATCAACAGTGAGTGTGTAATAGAGTCATTTATCTGTTAATGTCTCCTGAACAACAGCTGTTTATAGTTTGTGTCCCCCCCCCATAGCTGTATATCATGCCTAGCATAGTGGGCTGATCTAGCTGTTTTTCAAGGTTAGCAATATTAATTTTAATCTCCCTGTGACTGTCAGCATATTTGAAATAACTTTAGCTAGGTTATGTACATAGTAAAATTTTGTTTAAGCAGACAGTAAGAAAAAAACAAAAGAAACTAACAAAAAACACCCACAAAAACCAACAACAACAACAAAATAATAGTCATCGATTATGTAACAGTGCAGTCTGGTAGATAGATATAGATATAGCAAAAATGATAATGGAAGCACAAGAAAAACACCCACAAAACCCAACAACAACAACAAAATAATAGCCATCGATTATGTAACAGTGTAGTCTGGTAGATAGATATAGCAAAAATGATAATGGAAGCACAAGATCAAAATGGGATGTTATGTTGTCAGTCCCATACAAAAGCATTCTTCTCCAGGTGTCATCCAATCCACAGTAATTTGGTGACCTGGAGGGAGAGCAGAATGTGGTTTCCACACACCAGCTGGCACAGCTCTGCTCCTGAGCTCTCCAAGGGACTGAAAGGAAAAAGGAAAAAATGGGGTCTTACTAAAGCCATCTGAAGGTTGCATGTGAACTGTGGATTGCGTCAAGCAGCACTCTGGTTTGCTTGAGATTTATCAAGGGCCATTTGCATTTGGAGTGCATGCTGCCTCACTAAGCTATTTCCCAAGGCATCTTTCTTCTTGCTAGTATTGCTACAGTTGGAATCACATGAAATTAATCCATGTGCCAAAATTGGTTTCATGAAACAGGTATGTCAGTCATGGCAAAAATCTGATGTACTTTTCAAGGATAATCAGCTCAGATGAGGACAATAACTGCAGAACCAAAACCAATAGACTCGTGTTCTCAAATTTTGAAGACATTCCCATTCACCAGAGATAATACCAGCATTTTATTACTCATTTTCTTTTGGAATTTTGAACATCCTCAGTGTATTAGTAGAAGACAGTACATATTTTTGATTAGTCAGTGAATTAAATAATTAAAACTTAATTCTCTCTCTTCTGTCTGGTTGCTTCGAGCATCTTTTGGAGACTGCTGTTGACATCAGTGGATTCAGACAAGCTCCTTTCAGTCCACTTTCCTGAGTAGTTGTGCAACTAAACACATTAAGGTAAAGAAAAGAAAAGAAAAAGAAAAGAAAAGTGTTCCAAGATACCTTTTTCTTCCAACCTGAGTAATGTCTCACTATTTTAAGAATATCTTCTTCCTTAAAAAACGAAAAAGGAAGAGTTGGGTTTTTGGTTACCAAAGAAAGTGCATCCCAAAACAGAAAATTATTTGCCATTATGTCAGTAAGGGGTTGCAGAGGCCTTGCTCATATTAATCCCAAGAGAGCTATTTTTGCACAGAGGTGTTTTATTAGTGGATAGTGGATAACACAGACCTGCTGGGACAAGAGAGATATCCCTGGTCTTACACAGTGGCCTGATGAACAAACTGTGTGTACAGCATTGGAAAAGCTGCCTTCTGCTGTTCTTGTCATGGTTTTATAACTGGCACAAAACTATTCGCTATAAATATTTTATGCACTGATAACGATTGACAAGTTTATATCTTTTTATATCCATTGACACAGTTTTTTTGAGATAAGAAGATTCAGAGATTTGAACAGCAACATGTGAGAGCTCAGCAGAGGTAGGATTAAAGGTTTAACTTTGAACATAAGCTAGAAGCAACCTGAGAATAAGGTTTTATGTGAAAAAATTTATTTTATAAATTCAACAAAAAGGTCTAATTTACTATAGCTCAGAGGATTTGTCTTGTAGTTAATGTTTCACCTTCACTTCTTAAGCACTGACCTTATTTCCCTAGTAATTAGCTATGCCTTGATACTATGCTGGCCGGGATTGCCACAGAATGAGACCCAAAGTGAAATTGCACTGGAAATGTGGATACCTAATGGTTATGGCTGGTATTGCCCGACATTCTATCGAACTATCTACAGTACAAAATATCTGGGCAGATTTCATGCTTGGGTTTCTGGTTTTTAAATGAGGATCCAAAGGTCTATTAAATGGAACCCGGTCCAAAGTACATTTAAGATTGAATTTTGAGGCAGGTGATTTGTTTTGAGTATCAGAACAAAACCTAGTCCAGCTCTTCAAATTCAGAAATCTAGCTAACTACCTTTGTCCCCACTTTATTTCAGAAATAAATGTGTAAGTGTGTGCAGTGTGGGAGGGGGTTGTTGCTGCTGTTAAGCAATTGGGAGTTAAAAATTTCTGTCAACTTACTGTGAATCCAGCAATAGATCCCGCTTTACTCTTTATAGTTGGATCACATTCTACACATTTGTGATTAAAAGACGTATTCATCCCCTTAAGTTTAATAAAAATGACAACCCTTGGGGGAGTCACATGTACTGTAGAAACAAAGCTATACAATTGCTGAGATATCTTAAAAGGGCAATACTTTCCTGACTAGTACTGTTGTGGCGAGGTTCTGTGGGGTTGGAAGATATGTGTATATGGTAATTGTTGGTAATGATGGTGATGATGAGAATGCTGGGCAGGAGAGGCTGGGAAGTGAATTGGTTTCACCAACTGGTCAATCAGATCTTGAACACCCTGAATGTCAGTAATGACTGAGTATGTTCTCATGGGCTAAGCTTAGGAGACTATCCCAATTGTTATGTAAAGTTTGAAATCCCTGAATCTCTACAGGCATGCCCAGGAAAGCATCCCAATGTTGACTTTTCCTTTAGTTATAGCAATGGTTTTATTGAGGTTATATGGGAAAAGGGGGGCCTGGTCCTCCATAAATGAGTTCTAGAAAGAAACCAGCTTTTACCATGGTAAATGGGTATATGGTTTGTCTTCTGGGATGAGTTGGTGTGGCCACTGAGGGTATCCCCTTTCACCCAGGGCACCAACCAATGAAGGTAGCCCAGCATGAAATTGGTTGAACTGTCTTACTATTGTGTAAATGAATTTGATTGTGAAGAGGGAAAATACATTTAGCAGTATTCAATGTTAGAAAGTCATTCTTGTACTCGGCAGGCATGTGGACATGATTATTTGGTTCCCTAAGTAAGTATGGGTAAAAGACACTGTTTGTAGAATTGCTTTGTGCATAAATAATGGCCTTACTAAATCTGCTTTTCTGTACTCTGCATGTTAAATAGTTTTCAATCTGTAATGATTAGAGTAATAGAGGGAAAGGCTGCAGTATATGCTTTGATTGAAATCTCTCTGTGTTTGAAAGGAATACAATGGTACTCTGTGAGACAGTGTTAGGGAGGATGGAATTGTGCACAATAAATCTTTCCCCTAAAACCGTGGGTCTGAAAGCCCTGTTCACAGGTTTTGTATACCTGACTGCTGGAGGAATCCTACTGCTGCTATGTAACTTTTGCTGCTATGTATCCTTTGTGTTATAAAGGCAATAGGGAAATAGCGCATGCTTCAAATTGCAAGGAATTGAATTTGGCATGAAGGGGGGAATGAAAGAGTTAAATTCAGAGAAGTACTGCATGAGTAGAAAAATAAGTGAATTGGACAGCAGATGTCCCTGCCTTATCTCGGTTTGAAAGTATGATTGGCCTTGTAACACTATGCTTAGGTGCCTGGGAAGTAAAAGGGAGTCAAGCATACTCTTTTGCCTCATCTTTTGTCAGTCATTTGGTGACTGAGGCCTTTGTTCCCTTGTTTTGGGGGTGGTATTAAGCTCCAAATGTAATGGCTGACGTAGACTAGAAATGTGATTGATTGCTGACGCTGTTGACCAAAGGTATAAGAACTAAGTGTTTTAATCAATCGGGGCTGGCAGTTTTGGACATTATATATCCGCTGCTTGCCCTGCGCAGTAAATAAATGGTTTGGAAAATAAAGCTTTCTGTTTTGGAACAACCTGAAGGTCTTCATCTTTTCCTCGCCACAACAGTACATATGTTAAGCCAGCTGCACACACAGAGCTACACACGCATGCATGCTCTCTCTCTCTCTCACACACACAGGCCATTTCCGCACTACACTGTTATAGTGCTATTATTCCACTTTCAGCATCCTGTGGAATCCTGGGGTTTGTAGTTCACTGAGGCCCAAGAGCTCTCTGGCTGAGAATTCTAAATTCCCCTCCCTAAACTGCAAACTCCAGGATTCCATAGGATGTTCAAAGTGGAATAATAGCACTATAACAGAGTAGTGCTGAAATGGTCACAGAGTGTAAACATCAAATCTTATTGTGAAGATAGGTGGAACATTATTGGAAAATTTGGAAGTTAAATTATTCCATGTATTTCAAAGGACTAAATTTATTCTTGGCCAGTTCTGGTGCTGTGTTAACAAAAAAGTGGGAAAATGCTGAAGACAAGAATGTCAATTCCATTTAGCTGATGGCATGTCAGTACAGTTGCTAAACATTTCCCATATGTATGATGCTGTGTACATTCAAAAGCTGGCAAGTACACTTAGAAAAGTCTGGTAGCTTTTTTCTAGAAAAAGCTCATGCTAGTGGCTTGAAAGCAGAGCTGGAGATGGTTTGGCTGATAATGAAGTAAAACACCAGAAGGAAAACAGCATCTGGTAAAGCAACCAAACCAAAAGGAGAGAAAATAATCAGATGCTGGACAAAAATAGACCTTTAATAATGGATCATTAATTGCTTAGTTCATTTCAGATTTAACAACACTTCAGGAACTGAAATAGAGCTCAGTCATCTGATGCTTGAAATAAATGTCATACTAAGCAGTTACTACAGAATACTTCCTATAAGATCAATTACATTATAATTACTCTATTTAATGAACTTCTGCTTGGACAGAATGCATAAGAATCCCAGTCAAAGCTGTATACATTGCTGCACTGGCATTCCTTACCTCTGATGTGACAGAGCATGTTTCACTATTGGCTAGAGATTTCTAAGTACTATTAAGTAATATAAGTCAGTTCCAGAAAAGTATCAACATGGGTTACAACTTCTATTTACGTTGTTGTCTTGAGTTTTTCTCAATCTTGGATGTTTTTTAAGGGTAAGATGCTTTTGGTGGAAGAAACAGCCAGTCTTAGTCACCCGCTTTCTGTGCAAAGGCAAAAACAAACAGTGGATCTTCATATACATATTTGTTGTGGAGATTTACAGTGATTTCCACAACAGTGAGAAATTATATCCCAAGACTGCTAATTTTGATATAGCCTTTTAGTAGACTATTGGAAGCAAAATGTTCTAGTTTTTACTGAAGAATTCTAAGAAATTCAACACATTCTAATACTTGACAGCAAAAGCATTTTTTCTCCTATCTTCATGAAATATTTTGTGGATCAATCTGAGAATGCTACATGAGGAAAATTTTACATGGATTTGCTGTCTTTTGTTTAAAAAATTCAGAAAACATGCTAGATCTACTGGGAATGAATTCAGGTTGAATGGCTATATTTCTGAATTGATTCCCCAATATTGACTTCTCTGGGACTACAAGCTTTTTTAAAAAAAAATCTGAGCACCTCTAGCCATTACTTTACTTTAATGCAGATCAAACTCTTTAAGACAGAAACATGGCTCAGTGGAGTAATCCACCACCCAGACAACCACATTAAAAGTTTTTCCAGAGGCATGTTGATTTCTTTCTCCCTGATCATAAATATCAGCTCAGAGAAGCAACTTATTCTAGGAAATCTTAAATTCCATGAGTTATATGTTCCATAATTCTGGTTTACCAATATATGCTATATGGTATTAATATATATAATTAATAATAAATAAATATAATAATACAATTTCACAAAGGTATACATTTATTTGAATAACAAATGCTGCAGCTGCAATATCTCATATCATATATTATGGAATAATCAATCCTGTACTGTTCTGTTTATCTCTGTGGATAATATAGAATAAGTTACTATTAATTGTTAATCAGGTAGTTCTGTCAGAATCACCTGCATAAAGCAAAGATACCACAACAGAAGTTTAGCCACATCATAAGGAATTGGTGGACATATTGGGTTTTATTTTTGTTTTGTCTATCCTTTTGAGTGTTCTATCAAAATTATTCTAGTTTGGCTTTGTACAGAACATCTGTTTTAAAAGTGTTGCTTAGCTTATACAAGACAACGAAGGTTGTTCTCAATGGAGATAAGACAGAGTCAAATGCTAATGATATTGAAGGAAATAGGAAACATGAACTAATTACATTTTCTATATTTGTGTATATAGTTAACATATGAAGCTGCTCATAGTTCAATATCTTGAGTATACTCTGCAGGGAGTTAATCAAATACTTGTAACAGCAGATCAGAGAAGTCATAAGAGAAAAATCAAACACAAACTGTACATTAGAATTCATGGGGTTCCAGTGACCTTGGAACAGAACAAATGGGGGCAGTGGTTAAGAGACAGCATTTTTATGAATCTGGTTTTGAAGGATCATACCACCTTCTCTACCAGTGCTAAAAGCTAATTTGATACATTTATTGGAAATACAGTGTAGCTGTTAATGAAACTGTACCTGTGGTGTAGTGGTCTTGAGGCTTGGATGAAGTCAGCATGGTGTGGTGGTTTGAGGGCTGGACTCTTGGACACTAGTGTCTGGATCCTCAATCCACCATGGAAACTCACTGGATGAGCTTGGGAAAACAACTCTTTCAGGGTTAGAGGAACTCAATGACAAATCCTGCAATAGGATCACCATAAGTCAGGGTCAAACTGAAAATATATAACAACATAACAAAGATATCTTCTTGATATCTTAATGCTGCCTTAAATCCTAGACTAGGAGATTTATTTACATATTTATTCAGATGTAACAGTTTTCCACATGCGAGGAGCTTTTGAAATAGAGGTGTCTTTGAACATACAATTCCATATAGGTATGGCAAAAAATAGTGTGCCATTCTACTGTCTAGGACATAGCTTGGAAACAGTAGCAGGGATCAAAACTTGAAGGTGAGAATAAGGAAGAATTTGTCCTAGAAGTTCTGGTAGCAAAGTTGAATGAAAAGTCTCATCTAGAAGACTAGTTATATACTGTGGCTCTCAAGATATAGACCTCTGTATTTAGGTATGGCCATCAAGTTCATTTCTGCAGATTTGCACACTGCTTACCTCTATCTCTACTAAGTACCATGTAGGGTTTTTCTTTTTCCTTCAGGGAAAGGGCAAATGCTTATATATGCATGTGCACACTTCTCAAATTGTTTGCAAAAGTATGTATTTTATGCATTGATAGATACACACTCCAATTGACTAAAGCATGTTTATACACACTGTAGGTGTGTATGCAGTGGCTTTTATGTATTTTACAAAACTGATGACTGTAATCTTAACCATTTGACAGTGTGCGGGGGCCTATTGCAGCAATACTGGTTCAAAGATAATATATGTTACCATGAGCTCCATCAAACTTTATTGCCTAAAAATAGCAGTAGTACAGGTGGCTTTGTAGTCATTTAGATTATACCTATTCTTGTTTAATTTTCATGTTTCTATTAAAACAAGTCCTGCAACTACAGATATTAACCTTCAGCAGAAGCTGCACGTCATATCTAGTTCTCAGCCCATGAAGTCTGGAAAACTAATCACCCTGATTAGTAAAATGATATAAAGTGAAAAGTGTCGTATTAAACCAAGAGCCTGTTAGACTGCTGGCAGAACATAACTCTTTGCCAGGGTACCTATACTTATGGCCCAAGAAGTGATGGTTATTCCTTATTCCTCAGTTGTTCATGGGCTGCTGGATGGCTAGTTGTTGCAGTTCTACTCTGAACACTGATTTGCTTAAGGAACGCACCCAGGCATTATCTGACTGCCCTTGAACAGCTAGAGAAGAAGGAGCAGCTTTCAAGTCACTCACTCACCCACTGCAAGGGTGAAGACTGTACCTTCTTTCCTAGCTGTACAAGACCAGCTGGGGGACATCTGGGCACACTCCCTAGCCAGCCAGTAGAGCAGGGGCAACAGAGGTGTATGCAGAAGCCATATAAAACCAAAGCAAAGTCATAGTGCAAGGAAGTACTAGATACTTCATTATGCAGCACCCCCCAAATTACTTATGTTGTGGCAACCAAGACCATCATCAGGATTCTGGCCACAAGACACATCTTCTGCAGAGCAGTTTTGACCCAGTTTTCAGATATGGATTGCTCCATAAAAGTAATTTAGTTTTTAAAATGAATCAGATTGAATTGGTTGTGATGTTATATAGCAACCTCTGCTAACTGAAAAAAAATCCACTGACTGAAAAAGGAGAGTGACCTTTATTGACATGCGTACACTCTAATGCCATCAATTGAGAAAGAGGCCTCAGACAAGAGGATCCCTAAAGAGTCTAGGATCAAAAATTTGTCCAGGAAGAGATTTCAATCTACAGAGCCGGCATAATATAGTGATTTGAATGTTGGGCTACGACTCTGGAGGACATGGTTCAAATCTCTGCTTGGTCATGGAAACCCACTTGGTGACCTTGGGCAAGTCACACACTTTCAGCCTCAGAGGAAGGCAAAGACCCCATCTCCCAAACAAGTCTTCTCAAGAAAACCCTGTCATTGGTTCATCTTAGGGTTGCCATGAGTAAGAAACAACTTGAAGGCACATAGCAACATGTGCTGGCTGACCCCTCCCAAAACTGCAAACTCCAGGATTCCATAGGATGTTGAAAGTGGAATCATAGCACTCTAACAGCATAGTGTGGAAATGGTCACTATCTCTCAAGCTAACAGAACTGAAACTCTCACTCTTTTTTGTCCTAATGTGCCAAAGACCATATTTCTGGTCATTGGCTACAAATGTTTCTTTTTTTCCTGAAAACTTGCCACAGACAAGCATACTTATACCACACTGCAGTAGATTTCACAGAGTTATATGATGTCATGCTATTTCAATACTGTAGAATAAAGGAAACTGTTTACAATTAGTAGTAAATGGAGTGTGCTTTTTGAATTGAATTAGATTTGAGAGTTCACTCACTTAGACTTTATAGGCTTTCAGCATGCTCTTTATATGATGACTTTAAACAATTGCATTTTTCCCCTTCAGCAATAACAGACGGTGAATAGCCTGGTAAATAAGACAGAATACAGCTGGTTTCATTAGCAAGTGTCAAGATCACTATCTATTTCTCTTCCTTTTGTTATGCAGCTATATTTTACTTGTGATAGCAAAAAAAAAAAAAAAGTTTCCGGGAGAGATGTTAGCATAGAAATGCAACAATAATTAATAGCTATTGTATATCTCTGTGTGCAATTCAACATTAACACTTCTCCAGCTGCCAAAATACAAGCTTAAATGACTTTCAAGAATATGCACACTGCATGTACAATGAATGACTCCTGATCCATAGTCAAGCAGAAGTTGCAGGCTACCCTGTCAGAGTCTATCTCCAGAACAGGAGAAATTTGAATCAACTTATGACTGTTCTCTGGGTATTACATTCTCCAACATTCAGGCATTAATGTAATAATTTTTTTACTGTAAAAAATTTCCCCCCCTAAATGTGTCTAATTCATCATCTTGAGAATCTGTGTAGTGTAACACTATGCAAGAATAATTCCACAGAATTCTGGCAGGAACCAAAGTCACTGTACTGGTGAGGGGAGAGAGGAGCTGTGCCCATGTGTCATTCTGGAGCCCTGTGTAGCCTGAGGGAATACTTGGCTGAGGAGATCTCAAAGGTTCCTTATGCAAGCTAGTAAAAAGACCAATCCCTTGTGTAGCTGGATTCCCAACAGGATTCCAATATGTATATTTAATAATGAAATGATTCATCTACTGATATATTACCATGCATGTTCTACCATATGAGAATCATCCATTGGTAAATAAATAAATAAAAATCCCAACATTTCTGGTTTTACAGAGTATATATATATGTGTGTGTGTGTGTGCGCGTGCGTGCATATATATATATATATATATATATATATATATGCACATACACATATACATATGTGAGTTCACATGCAAGCGTTCAGTACCCATCTGTTTGGATAGAGCACAGAGTTCTAGCTAAAATGTATTAAGTTTTTTTTTACTTTGACATCAGATTTTTTTCCCCCTAGCCTACAGCATAGGAATTGAGGGTGGATAGAGAGAAAAGTCAACAAGATAAATAGCACAGAAACAAATTCAAGCTGAAATGTAATATAATTTTTGGCTAAACCAATGTAACTGATGATGATAATATGCCCAGTTCTGCAGAAGTCATATGATAGATATGCAATTTGCTAAGCCAAAATTTAAATATCATGTCTAGATAGAAATGCTTTGCTTGAGTAAACTGCATACTTAATACAGCATGACTGGATTTTATATACAGAGATTTGCTTCCAAGGAAGTTACAAGCAGTTTCATTCCTGTACTGGCATCCAGTAGCTAGAATTTGTAGATCTGAATATACTTGTTTTTGCTTCCTAGTAATTCCATTTGTATGACAGTAGCAGAATCTTCATTTGAACCTGCAAGAAAATTTTTCAAGACTGGAAAGAATGTCATGGTGTTGTTGGACTGCAACTTCCAACATTCCTCACTATTTGCTACACTAGCTATGACTTTTGTGACTTGCAGTGTAACAACATCTACAGGGCCAGCAGACTCCCATTCCTGGTTTCAACAGTGTGTCTCAAAACCACTTTGAATGTGAGGCACACAATATGTCAATAAGAGCCTTACAAATAAAGCAGCCATCACATCCTTCCTGTTATATCTTCAGCGGTATGATGAGAGCAATAAGAAAGTTTGAGAACTGGAGAAACATTAAAAAAAATCAAAGGACAAGAAAATGATGAGGCACCAGAGTAGTTGTTAGGAGTGTTTTTGCGAGGCTGCTTTTCAAGAATGAGATTGACATGTAAGAACAGTTTCTACCCATGTAAATACATTACCTTCAAAACAGTTCATCATAAGGACCGATCAGTTAATTTTTTTAAATCAAACTATGGCCATTTCCACACTATACTGTTATAGTGCTGTTATTCCACTTTCAACATCCTGTGGAATTCTGAGGTTTGTAGTTTACTGAGGCCAAAGAGTTCTGTGGCTGAGAATTCTAAACGCCCTTCACTAAAATGCAAACCCCAGGATTCCATAGGATGTTGAAAGTGGAATAATAGCACTATAACAGTATAGTGCAGAAATGGTCCATTAGTTTGCTATTAAAAAAACCCTACTCATTTGTTTTTAGTGATAAGGGAAAAAATCAATTCGAAGTTCATAATCCAGATTCTCCAATTTTCATACTTTATTTCTAAAATACATTCTGAGTTAGAAGTGTCACCATACAATTAAGACTCTCTTCAGGCCCATTTTAGTTAACTGGTATATTAATTTAGTCAACAGAAGATAAGTATACAGACTAAGATAAGATTCTTTTCCAGAACACATTTGTCATAAAGGAAAAGTCCCTTTTATTGGTGACTCAGCCTTCAAACCTGCATAGAACTAATTAGACATCTATCCATGTCTCAGTTTGCATAATGTTATACCTATCTATTGAGGAGTAAGCCTCATTAAGTTTAATGAGCCTTATTCTCAGATATGCGTATAAAGGATGGAAAGCTTATGTGTAGACAGAGTTTTGCTGACTCCACTTGAACCACTTACTATTAAGCTGTTCGCAGGCAGTAGGTATAAAAGCAGAAAAAAGTTTTGTGGCACCTGAAAGACTTAACATATGTTTGACCAAAACTTTTGCAGACCAGTTTGATTCATCTTATGATGGATCTGATGTAGTGCAGTGGGTCAATGAAAATTTGTGTCATAGTAAATGTATTAGTCTTCAACATGCAACAAGATTATTTGCAATCAGTAGAAGAGTGTCTCAAAAATAAAATGACCAGTTGCTGGTGCACTTCTTCAGAATGATGATTTTCAACCTATAAAGCTCTTGTTAGTGGATTCTCTGGGAAATAACAATGTATTTTCAGTTCTGTAACCTTCTCATCCTCTCAGGAAGAGGTATCTTTTAGCACTAGATGTAGTGTTGTGATACCAAAGTACAATAATAGTTCCACAAAATCCACATATTATTATAGCCTTGAAGCTTATTTAGCTAAAATAACAAATACTCTTCACGTCAATTTTAAGATTTCCAACAACACTGAATTAGAATCCTTATAGTCTTTTACTGCCAATCACTGGAGGAAAGGCTTGCCTGGAAGCAGAACTGATTCAAGCACAGCATGGAAGCTGCAAAATCCATCTCCAAGGCACTTAGTAATGTTAATATTGTTCATGGGGTGACATTTAAACCATGCATCCTGCATAACTTGCAAAAGGAGAACATTTTCCAGATGAGATTATGACAAAGGGGCAAGCTGTATGGTGCTCAAAGATGTGTGTGACAAAGCCTGAATAGCTTATTTTAGTAAATAAAAAAACAGCTTCAGAAGCAGCAGCAAGGATCATTTAACTATTTCATTACATACAGACTTGGTACTCAGCGGTGCTGCTTACTTCCACTCAGCTGCTTTGCACAGGTTATACTTGCACGTTTATTTGGAATTCATCAGGGAAAAACAGCTGTTATGAGACAATCTTAACTGGAGGAAAATCCCTCTGAGCAAAAATGCACCCTGTGTCACTCATCCAGATACATTTTCAGCTAGACAAGGCAGATTGCGTTGGTATATTTAACACCTGCAGCATACTCCATAATGATGTAGGTGTCACAAACAAGGGACGCCACTAGTGGTGTAAGTATTAGTCTGGGATTCAAGAAATCTAGACCTAAATCCATTTGTTAATTCCAGCAATAGCTCTGCTTATTAAATCAATGGGAACATGATGAGTCAGCACTTAGGAAATATATTTGATTCAGTAGGTCAGTTCTAATTTAGATTAACAATTGGACATAGGTCCTAGCTTCCAATTCCCACTGTCTGATTTAGTTCACAAGAGTGACTTCAGGTAAGTCACATTTTCTCAATCTGATTATAATGTTAACTCAAAAGCTACAAGCGAAACTTCTATCACCAAGCTTCAGTGAATCAAATTATCATTTCATGTGGATTGTCTTCAAAGTTTTCAGCAGTATACGGATCTTAGGCTTCACTAGCTTCAGTTTAATTCAACAGTTATTAAAAACACTTAGTTAATTTGTCTTTTTTTTAAAAAAAAATTTTCATATGCAACTAAATTCATGCAATGAAAACAGTTCTGAAAATATTTATGGAAATCAAGGGGACATAAACAAATAGTGGCAGAAATGTTTTACTGTATCATAGAATCTCAGCCTAGAGCAAATTTTTGCAGCTGAGTCATAAAATCTTTGAAAGGCAGCATTTATAATGGGAATTATGACAAAAATATTACTTGAGTTAGAATACAGTCCCTTCAGTCACTGAAAACAGTGCTGCACAAAATTCCCCTGGAAGCCATAAGGCTCAAGTGAGCAGAAGCACATGTAACCATAATATCAAACCCAAGTGTCTATGCAGGGGAGCAAATTTAAAACTGTGGAGAAGGGATTTGACACAAGAATCTAGAGACATTAATGGAACCCACAGAGCTAAATCTTCTTTGCTATCTACACAATATTTCTGATTGCTTAATTAACCAATGAGACATGACAGAGTGTGAAGTGTGTTGTATTAATTCTTACTTAGTACATTAGGCACAAAGGCAGAGGCCAAGTACTGTCTATGCAGTGAGGCTTAGATTAATAATCTACAGTTTGTGCACTGCTGCACTGCATTACAATTAGGAGATGGTAGCATTAAAAATATTTATATTGTTAATGAAATTACAAGGCTTTAAGCTGTAGCTGTAATTTGAACTTTTCTCAGCTTCAGAGGAGTAAAGCAGGCTGATCGGCCCAGAAATGGGATTTGGTTAGACAATCAGATCAAGCTTTTTGTCAGGCGTGTTGTACTGATTTAGCAGTAGAAAAAACAGACTAATCTACCCTCTGTAGATATTCTGAAGAATTATTGTTTATATTTCTCGTTTTTAATAACAAATTTTATTTTAGGAATTTATGTTCTGCTTTCTTCGTTAGTCCAAAGGCAGTTGGAAATAATCAGATTCTAAAAAAAATAAATAAATGAGAGGGGGAAGAAACCAGTAACAAGTATCCTAATTCACAGTGCTTTAGTGTAAGTCACGCCCTGGTTACATCCAGCCTTGATTACAGTGATATGCAATATATGAGACTATCCTTGAAGATAGTCTGGAAACTACAACAGGTATTGAATACAGCAACCAGGCAGAACACTTGTAGAAACCCAGTTCAGTAAAGGTTACATCTATTCTTAGCCAGCTGTTGTGTGTCTACCTATTTATTTCCAGTCTCAGCTGGCATTATCCTTTATAGCTTCAAATAAGTTGGGAGCAGGGTATCTGAAGGACACCTGCACTTATATGAGCTTGCTAAAACTTTTAAGATCAGCATCAAAAGACATTCTCTCTTCTCCAAAATGGAAAAATGTGATATCAGCAGGTGTTTTTAATGTGAGACACTATAGCTTGGCATGTGCTCTTCTGTGATGTGCGTGTGTCCCACTCTTAGCTGTCTTTCAGAGATCTTTCCATTTTTTTTCAGTCTGTATTTAATTTTTAATGTATTGTACATCAGATTAAGGTCATATGTGCTATTGGTTCCACTTTAGTTATTATATTTTACTTGTTTAGTGATTTTTGTATTGAACTTGCTTCTAGAGTTCTATTATGGATTTTGTATTTTTAGTTCAATTAATTCCTTCAAGGTTTCCTCCTCTGAAAAGCTAGCTATATAATTGATAATGATAGAAACTAGCAGATTAAAAAGGAACTGTGGGTGAGTAACCAAGAATTTTAAAAAAAAATTAATCCATTAGGAAAACAACAAATTTACAACTGTTGCTACTTTAAATCTTTTAGAACAATTGATGCCAAAAAATTAGTTTAAAAGGAGAGACCATTCTGAATTGTATTTCCAGGTTAGGAGCATCCTATTCCCTGAGATTTGAGAGTTAAAACATGTGATGGAGGCCCTTGTGGTACAGGAGCAGCTCCTTGTGATGACATAGTGGCAAGCCAGGGAAGGGTTGAGTATGAGACCACCGCTTTTTCTTGGTCAGTTGGAATTACCCATAAGGAAAAACTAAAAAACCAAATCATATAGGAGCCCAAAGTGAGGAAGGGTGGCACACCCACTTTTGGTGGCTGTGCAGAGAGCAACATGCAGCCAGTGGCAGTGGTTGCTTCCATTCCCATTCTTCACGTCCTATATGTGGGATGTTCATGCTGCTGGAGTTTGTTGAAGACTTACTTCCAGCCCTATGCTTTTTCAGCTAGAGCTCCTACAACAAGAAGACTTACAAATTACAATGCTGGTGTTCCACTCCCTACCTTATTCCAAATGTCATCATGGGCACCCACTTGTTCTCTCCCCAGTCCCTTTGCATTGCTTTTTGTTGTGCTTTGCACAACATGAATACAAAGATCTTCAAGCTGAGCCAGGGAGGCCTAGCACTAATTAGAAATGGATAGAGATAGATGTCCAAATTTTGGAGCCATCCTGCACATACTATTTGGATTTGTTCCTTCAGTCCTGCACACCTTGAGGTGTTTATTCCTGCTTAAAGATACGAGGAAGCATAGTTAACTTCTTGAGACTTCAGTTGTCACCATGAGACTTTGTAACCCTTTTGTGAATGTGACTAGAGATAATTTCAGTAAACATTCCCTCTCTAGCAGATATTAACCTATCTTGTCTTGGAAGACAGGGTCATCTAGTAAAGAATCTTACCCCCACCCATCCCCAAAATTGTACTGTTATACAGTTATATATGAAGAGGAGCCTTTAGATACTCATATACCACACCATGTACAGCTTTAAAGGCAAGATTAGCCCTTTGGATAGATTCACTGAAAATCTTTCCACTGGACAGAGGTCTTCTGCACCGTGGAGTGGACTGGGGCGGACTACTTTTCTAGTTTCGCACCACAGTCCACTCCGGAGCAACCGGAACTGGTTGTGCAGAGTGCTTTTTAAAAACCTCTTTTAAGAGATTTTTAAAAAGCATGGAGCATGCGACCCTGTGTCGCTCTGTCGCTGCACTCTGGTGCAGATTTGCAGGCGCACACTAGTGCATGCCTGCAGATCTGCCGGGGTGGGTTTTAGGCTGGTGAGCTTCTCCGGTTGGTGGAGAACCTCCAACTGGAAGCCACCATTTTGGACGCCAGAGCAGTGCAGAGCGATGAGCTCGCACTGCTCCTTGTCCCGACGGACTCGCCCAGACGCTGAAGAAGTCCGTTGAGTACCATCTTTGCGTGGTTCCTTTCCCACGTCCAGAAAGGGCCAAAGTTCAGCTGTGTCTTTCTTCTACATATACATCCTGTACAGAACATGAACACTTATATTAGCATTGCCTTTCATCTGCATATACCTTCTGTTGATGTATTTTTAGTTCATATTATCCCAAACCTACTAAAGTTTGCTAACCATAGTTTTGAACAAGATTCAACTCCAATATTTCACTGAACATCACCTGGCTTTTCCATCATCTGTAATAGGATCCTGTGGTAACAACCCACCTCACTCACCAGCACCAGTCCTTATGCACAATAAAGATGGTTTCAACAACTTGCAGAAATCCCTGGGTTTGCAAATGTATGAAAGACCTTCAGAAAAACTCTCAACTCAAAAACAGAGGGATTTCTGCAGTATGACAAAATGGCCATAGGGAATCCAATTTCTTACCTTATTTTTTTTTGCCACTGTAGACTTATATAGCAAAATATGTAGATGAACTTGATATGGCTTATGATCAAAGGTACTATACATAAACAAAAATATGAAGTAAAACACATTTTACTGAAGTTTTATTCCATGTTGAAGCTTCAGGGGAAGCCAGATCTCAGCAAATCTATCAAGTCCGTCTGCCTGTAATATGTATGCTGCTAGTCATAAAAAGGAAGTGGCATGATTAGTGCTCACTATGACATTAGAAACTCAGACTGTCAGTCCTGAAAATGAAAATTTTATTTATGGGAGCTGTGAGTCCCAGAAATTATATGTATTATTTTGGCAGTCCATCTGATTTATGGTACAGAGAAAAGAATTAGTATTCCCTAAATGCCAAGGATATACTTTTTGCAGTATGAATGGCTACAGTGAAAGAAGAAAAATATTTCTGTGATAGCTGAGTATCAAAAAAAGTATCAAGACCTTAAAAAAGAAAATACTAGTGCATGTTAATATCAGTTATATGCTCAATTAATTATAGTACTTACCATCTCGAATTATAAATAAATGTTGTCTTTTGTTTAATGATTATAGATTTCGGAGATTTACACAGTACATGGCAGTAAAGTGATTTTCAGAAGAACTGAACATCCACTTCTACTATTAAAATAAATGGGAGTAATTTGTACCTTATAGTTTAAAATTAAGCCATAGCTGTTTTGCCATTGCCCTGTACCATCAATACTTGCCCCCAATTTCCTGCTCTTCATTCATCATCCACAAAGGCCATGTTTGTGTACATTTCATGTCAGGTGAAACCTGTGGGGTGCAGACTAGCATGAAAGTGGTAAAATTATGTCCCAGCAGACCATAAGTATTTTTCTTTAAAATATACTGCATCTCTTGGTTAAAAAAGAAATTCTCTCCCGGCCAGTTAAGACAGTTTGATAAACACCGTTATTTTCCTGAAAGAGTTTAGTATTTCACTTTTGAATACATACCTCACTCATATGTGTCATACAGTTCAATTTTTGTATTACTGAAATGCTTCCATGAGAACCAATCCATTTAATGAGGAAAATACAACTTTGAGGTACTGAGATTAACAGTAGTCCCTTTGGATCACTGAAATGTGGAACATGATTTTTCACTCTACTGAGAATGCAGTTCTTGAATTTATGTTTTAAATGGAAGAAATAGTCCTGACCCACATGTCTTCAGTAGACAGAAATCATAGTTAACAACAATTTTCATGATTTTCTCTCTCATTACAGTGTGTGTTGTGGTAATTCTGATTCAGATAATATTCAATTATAGAATCAGAAGTATAATTGTGGACCATATGTTGGACATAAGTTCTGATTGTAACCACAAACTTTTAGAAACTCTGTTCTCTAAATTAGAAATGAGGGCACAGTTTAATTGAAGCAATATTTACAAAAATGTTCCTTGCATGTGACCCATTAACTGTATAGTCCTAGGTGTACATACTGAAAAAGAAGTCCTCATTAGCTAAATGGTCCTTATTCTCCAATAACAGGTAATAGAACTTTAGTTTTATTCTTGTAATATAATCAGTGGAAAAGATGCTACTCGCCACTGAGCAATGTCATTTTTCCTTTGGAACTGAGAAGAAACTCTAGAGCCACTCATGTAGTGTCTAATTTGGTCATAAGACAAGGAGGTAGTACACTACAGATTCTTGCTAACCAAATGCTATAAATGTTTCAAGGCATTGCAGTGAAGACACATGTAAGGAAGTAGGGAAAGCATGGTTGGGAATTATCCCTGTGTGGTTAAGGGATCAACAGCCATACCAGTAACCTCAGAAATGGTTGTAGTTAAGATTATGGTGAGCTACACCACAGATGTTAAGTTATTCAAACTACTAGGCAACATTTTTTTAAAATGTATATTTTGAGTACATTGGCATCTGACCCCTTAAACTGGGATGCATAATTTTTTCAGACAATTTGGTGTTCTAGTTTATTATATCCTGAAGTACAACATAAGAAGCAACTTTTCTATTTCATTACATGTGGCACATGTTGCTATAAATTATGTTCTTGCACATTCTGTATTAATGCTGAGCACAAGCAAGACTGTAGTAATCATGTGTCTTTTTGGCATATTTGCTTTGCAGGGCATGTCAGTCAGCAGAACAAGTTCACAAAAAGACCAAGAGCATAAGATACAGGGATAAAAAATAGCAAGTTATTATAGGCCATCGGCTTTCAGGCTTACAGTCAAATAAAGTGAAACTGGAAAACCTTCTCAGTGACAGCAATCGAGTTTCTCCCAATAAAAAGAGGTTACAGTTTAAGGCCAGGCCATAAAACCTTGGGCAAAATTTCCATATTACTCCCTGACTGAGAAGGAAAAGAATCTTTTCCAAAGGTTTGTGTAGTGTCTTTTCAGCAGTAATTTTTTTTTTTTTTTTTTTGCATGATGAATTGCACTTTGGGGTGTATTAGACACTCAGCTCTGCAAAAGGCCAAAAGGGCTACCCTGACTGGATTACCACCTGAATTGCAATCCTGCATTTTCAACAAGGTAAGTAGTATTTATACTAGAAGGTTATCCTTTCCATTGAATTGCACTAGAGGTTTGGTAGGTTTGTATAAAAACAAAATCCAAATGCCAGCTAAAATTCTGCTAAAGAGTACACTTTTCAAAGCTCTCATGAATGCTTAGACTAGGTGGCTTTTTAAAAAAAAAAATGGGTAGGATGGGACACGACAGCAGGGGAGTAGAATCACGGAACTCCCACCAGAGCTAGATATTTGTCTGTGAGATCCACTTTGTAGATTTGGACATCTTTTTTCATTGCTGTTTTACCCTAAGATGTGGGGGGCTTCGTAGTCCACCCACAATGCCAGTGTCTCCTTGGAAATAGGGGAAATTATAGCTCAAAGGAGGCCTGTGAAAGGAGGGTAATGGCAGGATCTTTTCACCTGTGTATACCAATACTAACTGTAGAAAGAATTCCAGTTAAGAGTTTAAAAAAAAGTATTTTATTGGGAATTGACAAACACACAAGAAGTCAGGCACTCTGAAGAACAATACAAGGCTATTGGAAAAGAAGGCAAGAAAGGCTGGATAGAGAAAAATTGGGTGGAAAGGGTGATAGTTACCAATCCTGAAGCAGAAGATTGAAGTGAATTGACTTAGACAGCATGTCTAAGGGTAGCACAAATGAACAGAAGTTTGGGCACCACATATTATATCCAAGTACTATAATTTACTAGGGTTGGAGTTAGGGGTTTTTATACCCTATTTCCTTCCCTAGAGGAGGGCACTTGGACAAAACTGTAATGGCTTTCTCATGAGGTTGACAATAGAGTCAAGAATGGACTGATTGTCTTAACTCTTGGTGACAAAACATCCTGAAAATTTCTTAATGTTTAATGGCAGGTATCTAAAGAAACCAGAATGTTGACTGAAGAACTCTCAGCTCAGCTAAGTGTTAAAAGAAACATGTACAGGAAATTGAAGAATGGTGAAACCACCAAAGGGGAATTCAAGCAAACAGCCAGGATATGTAGGGAGAAGGTCAGAAAAGTTAAAGCAGAGAATGAACTCAGGCTTGCCAGAGACATTAAAAACAATAAAAACAGCTTTTTTAGATATGTCCATAGCAAAAGGAAAAAGAAGGAAATGATGGGGTCATTGCTTGGAGAATCTGGCCAATTACTAATGGGAACAGAAAAGGCAGAACTGCTCAACACCTTACTTGCCTCAGTTTTCTCCCAAAAGGATAGAAGTACTCAACCTGGCCGGGGGGAGGGAGCAGGTGAGGAAGGAGGGCAGGAAATGCAGCACAGAATAGGTAGAGAAGTAGTATCTTAACAGATTGGGGAGCTGGGCCAAAGCTAACAAAATGAATTTCAACAGAGAGAAATGTAAGGTCCTGCACTTAGGCAGAAAAAATGGAATGTACAAATATAGGATGGGGGACACATGTCTGGATAACAGTATGTGTGAAAGGGATCTAGGAGTCTTGGTAGATCACAAACTGAACATGAATCAGCATTCTGATGCAGCAGCCAAGAAAGTCAATGTGATTCTTGGTTGCATTAATAGAAGTATGGTGTCTAGATCGAGGGAGGTAATGGTACCACTCTGTTCTGCATTGGTTAGAGCTCATTTGGAATATTGTGTCCAGTTCTGGGCATCTCAATTCAAGAAGGATATCAACAAGCTGGAATTTGTCCTGAGGAGGGTGAGCAAAGTGGTGAAGGGTCTGGAAGCCATGCCCTATGAGGAACAGCTTAGGGAACTGGGTGTGCTCAATCTGCAGAAGGGACGTGATAGCTATGTTTAAATATTTGAAGGGATGTCATGTTGAGGAGGGAGCGGGCTTGTTTTCTGCTGCTCCAGAGACTAGGACAAGGAGCAATGATTTCAAGCTCCTGGAAAGGAGATTCCACCTGAACCTCAAGAAAAACTTCCTGACGGTCAGAGCTATCTGGCAGTGGAATATGCTGTCTCAGAGTGTGGTGGATTCTCCTTCTTTGGGAGGTTTTTAAGCAGAGGCTGGATAGCCATCTGTTGAGAGTGCTTTGATGTGTGTTCCTGCATAGTAGGGGGTTGGACTGGATGGCCCCTGTACTCTATGATTCTATGGTCAGGTAAGGTGAATAGGGAAGGTCTCTGTAAGATATGCTCACAGTAGTTTTTGAAAGGATTATCCCAAGCCCATCAGCATCAGGCTTTCCTGCCTAATCCTCTCTGAACTTATGACTTGATCATGTCTGATGTCACTCTGACCTGGCATATTCTTACAGCCAGTACACTTTCAAACATGTATGCCAGCCATGAAATATGTCCAATTATGAAAATAGCACATCTCACAGAGTGAAGGGTGTATGTTGTGATAACCAGTGCATATGTGTGAAAAACATCTAACACACTTGATATCGGCGTCATCCTTCATCTTAGAATGAATTCCAGGCATACAACATTTTGAGTATATGCATTACCATTTGAATTTCTGCTATTTCACTTCCTGAGTTGAAATATGGCTTTCCAACTACTTAGATTTCATTAAGAAACAATACACCACACTCCGAGGCAGCATATTCCACTGCCAAACAGCTCTGACCATTAGGAAGTTCTTCCTGAGGTTCAGGTGGAATCTTCTTTCCTGAAGCTTTAATCCATTGCTCCTTGTCCTAGTCTCTGGAGCAGTGGAAAACAAGCCCGCTCCCTCCTCAACATGACATCCCTTCAAACCAATTTGGTTTTACTTGTTACACAAATAAGAGAAGGCAGTAGTAATAAGGTTACAGCTTGAGAGACCCAAAGTATTCTTCCTTTTGTCTCCCTTTTCTGACCCCTCAGTGAAATAAGCCTATATGCTTAAGAATATTTTTTTTCATCTCTTCTCTTGTCACTAGTTCCTCTCTCAGTTCTTCCTTAAAATGAAGCTGAATTAACTTGGCACCTTGAGTAACTTTCCTGTTTTAGAATAGAATTCCTATCATAAAGCCTTTACTTTGTTTCTTCAAGTCAGTGGTGTCTTTGCTCTGTAATTAGAATCCCTAGCCACTGCCCACAGTACAATAGTTGTATAGTAACTATAAATTCAGATAACACACAAGTGAAATGCCTAGAAGTCAGTGATTTCTTGTCTTTTTCCCCTCTAAATTAATAGTTACCAGTGTTTGCAAAGTGATTTCAGAATTAAGTATGTTTTGACAGAAACTATCATTTCCAGCTTTTCATTGACTACCTGAAAAAACAGTTAGCCTCCACTACTTTTTTTTATAGGTCAGGATTTGGACCACATTTAAAGAAAGTGAAACACCTTTAATATCAGCCATGAAACAAGTATCATGCAAATTCAATACACTAATATTTCCTGAAACCATTATGATACTTCATAATTTTATGTAAATATTTATGTGTGTTTATATGGATTATGTAAGGAAAATGGTCTGTGAGGAGAGGAAAACAGGCATTCAGAATGTTGGAATGTGGATGGTGATTGATTGATTGAACGACAAACAAATTGAAAAAAATGGTAGTTTCGTCAATTGGGAAGAGTTTGTTCTGTGGTGTGAAGATGAGATGTAGGGGTCAGTGTTGGAACTTCCACAGTGTGAGGTGGAGTTGGTGAGTACAACATCTAGCTAAGCACTATATCAGTATATCAGTATTCAGTAGTTTGAAAGAACTGACAGCAAACTTATATTGTGGTCATATATTTCTTAACACAAAGTAAACCTGTTTCTTTTAAATTAAGTGTGTCAAATAAAAGCTGTTTTGATTCCACATACAAGTGCCTCTTCACTGGCTACACTAGAGATTTGATCAACTGTGTGATACTGGTGGCAGCAAATCCTAAAGAGAGTTGACATTGGAGTACAGGGAGCTAAATCATGTCTGTGTGCTTTAGAGAGAGAAAGCATCACAGGACAGTTGAGATGTGCTTTGATATATGAGTCAAATAACAGTGCTAAGGGAGTATAGAAGTGAATTCCTAAATATTATTATACTAAATGTGAAGTAGAAACAAAAACTCATGTTCCTATCTCTGCTAAGAGGTCAGCCAATGAAGAGTAAAGGCACCACAACAAGCTGTTCTATAGAGTCTTCTCCTCTCATTAGTAGAACCAATTGGTTTTACTTGTTACACAAATAAGCTCAGAATCCCCCATGCCCAGTTTAAGAAGCATTACTTCTCTGCTTAATCTAAGAGGGAGCGAGCTTGTTTTCTGCTGCTCCAGAGACTAGGACATGAATTGGTGCATTCAAACTACAAGAAAAAAGATTCTACCCAAATATTATGAAGAACTTGACAGTAAAAGCTGTTCAACAGTGAAATAGACTGCCTTGGAAAATCACAGACTTCCTTTCTTTGGAGGTTTATAATGATTACTATGTTTGTTTGTTTGTTTGTTTGTTTGTTTGTTTACTTATTTCCCAACTCTCTCCAAGGTTCAAGGTGGGGTACAACATAGACTAGCATACAACTAAAAACACATAAAACCATTTGAAGTACACTAATTTAAACCCGATAGTTTAAAATTGATTGGGTAGGCTTGCTGGAAGAGATAGGTCAACAGATTATTCCACAGTCCTGGGTAGCTGACAAAAAGGACCTCTTGATGACTGTTGCCAGTCAAGTCCAGGCTGGTTTAAGTAAATGGCCCCCAGAAGATCTGAGTGTACAGGTTAGATTGTATGGGAAGAGGCAATACTGCAGGTAACTTGGACACAAACCATGCAGGGATTTAAAGGTAATAACCAACACTTTGTACTTTGCCCAGAAACGAATAGGCAGCCAAGAGAGTTATTTTACTATTGGCATGATAAGCTCACTCCTCAATGTATCTGTAACCAATCTGACTGACATATTTTGGACCACTTAGAGTTTCCAAACTTGGTACAAAGGTAGCTCAATTTACAGTGCATTGCAGAATTCCAACCTTGAGGTTACCAGCACATGCACTACCACCTTTAGGTCTTCCAATTCCAGGATGGGTCGCAGTTGGCATATCAGCTGAAGGTGATAATAAGCACTCCTGACCGTTGCATCTATCTGAGCTGTTATTTCAAAGGACACATCTGGGAGTATTCTCATGCTGTGAAAACAGTCTTTCACATGGAGGTTGGATAGCCATATCTTATGAATGCTTCAGCTGTGTATTCTTACATGGCAGGGGGTTGGTCTAGGCATGAACATAATCAGGTAGCTAATATAGGAATCAAATATACTACATAGTTGGAAGAAGGAAAGGTAAACCCCATTATCTTTGCAAAAACAAGACCACGAATGGATTGTGGCACAGAATCAAAAGATTGTTACCATACCCTACATCTCCCATCCTGTGAGATGTGCTGTGTTCATAACTGGACATGTTTATGGCTGAAAAACATGATTAAGGGCATACTGACTGGAAAGTGTATTGCCAGGTCAAGCTGACCTAAGAAATAGTCAGGTCATAAGTTCGGAGAGGAGTCAGTGGGAAACCCCGATGCTAATGGGTATAGGCTAATCCTTTTGGCACCACAGGCTCTTTGCACTCCCAAATACAATGGAAGGCAGACTGCCAAGATGAAACAATCAGGGACCATTCCTTGATTTTGTTCTACAGAGATCTTCCCTATATCCCCCACCTGACCAGACATTAAGAGATTGTCATGACTCACATCAATGTTTTGTCACCCTGGAGTTAAGGCAATTAGCTCATTCCAGACCTCTTTGTCAATTCCATGGGAGAGCCATTATGGATTTGCCAATGCACTCCTTTCAGGTTAGGAAATAGGGCAAAACAAAACAAAAACAAAAAAACAAAAAAACCCCCCTGACTTTGACCCCAGTCACTTGTAGTACATTGGACATAGTATGTTGTACACGGTGCCCCAGATTCTCATTCCTCCATGCTATCCTCAGATGCTGTCTGAGCCACTCTGTTGTGACCCCTTCTTCAGGACTGATTATCTTTTGACCCATTCTCTCTCTATCCAACCTTTCTTGCCTCACTTTCTGATAGCCTTGTTCTTAAGAGTGTCTGATTTCTTGTATGTTTGTCAGTTCAAATAAAATATTTTATTAACTTTACTGGATTCTTCAATGCAGTTAACTATTAGTATACATAGGTGAAAAGATCCTACTTTTATCTCCTCTCACAGGCCTCCATTGAGCTATAATCCCCCCAAAATCTAGTATTGTGGGTGGACCTCAACAACTCCCATCTCTTAGAGTAACAAGAACTGTGGAATGAAACCAGATACATTAACTTTCTGACCTTAGAAAGATAACATGACTGATGATGAAAAGAAGAAGGGGCAAAGAAAAAAGGGTGATGGTGATGCCTGTCCAGCCCCCTTTTCTTTCCTTGTCTTCTGTCAAGCAGAAAGTGTTTAGCAGCATTGGCACTGGGAGGAAGGTGAGAGCTAGAGAAACAGAGTTTTGGTGCTGTGTTCTGGGAGTGTGTCTTTAGTGAATTCTCAGTAATGCTTGTGCTGTTAAAAACAAAATTTCATTCTGTCTGATCCTGCTGTAGCTGTATATGCCTGCCTAAAACAGACAAGATAAACATCAGCTGCATTCAGAATGGCTTAGTGATCATGTATGAATAATAAAACAGAGAAAACAAAAAGTTATCCTGACTTACTCCCAGTATGTTAAAAACTGTATGAATCTGTAAATTGGGTAATCAAAATGGAAATCATAAAAAAAAAAATTAGAGGCTGGTGAAAGGAAAAAAAAAAGTCCCTGAAGATGTATTGGAAGAAGGCTTCAAGTGGTCTCCAGAAGGAGAGATTTTGTGATTATGCAATTAAATTAATTATGCAACCTTTATCTGACCTGGTTGTTTCATTTCACAATTTCATATTGTTAGTTTTGAATAACAATTGCTGAAACATATTGCTGCTCTTATTATTGGTAGAGTAGAAACTAATCCTTATTCTGTCCATTATATTTATGCTTCTGGTACTTTTTTTTTTTTGGTATAAAGCAATGCTCAGGAACACATTTATTTTTATTAATCTGTAAGAAGAGTGATCCTGGCTATGGCTTAACTGAACAAACATTAATGGATGGAGGGCATTGAGATGGCTACCCAAAGTTACCTTCTGATACAACACTTAGTTCAATGATCCAAGTCTTGTGTTAGCATATACAAATGCTAGGTTGGCCTCCAAAAGGAAGAACTCCAGGTGCACATAAGGGAATATAATTGTACTTTTGTGGATGGTGGATCACTTCAATCTATGGTGTTTTGGTGCTTACTGGAAGGTTATATAAAAACTCAGCCTTCAATAATGAATTGATAAATACTAGTATAATATTTTTTGCATTAGACAGAGATTTGGCTTAGAGTTTCTAGGCTAGCTTATAGAAAACATTTTTCTTTCTTTTTTATAGATCTCACTTTAATCAACAGTTTTGATGGGACTTGCAAATATGTACTGTCTTAATTTGTTAGCTAAACAAATCAGCTCTTTTAGGAGCTAACAGATGGAGATCAAGGCAATAGTGTGGGGATAAAATGAGGGGGTGAGCTGTCATTCAGTGTTAATGTATTTTATATATGATTGGAAGAAAGGCATGTATTGAAGCAAGATGGAAAGCTTGTACCAAGCACAATCCTTTTAACTTTTCAGCTCATTTTCTACATTTCTTACTGGCCAAACAACTAGCCGGTTTTATGCACCACTTAACATCACATTTGTTAGACTTTTTAATGATTGTTCAAAACAACAGTTCCAAACCTCCAACCTGTAGTTACTGCTGTTTGAAACTCCTTGAACCACTTTTGCCAACAAAATGGAAATACAAACAGGAAAATGTGAATTATTTTTCAATCTGAGCTAATATCCATTTCCTTACATGTTTCAAGTTAATGCTTTTTTGCTAGAATCTTTATCATACAAAAATCTCTTCACTGTCACATTGAAAAATATTGTCACAAATTATACACTCTTTAAAAGTAGACCCAATACTTTTCTGGAAAGTAGTATTACATAATTTGTAGAACTTTCATGGGAAACAACTGCCAGATGCTGCTGTGGGTTCAAACTTACTGGGCAGAATCAGCTGGGAGTAGAAAAAGCAAGGTACGCTGGTTTTGAGACACAATTCACACAAAGAAGCATTGGTTGGATATTTAAAGAAATTTTGTAATGTCAAGAGCTGTTTTACAGTAACCTATAGAGATGATAGGCTCTTCCTTATCCAGGCTCTTCATTACTCCAGAGGAAGGGCAGTATTTGTTGGGGATTCTCCAATTTGGGATTCCTTGCATCATGTAGAGGACTGGACTATTAGGTGGTCTACAAGACTTCCCTAACACTATAGTTCCGTGAAATGTTTAATATTCAAGAAGATATTTAGTGTGGCATGACTCCTGCTGCGCTGAACCTCTACAAGTGTTTCATCCTGAAATCAAAACATCATTAAGCACATGCTAATGATAATATTTCAGAAAAGTAGCTTTTTTATTCTTAGCATAGCATGTATGTGCTAGAATTTTGTGTAATAAAATGCTACTTGATTGAACCATAATATACTATGAAGGCTTATGTATGTATGTTCATACACCGTAAAGCTTGCCTTCTGTTTTATTGACAGAAACCTGTCATCTTGAAATACCTGTGTCTTTTATAGGCAGGCTGTCACTTAAGTATGTCAGTCTTGTAGTTTTTACAAGAATTTCAGAGCCAATTATCAAATAGTATTTAAAAGTTCTGTAGCCCTTTTAAATGTTATGTCATGGCTCATTATTAGGCCTGTCAATGAATTAAAATGACTTCACAGTGATTAAAATTTAAAGTAGCCAGCACTTAATGATGTGTGTCTATGTATCCATACTAATACTAAATGAAGTTGGCCTCTTTTAGTCTTGATTGTGTTCCTGCTTATTCCTATCTAGACTTAAACACACTAATTATCTTTTTTTCCCCCCACAGAAATAAAGAGTGACGATCCGGATATATTCACCATTGTGTGCCTGGGGAAAATAGATATCAAAAAAGTTGTGAAAATAGCCTTGCAAAATAAATTTTTTAAAGCACAGAAGCAACTAAGGTATTAAAAAGAAAGGATGAATCCACTGAAAGTCTATTTTTTTTTCTTATTGTAATACAAATTTATTTCACTTCAGTGGTCTGATAATAAATAAATCTCTTTGAAGCTTACTGAAAAGACATTTTGAATATAATCATGGAGCAAATTGACAGAGAGGGACTGTTATTACTTATGACTGATATGGCTATGTGTGTTTTCAAACTGCTTGATGTATGAAATTAATTCAGATGTACATTAAGCCTAATTGTTCTGGTGATTGGAAATATTTTGATGTCCGTGTGGTTTAAAAGCTGATAGTCAGTACTGAATGCCTGTGTCTATGTGTATCTACATATGTACGTTATGTAGGAGAATTAAGGTTAATAATCTTAATCCTGGTTAACTGAAAACACAGACTTCATAGGAATGAAGGACATCTGGTCATTGTATAAAACAAACCCCTTTGGGACAAATTCTGAAAATACATGTTAGAAACACACAGCTAATAAATGTGACTAACTCATTAAGGTAAAGTATCTGATTAAGAAGATTATAAAAGACTGACATAAACAAAATGTGAGTTGACATCCAATATTTTTCTAGTTACATATAAAAATTAACAAATCCTCAAACATTCAGAGCATTATGCTTGCTGTTCCTAGTTTTAAATACTGATACTATTAATTTTTCTTAGAAGTAAGCTCCATTCAATTCACATGGGAAACATGCTTAAGAGTACAACTTTAAGTTATTTAATTTATTAATCTTTCCCTATGTATGATCTATCTATCTTCCAGACTACAGGCTAGCTCAGAAACATCTAGACCAGCCTCTGTTGTGGCTATCTTTGGTGGCCTTTGTAAAACACAATATCCTTTATGTAGGATACCATCCTATAGCAGCCAGGAGTTTTAAATCATTGCCTGAGAAGATTTATGGGAGAAGTCTGTGGCTCATTTCTCATAACTGCATGCTACACCTATGTTTGGCAATAGGTAAGCAACTGACATATGTGTACATAATACTGGTAACTGGATGAGAGGCCAGAATTTTTATTCTCATCCTTTACATCAGGTGTTTTGTCTGATACCACAGCATCTTTTTGTTGCTTTTTGTTGCTAAGCTTTTTGTTGCTTAGTTCAAGAGGGTGATATTGCTCCCATTTTCCTCTGAAGCAAAGAAAAGTAACTTCCGTTATTTAGTAGACAGCAATGCTATATTGGATGGTGTAGTGGTTTGAATACTGGACTAGGACTTCAAAAACAAGGGTCAAATCCATGCTCAGCCATGAAAACCTGTCAGGTGACCTTGGACCTTTGACTTTCTCAGTCAATGAAAAAGTATTGGAAACTTCCTCTGAATAAATCCTGCCAAAAAAACCCCCTGTGATAGGGTTGCCATAAGATTGGAGACAAAGGCAACTAACATACACAAAAGTGGAGTATTGTTGATTGACAGACTGGGATATGCAATTTTTATAGTGAAAAAGATTTAAGATCTTGCCCATTGGAGATGGAAATAGCTGGTATTGGCTTGAATACTCCCCATATTAAATGGATAACCAGCCTGAGTAAGTATTATGTAACCTAGTTTACTGTGTGCCATGGATCGGATGATCCAATTAATATAAAAGATCAGAAATTGGTAGCACACTAGAAATAATGGAAAACCTTTTTATTTGCAATGTACTCTTGAAGCTTTCATTGATTTTTATACGTGAGTTAGACATTCCTTTTAAGAACATTTAGCAGCAAGCTGCATTGTGCCTGTGCTACTTATACAGACTAACATCAGTAGTTTTGCTTGTGAAATAATATGCTGCTCACGAAAATATCAGTGAACCAAGCCCTATTGATTAAGGTGTAACTACAAAGTGCCTTTCACAGTTGCTTCTGTTGGAGGAGGATCTAAGGCTAATAAAACCATGTATGCGAGGGAAATTTCTGTTAAACATAAATGATAAAGAAGGATTCTGTGCAGCTGCACATTAAATGGGAATGTGACGTGTTAATAGCAAAAGTCCAGTAATTTACTTATCCTATCATACACCTTGTATACTAGAATATATTAAAAACAATGGCTTGAAGGTCTGTAGCTCTACTCAGTAGTCCATGTTCTTAAATTGAACAGTGTGCTCTTGGAAGATTATAGATACTTTCTAGGTCTAGAGATATCTTTTTGCCAAGCTTTGTTCAGTGCAATATACTGGAAATAGGTGCTGTGGACCAGTGGCAGAGAGGTGTGTGAGGGGAGAAAATTTCTTTTCCAGTTATGCTACTGGAGTATAAGAAACTGAATCAGACCTCTCAGACCATTAGTTACCTAGCCCAGTTTTGTTGAATCTGATTGGCAGTGGTTCTTTTGAGTTTCAGACTTCTAGGGTTTCAAGATTCTTTCCTAGCTGAACCTGGAGATCCCTTGTGATCTGTGAAGGTTTTCCATATACTTACCATACATGACTCTGCTTAGCTTCTGAAATCAGAGGAGGCGTGTCTGCGGTAATGTCACAGAAAACCCATGTTGCGGGAGCTTTTCTTTCTTTCTTTCTTTTTGAAATGAATAACAGAAAGTTATTCTGTTATTCTATGACGGGGTCATAGAAGACTAGGGTCTTTATATGAGTGCATGCACACCATGTAAAATATTTGAAAAAATATGTTGTACGTGTATCATGTAGCCTTGGTCAAGTATTATGAATGGGCATGAGTTTTCACAATTCAAAGCAGGAACAAACTACAGAAAATGCAAGTCTTTTCTATATAATATTAAAGAACCATAGAAGGCTGGAGGTGAAAGATAGAAATAAATTGGCAGGGTCTTTTTTAACAATAAAGAGAAATAAATATTGGATATCTTAAGCATTTGCCCTGGAACTGGAGTTGTTTAATAGAAATTATCATCAACTTCTGTTGTTCTAATATTATTGTCCAGGTTTTTTTTGATGACAAATGTCTTTAGATAATTGAGAACAAAATCCAAAATATATATTTTAAGAAGTCTTAACATGAAATGAAGAAACTTCTAAAATATTTAGAGTACTGTTTATTATTTTGGAAATATCTGCAAAGTTTAAAAGATAGAATATTGCTGAATTTGTTCAAACAGCCATAGTCCACTTACTCGGTATAATCAGATAGGACCATAAAGGTTTTCATTGCCTTAAATCCACAGGGAACAGTTATTGTACATACATGTCTGCTTTCATACTGATGGCAGGCCAGAAGCAGAAAAATGTCGATACTAAAGAGATTCTGTTGCATTTCACAATACTGCTCTTGCTAAATAACTGCTTAGATCCGAGCAAAAATCCAATAAATATAGTTTTATTGTCATGCTTCAAAATATTAAAAGCAATTGGCTCCACAGCCTTATATAGAGTCTACTGCTGAGTAGGTGAAGTGCTTAATATCCCGGTGTGATTAAATTGCTGACTGGCTTGGTAAACTAAAGCCCTCTTCTCTCGTGTTTCTAGTAGTTTTCCTTTGTGTTATTTACCCAGGGGAGACACTGTACTAAACAGGCCTGCCAGCAAGGGGTGCCTTGTCTAGCAGTTTAGCCCACAATGATTCACAGCTACTATGAAGAATACAGGAGTGCCTTTGATTCTTGTTCTCTGCTTGATTAATTTTGTAATTAGATAATATTGGCTCTATCAGATTGCTTCTTTCTACTCTGTAGCTTCAACATTTTTCTCATGCTTTTTTTTATCTTTCTCTGTGTATGCTACACTCCTCACAACATCACATGAAATTTAGGGAGAGCCTCATGGGGAAAATGCCATTTCAAATTTCATTTGCTTTTGAACCTGTCTAAACAATTTAAAATTGTTTCCTAGTAGCCAATACACACTGGCTCATGAGAATTTGCCTGGGAATGTATCTTTTGAAACTGTTAGTAAAGTTCACAGATTCTCCCTATTGAATCTTTAGGCTTAATTTCATTTTTTTTTAAATGGAAAAAATGCAATGAAGCAAACAAATATAATGATGGGCAATTTTACAAACAGAGAAAGTGTTCTGAAACATTTCTGGCATCAGATTGTTAACTGTTTCAAATACTCACCAGTATCTCCCATCATTTCTGTAATTTTTCAAGTTTTTCAACTTTAGAAAAGTTATTGTTATTATTGTTTTTGTTGCCCTGCCTTTCCCTCAAAATCAGTCTTAAGGCAGCCACTGGGACACATGGAGGCTTCTCTTTTTGTAAAAAGAAAGATTATTATAGACTACATTGTAGGGCCAAAGTGATGGTAAAAATATACAATGATGCATCATTTTGAGATAACTGTTCTCAAACTGTTTGAAGGTTTAGTATCATTAGCATTATATGAACTAATACTAATACTAATACATACTGAATGAGTATGCTTTTGTGAAAGAAAGGGGTTATGATGGGTTGAAGTTTTGATAAACTTCTTAGTGTGTGTGTGTGTGTGTGTGGATTATAAAGGATCTTGGTTCATTGGTTTTCAAATAATGTTTAATGTAGGTATTTCACTTTTATCTGATTATATTCATTAACAGAATAAACATTTGGTATTTTTACACTTTCATCTGAGCAGGGGAGTTCTATAAATATATCCTTCTATTTTATCTGAAACTCCAAGCAAAATGCAGACTGCAGGGACAGTTGAGACCTAACGGTAAGCAATGCAGCCCCCTTCTCTTGTGCATGGAGCCTTCAGCTATATTATTACCATTATCATTAACTTTGTACTCTGCAAATTGAAACTCAACATGTCTTGAAATTAAAATAAGTACCATACACACACACACACATCAATCATACCAAATGTTAAGTCCAGTATTAAAGTACAATTAAACCATTGACAAAACTGAAACAATTTCAAAAAAAGACAATTAAAAACAATATAGTAGCAGTTAAAACAATATAGTACCGTCACAGAAACCTTTTCTTTAAAAACCTTCAGTTCCAAAAGCCTGTCAGAAAATAAAAATGAAAGAAGGAAGGACAGTTGCATTCAGGGTTTTGACACTACTTCTATCACCTTTTATTTTTCCTTCTCATCTGTCCATTTCTTGATCCTAGGCCAAACTTCCTTACAATTTTTGATTCTGTTCTGTTCCCTGTTTTTGCATTCCAATTGTCTATGATTAACAAGAAGTCCTGTTTTGGTGTGTGGTCAATATCCACTTGGACTCCAGTGTAGAATCTTTCAATTTCTTCTTCAAATCCCCACTCAGCCATGGAAACTCATTGGGCGTCCTTGCATGGCACGGTATTAGCCTCAGATGAAGGGAATGGTACAAATTTTGTAAAGGAGATGAAGGGAATGAACGAATTTTGTAAAGGAGATCCCATGACATGTTTGCCTTAGACTTGCCATAAGTCAGAAATGACTTGAAAACATGTAACCACAATAGTATTTTATTTTTGCTTTTGACATTTTGAAAGGAAGACATTAAATATTTCACTTCTGCAGTGTTATCTAGATGAACTATCTGAAGGTGATGTTCAGGGAAAACTATTTTTCACCCAAATCAGTTAGGAACAAAGAGGAGATACTCATTCTATATCTGGATTTGGTCTCCCCAAACATAATGTAAGCTTTTTACATTCTGTTCAGTAGGAGAGAGGCAGTAGCAGTAGCTAGCCTTCAAAAGGAGACATGTGAAAAGATGAATTAAAAATTGTTTTGGCACCTTGCACATTTCTGCCTCTGATAATTTTAGTCAATGTCTCATGAAATGATTGTGTCACTGGACATCAGTAAAAATCTGTAGAAATTAAATAAACCATATGCTTGCTCTTAAGCATACATGATATGATGACTATAAAATAACTTATTAAGCTCACAGTTTTGTTTTTAAAAGCAGGAATTAGCATCTATTCTCCAATTTTAACACTTAACATTGTCAGTGCTTTCTGTGAAAAGGCTAAACAAGTCCAAACTGATCAGGCTTGCAAACACAAAGGTGAACAGTAATGGAAATCAATTTAAAAGAATTAGGATACTTTTGGGATTGCACCCTGTTTTGCTTCAAGCATACCTTTATATATGCTTTTATTTTATCCTTTTTCCTAAAAAAAATCCTAAAAACTTCCTACTAAAAAACAGTGCTCAACATAGCTAACAGACAACATTCTTAAAGCAGTAAAAACATCAAAATTGTTACAAGAATAAATGTAAAAGAACAGATTGAAATGGTGTGTCTTTTCTACAAATAAGCAGCAACTGTTAATCCCAAGGGGATGTTGTCTACACAAGTTAGATGTTGTCTGTGCAATGTCTAACACCCATAAGACTATTTGTTGTCATTTTGTTGTGACAACTATTATGACCATTCTTCTAATTTTTTCCTAGTTGTTTAAAGCAGCTGAAATAATTATACTATTTTTATATGTGTATTTTGAATTATTTACTCTTAATTTTATTTTCAAGGATTATAGAATGTCAAAATACATAACCACATAGTTGCATGAAAGTCATTATATATAAAAGCAACAGATTCCCTAACATTTTATGCTATTAGTATTTCATGTATGTCCAGAGACCAATTAAACTTGGCTTTGAAAAGAAATTTTGTAGCTCTAACTTCCCCATCAATGAACAATTGGTTATGTTAGTAATGCAAGAGCAGCCTTATTTCATGCTTGGGTGTGTGTGAATTTTCAAGGAGGACACTAGAGGTAGACTTTTAAAAACACTGTACCACAAAATGAATTCTAACAACACTTCATATTGTTTGTTTTAATATTTCTATAATGTATAACATACTGAAATAGCGATATAGATATTAAAATGTGTTGGTATACTCAAAGTATACAAAAAAGTCCCTGTGTCCCAACGCATTGCTAAACATCATAATGAGATACCTCCAAAACCTGTCAGTCTCAATTTATGATTTACCTAGTGTTTCTGAGCTTAAGCAAATGTTGGAAAAATCCTGTGATTTACCAAGAGATCTTTAAAATGTTATTATGAAGACCAGCCCACTCAAAATGCTACCAGAAAGGTTTCTAGACTCATCACACTTCCTACTTCTGGGCCCTTTCTCCCTTTATTAAACTTCTCCTGCTGAAGCAGGTTGTAGGAATGGATGACGCCCCTGGTTTTATAAGATGGCAGTTCCCCTTCACCATTGGCAGTGCTGGGTAGACTGTTGGGAGTTGCAGTCCAGCATCTTCAGACCTCTATGCTAGTCAAGGAAGAAGAAAAGCAATGAGAAGATATGAGAATTGCTGGCATTGATCTAGAAGCAGAATTCAACCTTGGAGGAAGTGGCTCTGCTTATAATTGGTCTGTGGAGGAGTTCACTTCCAAGCACTGCCAATTCTGTTATTTGCATTCATCCCACATTAGTGTCTTACCTTCAAAATTCAAATACTTGGAAATCTAGGTTTTTAGCTTTTCAAAACCATTTCATTGTTTTTAAATTAGTCAAGTTGGTTTTCTTATAAGCTACCCTGAGATCATAGAATCATAGAGTTGGAAGAGGCCACAGGGGCCATCCAGTCTAACCCCCCTGCCATGCAGGAACCCACATCAAAGCACTCCCAACAGATTGTCCCCAAAGAAGGGGACTCCACCACACTCTGAGGCAGCATATCCCATTGCCAAAGAGCTCTGACTATCAGGAAGTTCTTCTTGAGGTTTAGGTGGAATCTCTTTTCCTGTAGTTTGAATCCATTACTCCTTGTCCCTGTCTCTGGAGCACAGAAAACAAGCCCGCTCCCTCCTTGACGTGACATCCCATCAAATATATAAACATGGCTATTGTGTCCCCTCTTAACTTTCTTTTCTACAGACTAAACATACCCAGGTACGTAAGCCACTCCTCATAGGGCATGGCTTCCAGACCCTTTGCCATTTTGATCTTTTTGATCTTTATACAAAGGGCACGGCATAACTATTTTGATAAATAAATGAAATAAACCCCAAGTCTAATATTTCAAAACAAGCATAAGATATTTCTTTAACTATTATTGCTGTTAAATTTTACTTTATCAGTCATATAAAAGTTAGTTCATCAAATTCTATTGCTGTCCTGCACAATAAAAAATGAAATCCAAGCTAGACCTTTGCTCACAGAAGCAAGTTTGATGGTTAAAGAATTCAGTTAAGTACTATAGAGCAAAGACTAGGAATTAATTTGGGTACGGTTGAAAGTAAACATTAGTCTCTTAGGTTACAAGGTGGAGGTAACAAGTTTAGCTTCACCCATTATGTTATTTAATACACTTTGAAACTTTTCCTCAGGGACATTGCTAGGAACATTTTGGGGCATGGATCCATGAGATACAAATCTAGATTGGGGGTATTCACTGACCCTATTGTCATGGAAAATTTGCTTATAGATTTTGGATTGATAGTAGTATATCCTTTGTATAGGGGTGGAAGGAGTGTGTCCCAGAGACTTATCGTATTCCTGAATGTTCTGGAATAGTACCAAATATGTAGGGCTGCTGATTCACCTGAGGTCTTCACTTCACTACGGAACTGGAAAGGGTTGACAACACTATCATTTTTATGTACCCACTCTATTGTTGATGAACCTTGACATATAAACCTTAGTTTACAGTGGATGTACAGGTATTGAAACTGGCCAGAGAATGACTAGAGTACAGGTAGCATAGGATATAAATATGCATAACTAAATACATTCTTCTGCAGTGGCCAAAAAAAAACATGAACACTGGCATAACAGGAGGTCATGTCAGTGTACACCATCATCAGAATTCCAATGAAATAACAGTATTAAAAAACTTGCTTAGAAGTTTTGTTTAATATTTTTAATTAATTTTTTTAATTAAAAAACCCCAAATGATCCTTTTCTATCTGCCAATTCCAGAGCATGAGGACAAAGATTAGATACTATTATAACACATATACTTCCTGTAGGGAATAACATTTATTCCTTTGTTCTTGGTGCCAGATATTAAACCCTGTTTCTCCTCACTGCAGATGCTTCTTGACAAATGTGATAACTGATGTATTCCCTGCAAAACCTTTGCTACTCCTCCCTAACATGAACACATCATTCTTCCTCCCCCACAGTCTCTGTGTAGTTGCTTGGCTGCATGTGAAGATCAGTCCACAGATTTGATCTGTGGCACAGAAACTTTGGGATGTACCCCTGCCCACCGTGGCACCCCCGTTTTACTCAATTTTGCTTCTGAAGCAAAAGTACCGTATCCCCTCCACATTCACGAGTGCTCAGGGCACAGAATCCTCACAAAAGTAGAAAAACACAAATAAATCAGAGCTATCCCCCTCCCATTCCTAGGGGGAGGAGAGAGAAAGACAAGATAAACGGCTTACCAGTACTTCCCCTCAGAGGGAGAAGAACAGAGTTCTTGAGTTCTAGTTAGTTCTGGAGGCCATCTTGAAAAAGGATGGGGAGGAGCAAAGACAGCACCTAACCAATAAGCAGCCATCACACAAAAGAATATGCAGTCACATGGCAGAGAGGACATGCCTCCAGTAGCAGAGGGGATATTGCTCATCCAAAAGGAGAAAAAAAAAGATCCCATTTCAAACACAAGCCTGGGGTGATGAAGGCAAGGGAATGGAAGGAAGAAAAAGCTAGTGGGGAAGGCAAGCCTGTGCCTCACAAATAATCAAATTTGTGAAAGTCAAACCCGGAAACGTGGAGAGAGGACTGTATTACGTTGTGTATAGAAGCACTGTGGTAAAAAATGCCAATCAGCACTGACACTGGGTGGCCCTAAATCAGCGGCTCTCATAAGACTGTGCTATAACTCTGACAAGGATTTAAAATTAATATTTTGTAATCTTTAAAAAAGCTATCTCCATTTTTAACAACCTTATGACTGTTCTGCTCCTAGAATTCCACAGTGAGAAACATATTCCTTGTTGTATGGTAAATCAAACAGTAAAACCACTTGTTTGATTGTTCTGGTAATTCATATTACTGCAGTGAGAAATTCTGTGAACATGTCTTTAGGTAAAACAAGAAACTGGACAACAAAGCATTATGTATTTGAGAACGTTTTTAATAAATAATGTGACAAAATTACTTTATGATTATTGAATCCTTGGTATGCAAAATTATGGCTAAAATATGAGGCTTCTTACATGAACATAATGAAAAACATTAATCACATGGGCTTTTCCCTCAGTACTGCACACCCCTTCTATTGTAACCATTTCTTAAAAGTTAGCTAAATGAAATTTCTTAGGCCTCAGTAAATACCAAAACACTTTTCCTCCCGCTGAGGCTAGGCCTGATAATTGTCCATAAACAAACACACAATTTTCCATTAGCACCAATGACAAAGAAATTATATAATTACAAAAGAGATAAAAATCTACAGACAGAGGACATCATTCTGGAATTTGAAAAGGAACTAATGGCTCTATTTCAGTTTCAGTGGAAATCCAATGTTGAGATAGGCCACAAGAAACTTGAGAATTAAAAAGTTTAGGAAATGGGAAAAGTGTTCTGTTTATGGCCCTTTCTAAGCTTGCTACCTTTACCATCTGTCAGCATTCAGATATTCCCAATAAAAACATAGAGCATTAATAAAATATGGAAAACAAACAAACAAAAGCTTAACATCTTACAGTAAGACAAAAACGGTTAATAGTTACAATGTTTTACAAATAAAGTTTAGTGATTGTGCTTTTAAAACCAAAAAAAAAAAAAAAAGATAAACAGTGCATTAAAAATCAAAAACAACCCCCCCCCCCAAAAAAATCTAAGATCAAAACATAACTTCTTTAAGTGGCACTTCTTCTTTAAGTTGAATTGACACTATAAAGTAGAGAGGTCTGAGATTTGGGCCAGTCATGATGATGATGTCTTTTCCAAGGATGCTTTAAAATGTCCATTTGCTTTCTTAATTTTCCTTTTCATTAACAATGGTCAAGGTCAACAGCTGCTTGAGTATCTGATAATTTTAACTCATGACATAATTGCCAAGTTCTCATTGACATGCCTTCTTTCTATCCTAAAGAACATTTGCAGTGAAGAATGTATCTCCAGGAGTAAATGGGTTACAATCTAGACAAATTAAAAGTATTATGGGTTTTGAAAAAGCAATATGCATTTACAGTTTGAGCTACCATAACCCAATTTGCATGAAGTTGCATTTTTGCTGCAAAGGGACCAAGAGCAGTCTGTAATGGCACTGCAAAATCTTAAAACAAAACAAAACAAAAAATTCTGCATAGATATCATTCTTTGCAACTTGTTATTGTCCAATCAATGATAGTCTATACATAGGATTATGAATAAATTTGGTGACGTACATTTTACTGCACTCCCCCAGTGGGAGCAAAGTAAAGCTCCCCTTCTGTCCACAGGCGGAAGTGGCAGTGACTATAGCACCACAAAGAGCAGTTTAATTGCTCTCATCGAAAGAGAAAATGTGCTATATTTAGTCTAAGGGGGAAAAAACAACAGCAAGGGTGTTCATGATGATTAGGGTCTTAAAATAAAATAAAGAATTAGCATTCTTGGATTATTAAAAAGATGAGAAATTGTACACTCTGATTGCACTGAACATTATTTCTGGCATCAAATATCATCAGACTTGAGGCATCTTAAATGATATCTTTCTGATTAGATTTCAAAAATTTGTTACAGTACATCTTCAGCTTTCAGTTTCCTGCAAAACAACAATAGTTGGGTATTATCTTGCTTTCTCTCAACAACTATTTGTGTATGCTATATTGAGACAATACATGCTAAAAGATCTATCATACTACAAGATATAATTTAAAAAATATTTAAATAATCATTGAGTTCTCTGAGTTATCTCCTCAAAAACTCATGTAATCCGGGTAGACAATTATATCTTTCCATCATAAATATGGCTACAGTATACTGTTTTGAATTTTATAGGTCTGATGCCTATTCTTTAAATGATAATATCTCTTCTACATTGTATTCACATACAATTACTGATAGCATGTTGACCCATATTTTCACCTTCACATTTTCTATCAAGTATAATAATGAGCAAAGAAAGATAAATAAATAAATATAACAGCTCTAAATTCTAAGCCATTTTCACATTAGTGGTTTAAAATAAATATGAAATGGGAGTATAGTTGTAATTAGATTTATTTGATGAAGCCAAAATTCTTAAATTTCTATAGTAGTTAGTTAAAGGATAGTAAATAGTTAAAGGATAAAATAAAATTAGCTTTTGGAGACATTTGTATTTTCACAACAGATTAACTCACTTAATGAGTACTAAAACTCATATTACCTGTAATTCTTCTTCTTCATCCTCTCCTCGCTCATAAGTTCCAAATACCTGCATTTCCGCAAGATTCCTTCGACCTAGATTTGTTTGTTCAGCCCTTTGTCTACTTCCTGATCCTCTAGATGACATGGAGCTTGAAGAACTGGGATCTCTAGTGTTGTTTGATGTTGGAAATGTAGGTCTACAATATGGCAAAATGTCCTCTATGAAGAGAATGATATGTCTATGAATACAGATATAGAAAAATGGCTACTGCAATTTTTTTTTATTCTGCTTTGGTATTTACTAGTACTGTACTCACAGTCTTGGAGCTTGCCAAATGGGAAACAGACTTCAGTTGTTGAGAAGAACTCATTCTCAGTCACAAACATATTATGGCTAGCAGCCTATTAGTGGCATATGCAGGCATAAGGCTGCCTTAGGACTCCATATGTATTTTGTTTGAAGAGACTCAAGCAGATCTCAGCAGATGATGTAATCATTCTGCATCTGCCTACAGGGACGTAGCCAACTACTCCTCTGGCCCCACCCCCTTTCTACAGCCATGGCATGGCTGTGCAGGTAGCTGCAGCAGCTCAGAGGTACGTCCAGGAAGTGTTGGTTGGCCACTTGCAGTGTAGTTCCACATGCAGAAATATTACTCTATATGCCATGCCATACAGGATGCTGGCCTGTGTCTTCTGTGTAACGCATAAGTGGGCAACCTGTTGCCTCATTGTTCTATGCAGTCTGTCCATGTAATAATCCATCCAATGGGCAGCAGAGAAAAGATTGCCTGGTCATTCTTTCAGAGGAAAGAGTGATCTTGACCAGGATGCCAGCAAGACTGGGCAGGGGGAGAGGATTTAATCTTAGTACATGCAGCCAAGATCACTTTTCCACAACTGCTATATATGTGTACCTGGTTTTAAACTGTTTTAGCCTTTAACTTGTTTTAACTCGTTAACTTGTTCAGTATGGTTTTAATCTATTTAAAATACTGAATTAAATTATATTTTATTTTACACTGTTTACATTGATTTTATTTGTACTCCAAAATCTTGTAATAAAGAGTAGGATACAAGTGTTTTAATAAATAATTTAATAAACAAATAAACAAATAAAACTTGGGAGAGGGAAGAGACCTTAATATTGCCTCCCAGCAACCCTGATCCCTGGTAGAGAAAAGTACACACATGTGTTCATGCTTGACAGTATAGGTTTCTATGTCTAGGGGAGGAGACTAAAAAGACAGAATAAGAATGTGTGTATGGTGGTGGCGATGGTGGTAGTGGGGACAGATGTATGTCCTAGCTTTACCTTCCACTGCCCCATTCCATGTACTCATGTGATCTGCCAGCAATATGACCATCCACTTGAAAAAGTCTACTCGACTCTGCTGTAACATATTCTTTGTGTATACACATCTAACCGCCCTCCTTCAGCAGTGCCTTCTTTCATACTCTTGTTATTACTGGTGGAGAAAGTATGTCCACTGAGAATAGTCCTGCCCCCTCTGCTCACTAAATGTGTAAAGCTGAAATCCACAACTTCCTGGCTGAAAAAATATCCAACTGCTGCAATGTGGGTGTTACACCAATGACATGTGGTGGTTATTGGTGGAAAGTAATGTCTGGAATCACCAAACAGGTTACAGATTAAAAATGGTACTTTGCACACCAAACATCATATGGTGCCCCATGATCTTGAGGACCCACATCTACTATATATGCTAATGATTTACACTCATGCAGCAGGAACGGGTGGATAAGGGCCTGGCATTGTATCTTAATTTGGCAGCAGCTCTCCAGAATTTTTATTGTTCTGCCTCCTGCAAGCAAAGCATGTACTCTGCCACAATGCATTTCTAATACTTCCTAAAGCCAAAACATTATTGCATGCTTGGAACTGAAGAGCTATCCTATTCTATCAAGAGTATCGGTTTCCAAAAATGTTGGAAAATTGGTTTTATGAAGTAATCTTAATTTTGTTTTGAGCTCTATAATTCCATAAGACATTGATAACCAGAGCTTTACCCTAATATTTTAAAGTTTTCTGGGAATAATACATTACTTGAACGTTAACAATGTTTTTGATTTCACAAGCAAGTTTGCCACCTGCTTTCCACCATTAACACATAATTTCAACAGGAACAACTACAGCACCTAGCTTGGAAGATTTTGGTAATGACTTTTGTTTATAGTGACCTATGGCCATTTACAATGACCTCTTGCTTTTGTACCAGTTTAATGAATTTATCCAATTTCTCTTCTGTTTCTCTCTGTGTGCATGCACATGTGCACGCAAGTTGAAGTCACTGATTGTTAAAGGGTGGCTTGCTTCTTTGCTGACAGGTTTTATAGAGGTATATATAGATACCTTCATGCACATTCAGCTATCAGACTTTAATGGTTACCATAAATTTAAAAAAAAATCAGGCTACCGTGATATGATCCATTTATGTTGTTGCATGATCTGGTTTTAAATCTTTAGCCTGTGTATCCAGAAGTCATGTCATCATTGTTCTGTTATTATATTCTTCGTATTTTTAGAAAGGATTGTGTGGATTTTTCTTTCTTTGACCACACTCTTTGTTATAAGCAATGTGAAGAAATCATATAAATTCACTTTACTAAAATATAAAAGACCATGATGTAAAAAAAGCGATTGTTTTTGTGTTAAAGTAACCCAAGAGATGCAAACATCCAGTTCTCTATGGATACTATATATAGGAGATACTGGATTTCTTAGGGGAAACGTGTTTAATTTAAGATCTTCTTTCTGATATTTGCTGCTTATTGAATAGTTTAGTGCTCTATGTTTGTTTTGTACTATGATATAATCAGATTTCAGCAGATAAGGTTTTATGCCCATAATAAGAGGAATCAGCTGTCCTAGCTTTTATGCCAGTGGGAAATGTGGTTTGGTGACTATATTTTCACAATTTTATTAATAACTACAAGGGGGAAAAAAACCTTTAATTAATTAACACATGACTAGTATATCAAATCACCTTGGAGAAGATGTGTTTTTGCTGGTGTGCCATCTCGTCTCATTGCTTTGTTTCCTCGTAGTTTGCTATCACTTTGCTGTTCCTGTGATTCTCGACGTTCCCCTGAACTTGTCCGCATATCGGAATGCTGGCGGCCTTCAACTCCTTCTTTCCCCTTATAGCCTGCTCCTTTTCTTTCCACTGCTCTTTCTGTTCTTGGTTCTACAGAAGACAACTTTGGCAACATGACAGGTCGTACCTCTAGCTGAGATTTGGACTGGGCAGTGGGAGATTTTATAGCAGGAGGTGGCACTGGTGGGGGTGGCAGATCTATAAGAGGTGAACAAAATGAAAATGTTAAACAGTAACTTCTACATTGTTATTATCTATCCCTTTTATACATGCATGATTTTCCTGTTGGACAAAAATGGGATCCACAAGGTATGTTACAACTAAAACGGTAAAGCAATTTAAAAGCTTTTTTTAAAAAAACAGAAAAAAGAAAAAGAAACTAAAAAAATTATTCAGAAATAACGGAAATAAGAGCAGAAGAGTTGAAATGTTAAAAGCCATGTGGAACAATAGGTTTTAACAGCTGAACCTGAAATCTTATGTTCTCAGAGAGGGAGTTCAGCCAATGGCGTTCTAAAAGAGAGAATTCCATCATCCCATCTTTCCACCATTTAAGCTTCTCTTAGCATTCCAACATACACAAGGACCTCAGAGGAGGAACTTAACTCTATGTTTCTAGTTCTTTAAAGTCCTTCATATTTATTTATTTAGAGTATTTATGCCCTGCCCTTCCACCAAAAAGGCTCCCACTCTGACTTACAAATCATTCATACAACAGTTCACTGCCCTCAGGCTTATCATCTAAACAAGACAAGAAACGTAAGGAAGTAAGAATGGCAGTGGGGTGAGGGACTAAGTCCATCAGATACTGGTTGATCTACTCCCTCTTAGAGTCTAGAACAATGGTAGTTGGAACATGGAAGGAGGGGCTATCACCAACTACCCTTTTTTCTTTCTTTTTTGGTTTCAAATGAAGAATTGTTAGGAAAGGTGTAAAAAAGACTACAGATACTTAGTTTTAAACTACCTCTTAAAAAGTCAGCTTCCACCTTAAAGGACAGTGGCTGAGGGAGCAATATAATACTTCCATATTTCAGAGGTGACTGAAGATCCTTATATAACCTAACAGGGATGGGGAAAACCAATCTTTACAAAAATCTGCAAGAGAGGGCTAAATGGACAGGAGTAAACCTCTCCTCCAAACTGAATGAAGAGTGGGAATGTTGATAAGTGTTTTTTTTGTTTTAGTGTACAGAAGGTAGGACGAAGATTTGAACTTGACTTTCCTGGAGGTGTGCAAGGCTCTTTGATAGGCCAACTAGAGAGGTAATGGAGCCCCTAGCCTCCCACAGTTTTCTACCCCAGTGTAGATCATGAGCAGCTGTGGTTCACTCTAAAAGAAATGGGTAGGCCACAACTCTTGATTGTTCTGATGTGTAACCTATACTCTGGACAAGAGACCATTATCAAGACAGCATATGGAGAAACAGAGACAGAAACAGTCTCATAAAAAAAAAGACAATAATACAAAGCGGAATGCAGTAAGAAAAGAAAAAGGCCCTATTACAGATGGATTGATTCAATCAAGGAAGTCATGACCCTGAGTTTGCAAGTCCTGAGCAGGACTATTGGTGACCTAGGCTTCTGAAGGTCTCTCATTTATCTCTCCCTCTTTTTTATTTATACAGCACCTTTTCACTAAACTGAAATTATTAGGGTCAACGTGGAAAGTGGAAGTTGACAAGATTAGTAAATAAGACAAATAAGCAAATAAAATAACAATGATATATTGGTCAGTTGATATCTAAAGACAGATAGATTATCTGTAGATAGATAATCTATCACATTATCATATAAATGATATTAAAATTTAATAATTCCATAGTAGACAATATAATATCATAAACCAGGGGCTTTGCTGTATGCAAATCTTGCATTAAAATAGCGAACCCTGAACAGGTATAGACTGTGGTGTTGCAAATTATTATGCAAAATAAGTAAGTAAGTAAAGTATTAGGATAAGTTCAAATGCAGATGAATACAACTTTGAAGAAGGTTCAGGAAATGAAACATAAAGTACTTCAAATGACCTATTAATGCTCCTTTTACTATACCATTAGAGCATCCACGATAACATTTCAAATTATAATTTTTACACCTGCATGCATTTCTCATGCTATTTTTCTGTTCTGTCATTAAGATCTTTAAGATAATCAAAAAAGATCTTTAAATCATACACAATAGCACAAGCTATCATAGATATAAGAAAGCTTTCAAAAGTTCAAAGTAAGACCCATGGCTGCTTTGCATCAACAGCACTGGAAACTGATGACACGTATACACCAATGGAGCAGGCTGAGGAAAATGGGTCTGTAAGAGGCATAAATAATAATGTTCATTTGTACTGTATTTTATCCCATGTGCATCTATTGCACAATAAGGAAGAGTAAAATTTTAAAATCCCTGCTCCAGTAATTTCCAATAAATGTATTCCCAAAAAAGGAAATGAGAACACTTTCCCAAATCTCAGAGTAGCTGTGCTTTCCAATTAACGAGTCCATCAGACATTTCCTTTCAGCCAACATGTACAATGGGAAAACAGTGGGCAGAAGTGTAGTAATACATATTAAAAGAACAGGGGTATAGTTGGCTATTCATGCATCAAGTTATATAAAATGGACAGGCTGTGGCAATTTTCCACAGGAGCAATGACTAGAATTTTGCTGCTGGGGAAGATTATCTTTTTTACTCTTCTTTTTTTTTAAAAAAAGTGTATTTCATAGTTGATGAAAGAAAATTAGCTTGGCTTTCTGCTATCAAAGATATAGTGCAACGTCAGTATATCTTGGATCCGAACTTTCCAAATCCCCACAAATAGATATTCATTTTGTCTACTCCTGTAGCTGAACATTTTGCTGAATGTTCTAGATGCCTTTGCTGTCTTCCTATACACTCAGTCATAAAACCACATGGGTTCTACTAGAAGTGTGAAATTCTGTCAATGTGGCAGCTGCTCCATCTAGAAAGCTATCAGATGTAGTAGCTGGCTCCATGACTCAGCTCCTGCTTTTCTGTGAAACCAAGCCTTTTTGTTGGGTTTGCTTTTAGTCATTATGAAGGAAAAACAATTTCAACATGCGTAATTTTTCTCTCTTTTATATAATTATGGATCTGTTCCAAATCTGTGTTTTATTCAAATTACAAATTAGAAATATGTCTTTTTAAGTAGAAGTATTAGTGCAAGAGCTCTGCTCTTCTTCTTCTTGTGGTTCTTGTGCCAGGTCCTGTTCCTAAGTTATGGGGTAAAACCAGGACAAAAAACATGGATAAACAGTGCAAATAGTTCCCATATTTTAGGCTGGAGTTCAGTCCTAAAAGGCTGATTACTACGGCTATGAATAAGAGAGTTTATAATCTGCAGACTGCAGTCAACTGAACACCCTTAAGACTACAATCTTTACAATTAAATGATATTGCTTAATGGAGCTATCATTCAGAATTATCTTTCACAGGGCACCTTTATCTATCAAATGCCAAAGTCTTCTACAATCTTCAATGTATTTTACATACATTAGAAATTGACTGAAGAAGAGTCAACTTATTAGGCTGAAGGCGGGTTAACTGACAAGTGGCTCGTCTCGTATGGAGCTCCCTATGCTTGAAAGAGATTGATCATTCATGTTAATAGAACAGTAAGTGCACATTATCCTGTAGGTATATATTACATATTGTTTCAGTGAGGACACTCCCTCACAAATCACAGGGGTGCAATGAGAGCAGCCAAATGTCTACATAATTCTAATTTATCATGTCTAATTTTCATGTAACTTTTTCCATCTTCATTCTAAAAAGTTGTTCTTGTTGTGTGCCTTCAAGTAATTTCCCAGTCATTTCAAGTTGTTTCATTTCAGAACTGTCTGGCAGTGGAATATGCTACCTTGGGATGTGGTGGAGTCTCCTTCTTTGGAGGTTTTTAAGCAGAGGCTGGATGGTCATCTTTTGGGAATGCTTTGATGGGTGTTCCTGCATAGCAGGAGGCTGGACTGGATGGCTCCTATGACTTATGGCAGCCCGAAGGCAAATCAGTTTTCTGGGGCTGAGTGTGAGGTGCTCAAGGACACCCTTGTCTCTAGGGTCATAGTCAAACTCCCACTACACCATGATGTCTTTCCCTAAAATATACTCAAGTGTATATTTAGGCCCTTTCCACATGGGGGTAATAAAACAGTGTAGCACAACCTCTGACGGAGGTCATCTACACCATAAAGTGGATTGGGGCAGACTACTTTAGCGTAGTTCCACACCCCAATCTGCACTAGGGTGACCGGAAGTGGTGGCGCCACATACTTTTTAAAAACCACTTTTCAGGAGATTTTTAAAAAGCATGGGACGTGCAGCCGCGTGCAGCCCCGTCGCAGTGCCCAGTGTAGATTTGCAGGCGTGCACAAGTGCGTGCCTGCAGATCTGCCAGGGGCGAGCTTTCCAGCTGGCGAGCTTCTCCAGTTGGTGGAGAGCCTCTGCCAGTCATAAGCTGCCATTTTGGATGCTGCAGGACGCCGAGTAATGTGGAGCAGCAAACTCGTGCTGCTCCACGTGGCGACAGACTTACCCGGTTTCGGGTAAGCTCCGTTTCAACGCGTTTCCCCCGTTTCTTCCTCCCCGTGTGAAAAGGGCTTAAATTCACAGCAATTTTTTTTTAAAAAAAACAACACTGATGATGTTGTAAGGGAAAGTGTTTCAGAACTGAAACATATTTTGTTAAAGATGCAATTTGGTATACACCACTAAAGACTACTTCAAAGTGATATGCTCCTTATATAAAGCTTTCCTGCAACCTGCAGAGAAAGTAGAGAAAGTTTCATTACAACACATCATTCCTTGCTGAGAGGAATCCTTCAAATCAAAAAAGGAAACTTTTCAGAGGTCAACACTATTTCACCCCAACGGTATTTATTTAAAAGCTCAAATCACAGAGAAAATCCAGAATCAATCTGCCTTGTCCGCTGTAAACTGGCACACTTAGTTATTAAAAAAGGAAATGGAGGCCTCCATGGTGAGAAATAAAAAATAAATCACAGAGTGACATCAAACCAATATACAGAACTCAGAGGTAACTAGAAAAGGTCAGCTGTGCTCAACTATTTCATTTATATGTGTCTGCATATTGCTGCATTGTTGTCTGCTTAAAGAAAAAAACAATTAACGGATGCTATTTTATAGCATGTCCTACAGGGAAAATTTTCCATATGTGCTTTTTTAAAAAAAAATAAGTTGTAATTTTCTGCAACGCTCTAAATGAAAATATGTAGGAAGCATGGAAAAATAATTTGGGGAGAGGAGGAATCAATTCAACCAGTTACTTTGAAACTGGAAGTAGAAAATGCAAGTAATTATTTAAACTGGTCCAAATATGGGAGCTTCTTCAGTTCAGTCAAAGGAAATTAAATTGTCTCATTAAAATACTTTTTCAGCATAACATTAGACAAAGATAATTGTTTGCCCAGCACTGTACAACAGTTGTATAATTTGCATACATTTTATGTTATACGTAAAGTCATTCAGAAGTTCATACTCTGTTTGAACCTGCAGAGGTAAGTGCATCTAAGACTCAACAAAGTACTGGTGTTATAATCATTTTCACCCTGATACTTAATGGTAGTCCAGTTGCTACTGGTTTAAAAATGTTTGAAGACTGTCATTTTGGTAACAGTGTTTTTCTTCTTCAGTTGGGAAAAAAATGAAATCAAACAACCATTGTTCAAAAAGGGACTATGTATCTTTGAATTAATGAAAATCAATACAAATTCCAGGCTGGAATCCTGTTAGTGCATTACATTAGTTCAACAACCTGCTTTGTTCATGGCTTCAATTTTGCCAGAGTTGTGCGGTGCTGGCAAGGGAAAGGAAACAAAATCATTGTCACTGTTCTAGCAGGAGAAGGATACTACTAACTCCAGATAGCGTACTTCTAGATGGGTCCTTGAACCCATGGTACGAAGCCTAGATGTCTCGAAACATCTAAGAGCTGTGGGGGTAATCGCAATATGTTTAGTTGCCTCTTAAGCCCGTTTAGGCTGTTTTAGACCCTTTCATTTCTAAACAAAAGATGATCAGAAGTCATGTTTGCTTCTGGAAGTAGTCTTCTCTTTGTCCTAAAACAGGAGAAAAAAAAGGTGGGTGGGTGGGCCACAATGGACTTCTGAGGGCCTGTAGGCAAGCTGCTGGCTGCCTATCCGTGATTAGATTCACCTTTTTACTTTTTAATTAGATTCACCATTTTAATTTATATTTATATATTAAAAAGTAGGCTGGACAAAGTTGAAAAGAAGGAAATTACCTGCAGATTAGATTGATTATTATGCCAACAATAATAATAATATAAAAAAATTATATTAAAAATGCCAGATACCTTCCTAACCCTGAAGCAATTGCTTCAAAATGCAGCATTCTTTCCCCATCCAGTACCCAACATCCGAGTGATACATGGGAAGAAGAGGTATACTGTATCTATCAATCGGTCCATTTCACTTGGTATAGCCTGCACTGACTGGCAGTCATTCATTAGTGTTTCAGGCCAGCACCTCTAGATAGGCCAGGAAAAAAACCCTGTAATCTCCATACAAAACATGAGCTCCACCACTGAGCTGAAGTCTTTCCACTGAGATCTGCAGCAGCCAGATCTTCCAGCTGACTCAAAAAATTCTGGTGCTAAATTAGGCATCTAAAAATAATGCAGCTGTTGTGATGCTGAAGGTGGCCTTCAGTGCTAGAGCACACACTATGCATGCATTTGAGAACCACTACACAGTATACTGTACTGGCCTTGATGTACCATTTGTCTTATTTGACATTAGGCAGCTTTGTACATTCATATGCCTTCCTTTTATGCTGCTCTCCTTTGTGGAGTGTTCAGGGTTTCTGAGAGAAGTAAATGCGCTAGCGGGGATCTGCCTTGCTGAGGCTCTCGTCTCTATTAAATGCCAAGGGAATAGTGGAAGGTTTCTGCTTAAAGTTAGGAAAATCTTTTATTTCTTCAAAGCTAGGGAAAGGTAGAACTGTTTTGTTTTAGCTGTAGAACACACTACTGTGGAATTCAGATTCTTTCTTTCTTTCTTTCTTTCTTTCTTTCTTTCTTTCCCCTCAGCAAAGAGATGTACCAAAGGCACTTGATTTTTGATATAGAAGAAAGCAATGACTACTGTTATGGTAGTAAATATAGGACATAGTTTAACAAGGCTTACAAATATTATATGAAATATTGAAACAACACATATTAATCAGACTTTCAGACATACTGGTTATACGCAATCTGTTAGAGTTCCCTGTTAAAGAAAATTAAGCTATAGTGTTTCCCACTGTGACAGAATGTCCAAAGATTTGCAATTCAGTGGGACCATTATTGTGATGACACTGAATGCTCTCTCTCCTTTTTAGCTAACTCTAATGAAGCTATTTTGGTACTAAACCAGTGTCTGTTGTCGGATGTAGACACACAGATTGAAACTTAATCCAGACAACAAAGAGGTGCTCTTGGTCAGTTGATCGGGGCATGGGGATTATCTGTTCTAGATGAGTTTACACTCTGCTTGAAGTCTCAGGCTCATAGCTTGGTATAATATTGGAGTCAGCCCTGAACTTTGAGACCCACGTTTCAGCTGTGGCCAGGAATGCATTTCCACACTGAAAACTAGTGTGTCAGATCTGGACATGGTAACATATGCCTTGATTACATGTCATTTGGATTACTGCAATGTATTCAACATGGGGCTGCCTTTGCAAACACTTTGGAAACTTCAGTGGGTCCAAAATTCTGTAACTAAACTGCTCACCAGGGTGGGTTATAGACAGCGTATAAATCTCTTGTTGGAACAGCATCACTGTCTTCTGGTCTATCTCTAGGCACAATTCAAAATGCTGTTCATGACCTATATAGCTTGGGTCCAGACTGTCTGAAAGCCGAAAATGAGCCTGCCTGAGTTTTACTATCATGGAGACACACTCTTCTCTTTCCCACACCCTCCCAGGTTTGTCTGGTAAGGACATGGAAGAGAGCTTTCTCAATGGCTGCTCCGGGGCAGCCAGGTTTGGTTGGCCCCCTCTCCACTCTCTCTTCCCTGGCAGGCAAAGATCTTCCTATTTAAACAGATCTTTAGTATGTGTTTTTAATATGTGTTTTATGTGTCTGTTTTAAATTAACATCTTAACAGTATTTTTTTTCATTGTATTGATTATTTAATGCTATCTTAAAGTTTTGTACTAATAGTTTTATCTATCTAGTTTTAAATTATATTGTAAGCTATTTTGAGTCCCATTTTGGGAGAAAAGGGATATCCCATTTTGGGATATAAACCAAATTAATAAATTAATTGATAAAATATACACAACAGTGAAGTTTAATTTTTATGTTTTAAATTTTGTGGCTAGAATCGTCTTGGTGCACTATGGTGGACCAACAATGCTGCTGTAAGTGGTGGCAGGAGGAGGAAAAAAGCAATGGGTGCAACAGTCACAACAGGAAATAAAGTACTGAAGAAACAGGTTGCCTGAAACTGGCAGGTTCATTCATCTTTTTTCACAACTGTAGCAGAACATGGGAAAAAGTGTGACATCTAGTGTAGTGCACTAATGGAATTCCAGCTGGAATATTAAAACTATTGGTATAATGTCTAAAAATTGTCATCTTCTCTCTAAATGTCCTTAGTATATGGCTAAAGTTTACAAAATGCATAATTTGTTTCCTAGTGAAGGACAGAACAATTCTGTAAGGTTGGGGCAATGTGCTTTAGGCAGCAGAAAGTGGGGAAGGGACATAAATTCAGAACTTTAATCTTGGAAAAATGCTGTTAATTCTCATGTATCAGGACAGATAATTTAGTGTCTTAGAGTCATGTTCTGTTGAACAATCCACATAGAACTAGAGCTACAAGACAGGTATTCTGAGCCATTATTACCTAAACCAATCTACCATTCTTAGACACTTGCTATGTACAGAGGGTTTTTTTTATGTATACACACACACACACACACACAGGGAGGGAGGGAGGGAGGGAGAGAGAGACCCATCAAAAGCATCCAGAACACAGTGACAATTTTGTTTCTTTTTTGCCATAGGGTATTTTTGGGTCCAGGCCATTATGGCATATTGAGAAAAAAAAAGTCCTGTGTTGTTTTCCAGAACAAGACAGTTTAGTAGTCAGTAAGCTGGCCCCATTTGTGAGAAACTGACATTTACTTGAGCAGGGGGATGATGGAAATCTGATTGGGAATGAAGCATACTTTAAGCTTTAAGCTCTTGACTTCAACATGTGTTTGTCACCTGTACACTTATAGTGACCCCCATGAATTTCATAGGCAGTTTTTCCAATTTCCTGCCTCAATATATAGCTTATATATAGCCTATAGCATCTATTATTTGTTGGTTGTCTCATGTAAGTACTAACCAGGGCTGACTCTACTTAGCTTCCAAGATCAGCACGTAACATGCTGTAGCTCTCATTGAGGTCAGAGAATACCACACAACTAATAGAGTGCATTTTTTTGTTCAAATCCAGTTAAACAAAATCCCAACTAGGTGCTCAGAAATAAAAACAAAAGTTAATATGATAAAATAATTGCTTCCCCTAAAAAGGTTCAGATTTATAATAGGCCTCTAGAATATGCCATTTTCCATAATACTGCATCCACTAAAGAACAGAAGAAAAGTTAAAGGTATCACTGATCAGTAAAATAAATAAATATAGCAGGTCATCAAATGAAAAAAACTCTTTTCTAACTAGTACAGGTCAACAGTTTCACGCATGTCCGTATTCCTAATTCATAGTTAACAGAATAAAATTGCCATGCATGACTTCATTACTTATTCTATACAAGTATGATTTGTACATGTGTATCCTTTTTTAAAAAAAACAAAAACAATGAGATGGGTATATCTTTCAAAGGATTCCATATCCAGAAACAAACACAATTACTGGTTTTTCTTACTACTGCAAATATTAGCAAATAAAATTCTGCTGTATGTGTATTGTAGATCACCTTGATTATAACACTGAAGTTCAAGAAAATACACATCTAATTATAAAGTGTGCTAAAATAAGCACATGCTTGGAAATACAAAACACATATTGATCAGATCTGCCAGAACAGCTGCAATTTTAGATTACAGTGCTATACAGTTTAGCTCTGTATAAAAAACTTCTAACACAACATTGCCACCAAATGCAGCTCACTGTCATTTATTTCTATTGTAGAAAAAAGAAATAACTATGCAGAGCTCTTGACAAGATTTCTTTTCTGGTGTTCTATCCAGCGCAGATGTGTTCGTATCAAGGTTTGATGCTTAGTCAATTTTTCATACAGAGCCTCACACGTAAAACTAATAAAACTTGTTAAGACATCTATAAATTCTTGGAAAAGGCCATTACAGGGGCTCCATAAATATAAACTTCCTGGCATAGTTTTGGGATTTATACCATTTATTCTTTCTTCACGCAAAAAAACAACAAAACAAAAAGCCATATAAGCAAGCATGCAAAAAACTGCTTTAATAACCTCTTGAAATCAGATAATACTCTGACAATTCAGTTTCACTGACAAAGGGAGTCTGGGCAGAAGCCAAGAGGCCCAGGTGCATTGTGTCATGCCACTATTTAATGTAGTCTAATATCAGATAGACGTTACTGAGAGAAAATACTCAGAATAAAGTACAGATAATAGCACGGACAACCACTCATTGCAAAATTACTTTTGCTCATCATGCTGTGCGCTTTGTATTAAATTTTTCTGTCAAGTGGCAGGAATCACAGGGAGAAGTGGCTTGAAAACCCCTTCTTGTAACCCTGGATAAGCATCTATAATATTAGGCTTTCATATGATAATGGCAAATGATGCCTCTCTTTGAAAAAAAATTCTGACTGGTAATGAAAGTCCTAATCAGATTGTTGTTGTTGAGAAGGTGGGGGGATGATGCTTTTGCAACTACTCCCACCCCTTTTAGTGAATTCAGAAAACTTGACAAGATGTGTAAATCTTTGGGAATGTATCTTACGTAAATTTCCAACAAACGCCTTTGGTTGTTTTATGAAATTGAAAGGTGGTGGTTTAATAAAAGCTGGCCCTCCTGAGGCATTTTCATTAAAGTCTCTCTCTAGACAACATCACCATGTTTGCATTATCCTTCCATACTCCCCAGAGAATACAAGCATTACCTTTTCAGCAGGAGTCGATATTGTGTGTGAAGGCATGAGAGGAGATGATTAGATTTTGCCTTTTGGTGCACAAAGTAACCACATGGAACAATACTATGGTTAGGATTAAAATTCAATGCTTTTCCTGCCTTCTATTTGAATGTTAAATTGTTTCTGTGAGGGGGAAAATGACACTATAGAGGATTTATTTTAATGAAGATTTTAATCTCATGCATGCATTATTTGCCACTGTTGTACCCATTTGCAGTGCCTGCTCTCAAACACAGAGATATTTAATAGCTGATTAGGGTATTACAGAGAACAAGCACACTTTTTTATGTATGTATGTCCAGGAGAATTCAAAATAGGCTGAAAACAATGGTGATGCTTACTATACAATAGTTTCAATGAGCTTAGCATCAAGAAATACAAACTACTTTTCAATTAGCACTAGCTTTATAAAAATATTCTGTGTACACCAGAAGAATGTGCATCTACTGACAGTACTTACCATCTGTGTAGACTTCTCTGCGCAGATGTCCTTGCTGGTGCTTTTGCTTTTTGGCAGGTCGGACCTTCTGAATTACAGCAGCACTCATGTTGCTGTCAGTGGACACGGGACTGGTGGGTCTAGGGCAGTGTGAAGCATGATAATGCCTACGGCCTGGAAAGAAATTAGCACACAGCATCTCTATTTATTTTCTTTGAAACAGAAAATGGATCTCCCTTCTGTAAATAAATATACTGTAGTATAATTAACAATACTAGCATTATCTATGTCTAATGTTACATTAATTTTTGTTTTAAAAAAATTATACAACAATCCTGTAAGTATCATTATCCTCCACAACACATTCTCAGAGGTCCTAAGGTTGCACTGTAAACACATTCAGTCAAACATGTGATAGGCAGAGCCCAAAGGTCTCTTGCTGTCTGCTTTTACAGGCCTCTGGCTGGAACAGTTTTTGCTTGCATGGGAAATACGAATTCCTAAAATACAACAAAATAGCATTGGTGCTTTTCTATAACATTGGCACTCTCTTTCAATGTTCCTTCTGCAGTGGTTGTCCAGGTCCTTCTGCTAGAAATAATGTTTCTATGGAGAGATTAGATGGGACTTGTTGAACCCTTTTCACATTCCTGTGAACCATCTATTGGTGGCAATCTGCCTCATCTCTGTGTAGTTTCTCTACTTATTTTTTCACCCACTCACACAGTAGTTGCTAAGGGCACACTGAAAATATTACCTAGTCAATAAAGCAAGCTCATACACTTGGTGAGTGTATAAATGTACCTTCAAGTTGCCTGTAAACTTACAGCAACCCCAACATTTCACAGTTTTTGGGGTTTTTTTTTAAGGCAAGGAATATAATGGGTCTTTCATTACCTTCCTCTTAAACACAGCCTGCAGCTCTGCTGGCCCTGTTAGCTTCCAGGATCAGATTGGATCTGGTGCCCTCAGGATATTTATCAAGTTTAACTAAATTAGTTTGCATCATTTTCATTTTTCTTCTGCTTTTTGTCTGGGGAATGGGAGTTCACAAATTAACAGAATGTCTCTCTCTCTTTTTTTTGTCCCATGTATGGTTAAATTTGCCACTCATCTACTTCACTGGTTAGCCAAAAAGCAAACAATGGATATGTATGTTTGTAAAACTAACAATCACACATATTTTGCACTTTATAATGGACTCTTGAGGAGAAGCTCTGTATCACAGTGGGAAAACATATGCTTTGTGTACAATGAATTTCAAGGTCAGTTTCCGGTATCTCCAGGCAGTGTTGTGAAAGATTTGAGTCTGAAACCTGTAAAGCTGATGTCAGTCATTATAAATAACAATGAGTTAGATGTCCTAATTGTCTGATTCAATTGTACACAGTTTTCTGATGTTTCTGAAAAAACATAATGGAAGGTTACTAGAAATGCCAACTAAGTTTTCAGGTACTAGACTCACAGAGTAGGTTCACTAAAGATCCCTTCAAAGGTAGAGTGAACTTTATACCCCTTATTTCCTTTTGAGACAGAATAAAAATTTAACATACATGTTGTTTCCCCTCTTTACTTGTATAGGGTCAGTATCTTCAGGATACATGTCCAACAGGTTTTTAGGATGGGGGTAGACAGAGATATGGGCAGGTGGTTTTTCTGAACTTTTGGATTTGTTTAGCAAAACTGAGGTCTCCTGATTTTTTTTAAAGCAATAGCAACAGTTTATTTAGCTCTCAGGAATTTTTAAGTTAATTGAATGTGAGTTTTGAGAGATTATCCATCTCTAGACACTGCTGGGAAGTGAAATTCTCTACCACAACTCCATTTCTTTTACTTCTGTAGAGAGCCATCAAACTGCATAATAAAAATATCCTACCCAGGACCAAGCATAAGCCTTTGTCAAAGTCTGGAGCTGATACTATATTATTTGAGAGTTCAAAATGGCATCACCTCCTTGCTTTGTCAGCCTGGAAAGCTTTAACATTGTGGCACTATACGATGAAAGTAATATTTGAGAGATGTCCCTGGAGGTTCCACATTTTTATGTTCTTAGGCTGCTAGACTTTGATGGTACTATATTTGTATCGTATTACAAAGTAACAACAGGATGATGCAAATGAAGCCTTTTGCTCTTAAGATTTCTTTTCAAAGAAATCAGAATTTTTTTTTTCCTTAAGGGATAAGGGACGGTAGCTAATCTATGTAGCTACGTGCATTTTATCTGTATTGGCAGATTCACACCCTACTTACACCCTCTGATTGCAGAAAATATGCACTGAGGAAGATTATAAAATAAGGAAAGATATCAACATTATAAAGACTCTTTAAATGAATACAAAGGTATGGCTACTTGCCTTTTAAAATATACACTTCCTATAATTAAATTGAGGCAGGGTATAGATGTGGATATAGCTTTCTTTGCTCTCTTTTCATCTGATTCACCTGGTTTCACTGCTTTGTCCTTTATTGTTTCTCTAGTTAATCACCGTGTATTTTGGTACTTCATTTTACCTTGTTTGTTGGAACCTAGTGATTGCTTCTGTGAGAGGATGTTTAAATTTTAATAAATATTGCAAATCAATTACTTTTTTCTTTTAAAATGATGTACTGAGAAAACACTGGGGGCATGTAAGCCTGCTTTCCTGGACTCAAATGGCAGGGGGATGGTGTTTATACATAACTTCTCTCTTTTGTACTTTGCAGCTTGCTTTTTCAAGGAAAATCACCATGCAGGTGTGCAATTTTAACAAGTCTTTATTTTAGTTGGATGTGAAAGCACAATTAAAACAAAGGCACAAGCATGGTGGGTTTTGCTGAACAATACCCTTCATTATAATATTATATATTATATGGAAATTGTTTTAATGCCTTGCTTTAAATAGATATGCAGTTTCACATGCATATGCTATTCACAAAGGAATTGTCTTCCAGGAATAATTGTCACCAAGAAAATACTAATCATACATCTGATGGATGTCACTGATCAAACATATATGATGACTGAGAACAAACCTCACCTCCCACAGCATCTTGCATTTGACGCCTCGCTACTTTAAGACCAGCGTATTCTGCTGCTGCTGCAACAGCCTGTGCAAAATCTGCATCTGTAAAAAAGGATCCATCAGAGGAACTAACACTAGATCGTCCACTTGAAATGTTGTCATCTTCTGAAGCTGAACCCCATCCATTGATCATGGAACCTGTCACTGAACTCTCGAGGTCTCCCACACTTGACGCAGGTGTCTGCTCAAGACCACGTAAAAGAAGCCTTCTGTTTTGCATCTTGGCAACCTCTACGTCTGCTTCATCTTCTTCTTCTTCTGGTGCATCAGTATCCATGTCGGATACAAGAGGCCCCGAAATATAACCATAGGTATGTGGTGGAGAAATTGGCCTGGGAGGTGGAGGAGGACTTACAGGTTGACGCCTGTTAACAAATAAGTAGTTAAGCATTAGCATTTATATTCATCCTTCTTATTTTATATTTTGTTAGTTTCTGTGCATTCTTGCAATAGAAATGGTTGAGCACTGTATAAAGTGGCAAAGTGATTCACCTTACTCAACTATTACAATGGAGGGAAAAGCAACTCACCTTGAGGACTGAAGAGCAGGTGGGAGAGGATTATAGTCTCTCTTGTTTAAACTGTACATGGTCAGAAGATAGATATGGATCTAGCAGACCAGGGGAATGATCTGAGCAATTTGCTATAGATGTGCCAGGATTTCTGACACCCTATTATAGAAGAACAATAATTGTGTTGCTACCTCTCCCCTGACCTAAATTATACTTCTGAAATGAAGAAAGCTTATGACAATCAGCTTTGAATTTTATCTTGCTTTTTTAAAAAAAATTTTTGAGGGACTGATTCAGTTCTGAAAAAAAATACTCAGGGACAGCTATGTTGACTGTGCAGAAAAAGACAACAAAATCCAAAATCTATAAGCTGCAATACTGTTTTGGGGGGCCAACTCCAAAACTTAAAATACAGTATGCAATCTTTCAAAAGCTTAACTGGCTTCTTCATGAAGCAAAGAAGTTAAATATCATGTAGGAGAAAAATTGTGATATGTTAGAGTCACCTGCCTACATTCTATTCAGTTCTGGTTTCAGAACAAATCCATGGGCTCAGATTTCATTAATTTTAACTGTATGTATTTTGCAGCTGGCTCTGGCTGATGGATCTCAAGTGTTCCAGTAAAAATAGTCTCTCTATCCAATTTACAGGATAACATACTGTAAGTGAGAATGCACTTGAAGAACCTTTGGGAACAGCAGCTGGTTTAAAAAGATCTGCTAAGGCCCTTTCCACACGGGGTTAAAAAAAAGGTGTAGAGCGACCTCTAACAGAGGTCATCTACATCGTAACGTGGATTGGGGCGGACTACTTTTGTGTAGTTCCACACCCCAATCTGTGCAGGGGTGACCGGAAGTGGCGGCGTCACGTGTTTTTTGAAAACCATTTGTCTTGTGGTTTTTTAAAAGCACGGTGTGTGCAGCCCCGTCACAGTGCCCAGTGTGGATCTTCAGGGGCATGCAAGTGCGCACCTGCAGACTGGCTGAGGGGCGGGCTTCCGGCTGGCGAGCTTCTCCCGTTGGTGGAGAGCCTCCGCCAGCTGGAAGCCACCATTTTGGATGCTGCAGGACACCGCAGGATGCTGACATATGTGGAGCGGTGAACTCGCGCTGCTCTATGTGACGATGGACTTACCCGGCTGCAGGTAAGCTCCGTTTCAGCGTGTTTCCGGGCGTTGCTTCCCCCGCGTGTGGAAAGGGCCTAAGACTCTAAATGGAGTAGTACCCATTTCAGAATATAATTCCTCAGTTCACAAAGAATTGTACTTGCTAGGTTCAAGATACTGGCTGTGACTTACGCAACCCTGGGATTCATATACCTTAAGAAACAACTATCAGATTTTTACTGCTGAAATGAGGTACCTGAGAAGATAAGCAGGTAAGGGGAATAATAAGTACAAGAAAGGTGGCATTCAAACAGCATTTTGTTCTAGTTCATCCGGTTTCTAAATAAGCATCTACAAAGTGGTAACATCTTTGTGCAGCACTGGCAGATCTCTCCTCAGCTTGATTTTGCACAACACATGCAGGTATCATGCCATCCTCCAGAAGTTGTGGTTATGTAAATCTCAGCAGCCCTAACCAGCATTACTGTTGATAAAGAATGTTGAATGCTGCAGTCTAAAACTATCTGGAGGACTGCATAATTTCCATTCTTGTTGTAGATGCACAGACACGTTGGTTTAAACTGCTCCATACAAATATCAATAAGAAGTTAGTTTGATTTAAATCTTTCCTCTTTTACTGACCTTGGGGCTGACCATCACTTTTAACTCTCCCCTCACCCCTTCCGATGAATTTAGCTAGTTTAGTACCCTTGCCCTTAAGATCTTCATGGAGAAAGTTGTCTCATAAGTAGTATACAGTAGAGAAGCATGGGCCAGGGTGAATTTTGTTAAACTGGATACAAAGCATTGGAGTTCATTTATGCTGAAACTTCTCCCTTAATTTGATTATGTTTTATGTCTGTACTGACGATGGATTTTAACAAAAAGAAAAGAGCTTTACAGACAGACTGACTGAGCTATTGTATATTATGTGGTTAAATGCCAGTACTGCAGCCACAAGGTTGTGAGTTCGATCCTGCCAGGCTCCAGGTTGACTCAGCCTTCCATCCTTCCGCAGGTTGGTAAAATGAGTACCCAGCTTGTTGGGGGCAATTAGCTAAAAACAAATTGTAAACCATACATGCTATTTGTAATGTATAACGTATTTCATGTTGTTCGCCACCTCGATTCGTGTGGAGAGGCGGGATACAAATAAATAAATATTATTATTATTATTATTATTATTATTATTATTACTACTACTACTACTACTACTACTATTATTATTACCTTTTTTTACTGATGCCTTTATCTAGATATCTACACAGTTCAGCCTTCCTGAATATGTTGCCCTCCAGATGTTTTGAACTTCAACTCCTATCACCCTGCATTAGCCTGGCCAATGCCCCCAAAGTCTGGAAGTTGTAACCTGAAACATCCAGAGGACACCTGGATGGGAAGACTGATGAAGACCATAAGAAAGCAAGGATTTTAGTCTCCATACCAAATTTACTTCAAGATTTAACATTAAAGAAACTGTATCTGTAATGCATGATGCAGCTGAATGCAGCTGAACATCTTCTAACCCAATGACTTATCCGCACAGAAGTTAAATAAAATTACTACTAAACACATTTTCATAACACACCTCCGATCTTGTGGGTGAGGCAAGTGTCCTATCTCCTCCTGGCAATCTTGTAACATAGGCTGAAGTTCTTCCTGCGGGGAAGGAGTTAGCGTGGCAGTTGACTGATGGCTGTAGGACACAGCTGCTGGAGATGAAGCTGCTCCTCGAACTGGTGGTGTGGGGCCTCTTTCATCATCATCTTCTTCTTCCAGTTCATCCTGCTGTAGGTACATTCTTGCTGGTGGTACTGGGCATGGGATCTCCTGGTCATAACTAAAAATGTATTGAATAATAATTATCATAAATTTTATCATACATAATTGAAGGTCATCATAATAGGAAATAAATAGCATAAAGACATTAATAAGTAAGTGTCACATTAAAACCATATTTAAAGTCTTTTTGATATTAAATATCTCACATGTGCCTATCATAGTTTCAGTGCATAGTTCAAACTGTTTCAAATCAATCTACTTCAAATCCAAGTATTGAATATTATAAATACAGAATATATTCAGATATGCTTGAGTTAAAATATTTTTTATATTTTATATTTATTTTTTTCTTCCTTCAGTAAGTTTGAAGATTCGGACCTAATCTATACAGTTACAAATCCTTTCTTTCACTTAATTAAGTGAATTTGGGTTATTAGGTTAGTGAAATATTTGTTCATGAGTTATTCTTTTCTCTTACCTTTCATTCACAGATAGACTGTATTCTTCACTATTACTATGTGGAGGAGGATGTACAGGAGGAGGTGGAAGTAGTTCGGCCCAGTTCATACCGGCCTGCTTTGATGTTTTAGGGGTTCTAGCACCCTTCTTATGCCCTTGGCTCCCTATGAAGAAATATATTTATATCATTATATTGTAGTCTCTGGAAGAAACTGTTCATCAGCCTTTTAATAAAGTCTTCTGAAAAATTTATTCAAGTGTTCATTACACTAGTATTCACGGTTAGATTACTCAGAATATTCCATATCTTAAACAGAGCTTGGTACAGATTTTGGTTTCTACTGGACTCAGTAAGCATCTAAAACTTAATGACTACAAACAAAGAAATACATTATATTTACATTAACAACTGTGTTTACAGTCTAATTCATCTTTTTCATGTATATTATATATAGTTTACTGCAGTGTATTTTAACACACACGCACACTGTTCATAACCTGAATTAATAAATGGCTTAAGCACATTAAAACTATAAATGAACTTTACACGCAATAAAATTAAGGCAATCTTCCTAAAGTTATTAATTGCATTATAGATTATCATCTGAAACAAATGAACTGTAGATACTTTCTCTGAAATATCTTTCTGTTATTTAATTACTGAAATGTAAGACACAATACAATAAAGATACAATCTATTAGTGTTCCACTATTGTGTTAAGTCAGTGAATATACATAATTTGTACTTGTCCACTGAAATGTTTTGGGCACAATGAGATTACTAAATTTATTCCAAATGGCAGGTGCAGCTGAAAATAATTGCTGAATGAACTAAAATAATCCACAATAGAAGCAGCAGAAATAAGTATAGCATAAATGTTTTCAGCCACTCTTCATGGAAAATTATGGCTTACAGTAGAGCGATATAAGCAGTGGCCATGTGAACAGCTTTAGAGAAAGACCAATTATTCAGGTGCTGATACATTTGGAGTGGAAATCTGACATGAGACTTAATCAAAATTGGCACTTGAGAGATACTCTACTAATCTGTATACTTCTAGGCATGCTTATCTTTACTGGCATGATAACCTATTTTAAATTTCAATGACAGTATTTTAAATATCTGAGTATTTGGAACATTTTATATTGGCATATGTACTTATTTCAAACATTTTTAATCAGTACTTTAGTCAGAGCTGCCTACATAGATGAACAGTAAGACCATTTCATTCTGGACTATACACAAATGTGTAATTTAGCACAGCCTACACATTCAAAATCTTAATTTATATCTTTGTCTTTTTATAACAAATAGGTAAATATACAGGTAAATAATAGAATATGCTTGCAGATAGTGACAGTAAGGGTTACGTAAACAGCTGATGTGAACTATATAGCTGAAAAGTACAGTGTGTTCTGCTATGATGTGTATGAGGTACAACTAAGTCAAGTGAAACATCTTCTAATCAGTTACTCTTGCTAGCAGCACACTAGATTTGAGTCCATGTATTTCATATAAATGCTGACATCCTGTTAGCAGCTTATACAGGCATTATATCTAAATTATGTCTGTGTACATCCTTTCCTTGGTCATTGTGGAGGTTAGAATTGTCTATCAATCTTGCAGAATGAAAAAATGAACTTCCAAACTCAGATGATACCTACTGCAGCCCTCCACCCCCATACAACACAGCCATTTACTGGCTGGTACAGAGCTGGTAGGGAGGTAGAGAGAAGCATCCTGCTATTTTCCCATAGCCAGATGCACAGCATTAATGTTCTCTGCAATCTCTGAGGGATTTTTAAGAGTAAATGGCTGTTCTTGGAAGGAATGGGGTGCTGAAGTAGGTAAAACGTAGGTTTTGGAAAGAGGCGATAAAGGAAATGTAGTGTAGTTCCACCTGCCAGAAGTTCATTCTGTGTCTCCTTAAGCCAGGATCTTGGCCATCACAGACCATCTCCTCCCTCAAATATTAGAGAGTTGGATTCTTTTCATTCAACTTAAAATATAATTGTTATTTTTGTTGAAATGGATCTGATTCTAATAGGGATAGATCAAATATTTCCAGTTAAATTTAAAAAGAACAGGAGCCACACCACAATTTAGTGTGACATGTTATAAACCCTTTCCAAGTACCCAGGGTTGTCATAGCATCTTTTCAGAGTACTGCCAAAAAACACAGAATATTTTGGATTAAAGAAATCCAAATAAAGAAAGCAGCAACAAAAATTGATTTATTTTCCTAAACATGTCAGAGTCCAATTGTGTTCTATACTATTGTTGTCATGTCAATTCCATTATTATGAAAAAAACCCAGACACTTCATGGTAAACAGTGTTTCTACAAATCACGTATAGATCAATGAAAAAAGATTATGGGAGAGTGACAGTGGAATGTCACTGACAGTGGAATGGACATTTATTTGGCCCACAGAATATGTTCCATAGTTGTAAAGATGGAAGGTAAGGATTAACAGAAAGGGACAGATACACAAACACAAGAGATTGAGTGCAAGTAAAACCTGTTTACCTTTTATTAAAATTACTGAAATATAAACAAACAATGACATTTCTTATTCAAAATTGTCAAAACTGGAGAGTAAGGCTGAGCAGGGGGTGAGGCAGGAAGTGTCTCAAAAATCTTTCTAAACTCCCACCTGCACTTACGTTTTACTTGCTTGTGTTCATTAGCTCCCTAATAAAGTCAGTTGCTTCATTGTTGTTTTTAAAGATTTTCCTGCTGCTTATGACACTCACCAGCATAAAGGCTTCTGAGGTCACAATAAATTTAATCTATGACAAAAAGGGGAGTTGTTCTGTGATCCTCTGACTCTCAGTAACTCAATGTTCTGTTGCACTGGTGGGCTATGGAACTGTATGGCAATGCTGTTGTCTTAATACATCTAAGGATACTGCACAGTCATTATTCAAACAGGAATTATTTCACATATCTCCACAAACATTTGAAAACATCTTCTGTCCATCTCCCCTAACATTGCTTTTTGTGATTTGTGTGTTTCCAGCCATGTTCTATGGAAAAGCGGGTTTAATCCAATTAAACACTCATATAGGAAAACTGTGCTTGTGGAGATCTGTTCTCCAAGTTGCACAAGTGGGTGACATTTGTTCTTGTCATCATGAAGGATGCTACTGAGTGTTCAGCTGGTTGTGGTAGCTGGAAGCAACAATGGATTCCTCCCTTGGGTACAATCCAAAACCAGGTGTCCACAAATGGAAAGCATTTGTGCCAGTGTAATACCAATGGATACTGTCCAGTACTGGATGTACATCCCATTGAAAGAAATGTTAAATAATGGAAGCACGACAATGCACTGCATCCTGATCCCACTAGCTGGTTCAAGAACCCATCCTGTCACTCTAGGTTTTGTTGCCCATCAATACAGAACAACAAAACAAGGAGTATTGCCCCAGTTCCTTTGGTAAAGGACTAAAACATTCTCTGTTTGCATTGTAAAGAAAGTACACTTCTATCTCCACTTATTACATCACCCTCATTCTCCAAGGGAAGTAGAGAATGTTTGTGAAATTTTAACTATTGTTGGTTTACCTGTATTTGAAACTTTAAAGAAACCTGCAAATAATTCATGATGATATGATATCATTTCAGGTATTAATTAATACCTTATAATTTACTAAATTGTATTCTGGATCCCAGTTAATACTCACCGGATGTACTACTTCCTCGATCTGAACTGTTGTAAGACCCTCCTGTATTTTGATCATAATTTTGATTGTATGGGATTGTTTGGGCATTATCATTTACTCGGTAATCTGGAGGTTCAATAAAAACAAGTTTAGATTTCCTTCAACAAGGTGGTTACCAGCATGCAGACTAAGACTTCTGCAACATAAAATAAAAGGTTTTGCTCTCCCACTCTAACCTTAAGGATCACTCTTGTTATGAGGAAACTTCAGTGAGACTATCATGTAGTAAAGTGCTTGGTCTTCTTATGAAGTGTGCTTCGATTGTTGAGAACAATGCTTCAAATTTTCAAACTGACTGGAGAATTACTTAGCTTACAGATAGTCCAAATAATATATCAGTAATAATAAAGGAGAATATATCTGTGTCTGAAACTCAATAACCATAATATTTACACACTTGAAACTTGTCATTCATCTTAAGGGGCTACTAGGGATGTGTACCTGGAAAGTACTTGGATTTAACACAAGATATTATTATTATTTTAAATGACTGGAATTCACTATCACAGTTACAAATGCATAACTTAAGAGTTACTAATTCTTAACTGATTTGTATTTACAATCCCTACATACCTAATAGTGTAGGGAATCTGTAGGGACTGTAAACTTACTGGGCATCAGCCACTACAGGTAATGGAGGTCTGTTCTCCTATTGATCAGAATGCAGCAGACAAATGTTTCCACATCCCTACTGCAAGTGATCTTCAGTGCAAGGAGAAACTGGAACGGGGATCATTCTTTTCATGTTGCACTAGAGACTGTTTGTGGGAGGGGGCAGAAACACCAGTTTGCTGCATCCCATAGCTCACAGTGTCAGAATGGGTAAGGGATGTTCAGGCCAGGAGCAACTAAATAGCTGATCTAGAGTCTCAGCCAATGTGTATGAAACCTACAGTGCCACTTTTAATTAACAGGCAACAGAGCTTCCTGAATATCATACAGATTTGTAATTAATAAGGTTTGAAGCCAAGGGCAGCAGTCTAAAGATATCAGCAGTCAGGGTCACTCCAACAAGGTAGACACAATTTCTGAAACATTTCATTGAGCCAGCTGGAGAGTAACAGTTCACCTACGCTTTTCTATATTCTCCACTGCACCACAGCGGCTGCTATCAAATCTTGGGAGGGGGTGCTGCTGTTTACTAGTGGTCTCCTGGAATCTTAGTCCAACACTCAAACCACTACATCAATCCAGCTTGCTAAAATTTTGTAACTGTATAAATAAAAATAAACATGATATCACCATGTGAGAAGCAATCCACAGCCTGGAATTGCTAAGTGTTCAATCTAGCTACTTGTAAATGCCTACTTCCAACTTCTGTGTGGGTTTGCATAATACATAGTATAGTTCCTTAATCTTTTTTATATTTATCAGAAAAGTTATCAATGAACACATGAGGACCCAAAGGATCTCTGCCTACAGTGAATTCTGTTACATGAGACATGCTTCCTCACTAGTGGTAATGGCAATGATATGCAAGAGTTCTTTAAAACTCTGGATACACATTTAAAGTATTGCTGTTCAAAAAAATATCCATGAGTCATGTCATTTCATGGTGTGTCCAAGATAATGGTATGTTTTTACTGAAGTAATATCTGTAAAGTATAAGAATGTTATCAGGCCCTGGCTTTCATTTTGTGAAACAAATAAAAGAAAGCCATAAACAGTCATTGGACATGAAACAGAAATGATAGAAAACAATGGAGAACTCATCAAAATGGTTATTTCTGGTTACACAGGTTAGAAATAAACTGTCAGAGACAGTTTTGCCTTAGAAAATAAGAAACAACATAAGAATTTGTATTTGTACATACATACAGAGATGACCTGGTTCATACCTGCTATACATATTTGTACTTAATGACAGTACCAAGCATGGGGGAAAAGGTCAAAAGGACAAATCTCATACCAGAATATTTTATCCAACATTTCCTTAGTCATTTTTGGCATTACAGTAGGTTGTACCTCACATACATTTACACACAGGGTAAACAATAGTCCTCAACAATATGTACATGGAACTGCATCAAGAAAATGAATTAATACAGTGAAAATGAGTTTCCTACAGTAATAGATATGCAGTTAGTTTTCATAAGAGAAAGAAAGAGAGTGAGAGAGAGATTTCAAATTCAATGACCTTGTTTATGCCTTTCATTTGTTCCACCGACATACACATGCCTGTATCTGCAAACCTCCCCTTCTATTTTATTCCATTTTATTTAACATCAGTTGCTTCCTGCTTTTAAAATTCTGGGTTCTGAGACAAGTAAGCCTCCATAATATATACATTAAAAATGCAAAGATAAAATATAATTAGAACTGTCACCACTATGACAAACAGCTGTACATTCATGTCAGATTGATATGGCCTCTAAACCATTGTATGGACAAATAGGTCTGGTAGTAAATAGACTGATTTATTCTTGACTGATGCAAGTCTTTTGTAATGGAATATGTCCTTTGCCTTTTCAGTATCACTAGGTGACCATGAAAGCTACAACCATGTGTTCAGAAAGTTCAAAGACAGAACAGGACCAGCTCCCAGGAATAGTGTTTTGCAAATCAGGTTATTAAAGTAAGCTGTACAGTAGCCTGAAGGACGAGCAAGAAATCACATCACTTCTTTTTCGATACCTCACACATTATATTAAAGAAACGTGCCTTTAAGGACAGAAAGCATATTCTGATGTTCCAAGTTAACATTGCTAGCAAATCTTTTTAAGCATATGGATCCACTGGAACAATTTTAGTGCAGAACTGAAAAGAGGATGGTAAATGCAAGAATAGTGCTAAAAATTGGTCTGCATCCATCTTTAGTATTGCCCATAATACAAGTTACATACTTTTATATGCAATTTTGTAATCATTTGTAGCAATATGTAGGTTTAATTAGCTTTCATTCATCATTAGAATAGAGTGACCTATTTTTAAATGTGAGTGAAATGCCTCTGCTTTGCATTTGCTTTATGAATTAAAGATATGGTCTTAGTATCACACAATCACTCTATTGTTATTATTAAATTTAAATTAAGCTCAAAACCATGGGAAAATATATTCTATTTTATTCTTTTTAAAGATATGGCTGCTTATTTTGTTAAAATAAATTCAATCTTCGAACATTATTGTAGTGCTAATTAACTCTTTGACACTATTAATTAGGAATTTCCACATCTACAAAGGACTTAGATTGCACCATGGTGTTTGGTTCATCTTGACAAGTTCTGCGCTCCAGCAGCTAATTATCAGATCTAGAGATGGTTCAAAATCATTCGGACAGATTAAAATATATGTAGTTATTTTTGTTTCTACAAGCTGAGAATCTGAAAGTAAATACTTAAATGAATCTCCAGCACATAAAGAAAAAAAAGGAAATATTAAAAGTGATTTACCTTTATTTAGTTTATTTTGCTCCATTATGTTGTACTGAACTGGTGCAACTTCTTGCTTCTGCTGTGTAGCTGGCTTCCAATGTTTCTCATTCGAATCACCACTACTGCTATTAACATTATTGGTGATGTTTGACTGGATGAGCTGAGTGGTGGCATAAGGTGTAGGCTGCCCTGGTTGGTTGACAAATCTTCCGTCTTTTAGATTTGGGCTATTGAAAGTTTTCATCTCATTGATTTTGTTGCTTAAGTCCACATCACCATAAACTGTTGATTCAGGCAGCATAAGATTTGTTTGCTTGTTTTCCAACTGATTGTTGTAATTTGCTATACAATCAGCTTTCCAAAGCAAGAAAGGGAAAAGTAGAGAGGACTGTTTTTAGCTATAACACATAGTTTATCTTTTTTTAATGTATGCACAGTGATATGATTTGTCTTTTTGAAGCAGAAATGAATTTGTTACAATATGGTTGCAGCAAACTGTAATAACACGAAAGTCTGAGCTGTCCTTGAGACTCATTAGTTCTAAAACAGTAAAGTTATACTGTACTTCCATATAATCTTTACAGGGAAATGAAAATGCAGAGACGAGGAAGTGCATACCTTTATATCAATGGAAGCTGGTAGCTCCTATGTCAATGTGGTAGTGAATCTGATCTATCTGGGGACCAGAGCTTTCCCAGGTGATGGACCTCTTTTGTGGATAGGGTCCAGCCCTTGGATAGCTACTTTGAAATTCAAATTATGGAAGTTATAAAAACACAAATGTTCTGGTTCCCAACTTTTTCACTTCTATTACTCTTTCCAAGAAGATAGTGAATGAAGAATGTCCTCCTGAGGAACTTCCTTCCATGATAGCAGCATTTGCTCACTCATCTTTATTACGTAACAAATATTATATCAGATTGCATTTGTGCTTGTACTCTAAGACGCTACTCTTCAAACTGGTGGTCCAAGGACTGGAGCCAGTCCATGAAACTTCAGCTTTTGGTCTCTGGAAGAGTGTCCAGAAAAGAAACAACAGCCAGCAGGCACAAATATGGTACTGGTTGCTTACAACATTAGGGGAAAAAATGCTTGTCCCCTACATCAGATAGTTTAAAATGCACTGCTCTGAGAAACATCTGTAGCAGTGTTTGATATCTGTCAATGGAAGTGTTACTGGGTTGCCTGTAACTGAGCCAGTATTTGACTTCATAAATAAAAGCAAAAGTGTCTAGCTCTGTGAGAATGCAACTTCAAGACAAGTGGGATTGCAAATTATAAAACAGAAGAAATGAAACACAGCAGCTGATTACTTTGTGGGGCATCTCAACAAAAGATAAAGAAATATACTGCACAAATCTGTAATTTCAAATACTATGTAATTCTTTGTAGGATGAAAAATGTCATACAGTAAAAGCTACAAAGCCTCATGACCACATTTAGGAAAGAATCAGAAACTCTCAAATGTTTTAGAATATGCATATCAGCCATGACTCAAGGAGCAAAATAAATGGAAATACAGAACTGTTGTCTGTTTGAACAATACGAGGAATAAATAAGATTTTAAAGTAATGAACATTGTTACCTGGTCGACTATATGTAGTGAGGTTACTATCACTGTTTCCATTGCCCGAGGTACAGCAATTGATGGAGCAGTCATTATGATTATTCCCAGTATTAGGCCATGTATCTGCAAGCCATGGCTGAGTAGCTGGTTCATTGATGTTTAAAAGACCTGGCCTTCAAAAGACAGAGTTAATAACAGTCATTTAAATAGTTTCACTTTCAGAAAAGATCTTTTCCAGACTTAAAGGTTCACAGTTATGTACTGAAAAATTCCCCTATCTTCACAGTGATCCTGAAATCACAATGACTTCCTGCATGAAAACAGGTGCCTCACAGAGTACTTAAAAGTCATGTCCATGTGTGCTATAGGAGCCCCCTTTCTTCATAAGTTTTACTGAGCAGCCCCCATTCTAACTATTCACTGAAAGTTGTAAAAACTTGTGGGTGTGAAGGTTGATTTTTCATTGATTCTGCCACAGAACAAGCTGTGTATGGGTGTTCATCATATATCCTCTCTTACTGTGAAAAGGCTTTTCTATTTTTTCAGGTATTTTAAAGGAAATTGTTGAGATGTATATCATTTATACCTGTTATTTTTTGCTTTTCTATTATTTATTACAATTTTGAGGTTAGAAAGTATATTTTCGATAGTATTATGAAACAGAAAGGTGATAACTATGTTTGGTAAAGAAATAAAACAGATCAGTAACATCTATGCATTGGCCTGCAATTGTAACAGTGAATAGTTTCACATTAAACATTTAATTGACTCACTCATGACTTTCTTTATATCCTTGGTCATCTGTCCTCCAAAGCTTTCTTTGCCTTGGTTAGTCACTTCATACCCACAGATACCATTCTCATCCATGCCCCTAATCTCTGTTGCTCTTATTCTCATTAATTTCTTGTCATCTCATGTCATTTCTCTTCTTCTAACCTTTCTTCATTCTGCCTCTTGACCAAAACTTTATTTTATAATCTGCTTGTCTTATGATCAATCCAACATTTTGTTTTCCTTTCTTGCCACACCTTTTATTTCTATCTATAATTATGCTGCCAAAATCACTCACACTCCTTTTTTTACTGAGACCATGTGATGTTCCTCTTCTAATTCTGGAAGAAGAAAAAAAGAACCTTCCCTGTCTTCTTGCATTTGGTGCAAACTCATTCTGCTGGCCTCTTTTGCTTTGCACTATGCTACCTTGCTCACTGGTATACCCTTGCCTGTGAATTTTGCTTTTCCAACTCTGTTACTCTGAGCTCCATGAAAGTCTCCAATTTTGTAAACTACTCATTTCTTCCTTCCCGCCCTTTATATATGGAACTCCTTCATGGAAGTTCCTTCCTAGTTGAGTCCTTCTCTCCTAAAAACCTACCTTCTGTGAAACTTATAAGTTGTCTCCTCAGCTATTCATCCATCTCTACTTTTGCTTCTCCATCCTTTGTTGCCCCTCCCATTCACTGATGAAATTTAGATGGTAGATTTACTGAAGAGAACCAGAGTACTTTATTTACTGGAACCAGGATCTGTCATGTTTTTGTTTTCTTACTCAGTAAAATATCTTGTACATTATTATTCAAGCACAAATAAAAATGTTTTTATTCAAATACTGTCTCATTTTGATTGAACAATTAAGTACTGCTTGATTTCTAAAATGAGATCACTTTCTAGATGCCAGACCCTCCTTTTCTGCCATCCCTGATTCCTGTTCAGATGTGAGTGGTCTGGTTTCATCATTCACCACCAAAGGAAAGCAATCTTCTTCACATAGTGCGTAGTTAAACTGTGGGATTCAGTATAACAAAGAATGGTGATTACTGCCAGCTTCTAAAATGTTAAAAGGAGATTGGGTGGGACTGTCAGTGGCTACTAATCATAATGGATATACATTAATTCCAATATCAGGAGCATAGTATGTTGCTATGCAGGAATGAGTGGGTGCTGTTGCTCTCATGTCCTACTTTTAGGCTCATCATGGACTACTGGTTGGCTGCATTTTGCAAAGAGAACACTGGACTAATTCAGGATGGCTCTTCCTATGTTCATAATTACTCAACCCACATAGTACTTGAAATATTTACAGAACTTCATTTGAGTCAAAACAGAATTAATAAGGTGAACTGAGTTCTATTGTGCAATCAGTTTTAAGAGTTTTATTTAATGGTCTAGAAATGCAGCCTTGGGTCCTATAGTAGGAGCAAGATAAAATGCATAAATAAATGAACCTTCTGTTCTGTTCTGTTGACTAATTTTAGTTATCTTTATTCATTTGTCTTATACTGCTCACAATTAAATAAAGCCTTTCTTCCTAACAACTAATTTTCTATGTATATGGATGGGATTGTTTCTCTGAATTATGGGAGAGGCCTCAAATCTCATGAGTGTCCACTAGAAGTCTGTTGTTTAGGATGTCCCCTGCTATTTGTAACCAGTTGATCAGAACTTTCCAAACTATTCATGTTGGTGACACACTGTTTGGATATGTATCATTTCGTGACACAGTCATTCAGTTTTACTAGCAATCTGGAGGTTAAACTAACCCCTTGTAAAAGATACAGACACACAAAAATTGTAATAATTAAATTTATGGGGACAAAACATATCTCATTAATACCTCTCATATATTTTTAAAAATATATGATTTATAAATAATAACATACATTTCCAAGATTGTTGTCATTTATGAGTAAAAATATGTAAATATGTGCAAAAATTTTAAAAAAATTGAATAAAACTAATAATTACTTACAATTTTAATGAGATGTATCAAGTTGACACAGCTTTTCAATATTTGGTGGAATATTAAATGAAGATGCTCGTATTTTGTCATCAAGTATTTTTAAGCTTCCACTTTTCAGTGAGTAAAGACCCCGGCAAGAGCGGTAGTGGCTGAAAAGGCAGCCCCCTACACCTGATTCTGGCCCATTGCTGTCACCCTCAGAGAGGAAAGACCCTGGCAAGAGTGGTGGCGGCTGGCTAGGCTCGGGTGGGGATCTTTCTCAGCCCAGAGAGATGACACACCTACACATTGCAGGTGACACATTAACGTGTCATGACACGCCATTTGGAAAGCCCTGCACTAGGTCTTAGAAAAAGGAAAATAAATAGGCATTGCAATGTATTTACATGTTCCAAGTGACCAACTCTACAAGCTTCATATTTCTAAAACATGGGATTTTACTTTTTAAAAACTGGTTCATTCAAACTCAATTTTTACAGCATCTGGCATATTTCAATTTCAGGTATGCATAATGCAGCCAACATTTTCACACTGTATTTCAATAATTATAGTAACAATTAACCAGAACAGGACACATTTCTTTAGCTTTTGTCATCTAAAGGTATCCTTACTCAGAGACACAATGTTCCCATAAAATATTTATATCCTCCCCTGTATCTAAAGAACATTATATACATGCTATTAAGAAAAGAGTAAATGGTCAAAATAAATTAATCAACATTTCTTTGTGTCAGAATAATGAAATAATTAAAATAGAACATGAATCTGACCCATACGTATCTATTGCACATTGGTTTCCTATGTGTTCCCAAATCCCTTTCTGTGAAGAACATTAAAAAAGTCTTGCTGGGAATTGCTTACTGTACATCCCATATTTCTAGCTAGATGCACATTATCATCAACCATATGTGCAAAGTACAGCAACTATTTATAATTTATTTCTATGTGGGAAAAGAAACTCTATAGTATGGCATTTGAGAGAGCAACCCGTCTCTTGTGGTTACCTACAAGAGATATGCCATCTCTGATTTTCCTCCCTGAAGAACTGGAATTCACCCGTAAGAAATGCAAACTAAAGAGTAAGGTCAAAGGATAGGAAAGGTACCTTTCTAAATTCATCAAATTGGGAAAGAGAAAGTTTTGATGGACACAAGTTAGAAAGCACTACTGGAATGGCAAGCTACATGAAAGCTTGGCAAGGCACAATACATGAGAGGTAAAAGCAGCATATTTCTGAAGTATTTTAAGTAACTTCACCAAAACATAACTGTAAGTCGCTTTCCATGGAGTATTTCTAAGTCTTACCTTTTAACTGACTTAGCTAGCAAAAATCAGCATTATCTCTAAGAGCAAAATATGAAAGAAGAGATCTAAATTCTCCAGGGATGGAAGAACTCTATCTACTTGAGTCAAAAGGAAAATATAATTGGATTCAATTAACAACAATAAAAAATGAATTTAACATATTGTGTTAATCTTTACTGTGCTCACTCCAGCCCCCAAACTGTAGCTTGAGGATCTACACTTAATAGAGGGCATTCTGTATTCAAAAGGATTATAAGAAGATATCCTGGTGTGTGTTAGTTCCATTTTCACCACTACCTTTGTTGCCATATTACCTGTATCTGCACAACATTCCTGTAAAGCATATCTATGGTTATATGTCCTATGTGAGCTAGCTGGCTAAAATGGAATCTTATCTAGTTTAGAACAGAGAAAGGTTCAACCAGCAACTGCAAGGAATTCTCCCTCAAGTCACCCTGCCATGGAAAATTACAAAAACTGAACTCCTGAACAGCAATAACTATTTAACATTGAATAGTACCAGTATGTAGGAAGCTGTCAACTAGACATAAGCATGAATTGTTCTCAGCATGGAGATTTACTTGCAGTTGGTCATCCTACATTTAGCAATAGCTGTAACGACACGGAAATCAGCTCAGGTGGGTATTTGTTAGCTGAAGGGTTCTGTAACATCATTCTCATTTAGATGATTGACTCAGACATTATTACCTTCTTGTTTAGCCAACAACCTGCCAATATCTCTCAGGAAATCAGTCTGGATATCCAGGTTTGTTGTTGGTTCTTCCATTTTAGATAACTCATTCCATTAAAGGTTGCTTCCCACCCCAAACCACATTAAATATTTAAGAGAATAAAGCTAAGTTCACTCTAGGGTAGGAGGCTGCTTCCATCTTTGACAAAGAAGTCTGACTCTTAGGAAGAAGCCTCCTGCCATGTGCTCTTGGAATCCTCTTAGTGAAATGCTGCTGAAATCACTGGCTAAGCTTTATCAGGTGCCTTCAAGTTGGAAGCATTGGGGTTTGATCTCTAGGCCAGGGGTTAACCTTTAAATGTAGATATAAGATTTAAATATTTATTTACATTTTCAAATATTTATTTATTCATTTATTACAAGCTTTGAGAGACTAGGATTAAAATCCCCACTCAGACACTGGGTGACCTTGGTCTCTCAGCCTCAGAAGAAGGCAAAGGAAAGCTACCTTTGAACAAATCTTGCCAAACCCCCCCCCCAAAAAAAAACACCATTTGATCAGTTCACTTTAGGGTTGCTATAAGTCTGGAGTGACTTGAAGGAACACAACAACAAAATGCTATTGATGGGGACGTTCTTTCTAGACATCATGTCTCCCCACTTTTAAAACTGACTTATGGCAACTCCAAAGCAAACCTAGGAAAAGCTGAGGGTCTTCCTGGCAAGATTTGTTGTCTTTGCCTTTCTCTAAGGCTAAGAGAATGTGACTCGCCTGAGGTCATCCAGGCCTAGTGGGGAATCAATCCTTGGTCTCCAGGGTTACATTCCGATGCTCAAACTGCTACACCATGCTGGATCAGATAAATGCTCTCACTCCTAAGTCTACTTTTTCAGGTAGTATTTCCAGATCCCCCACTTACTTCCTCTTTGGAATATGCATTTGTACTTTAGGAAAAGACAGTTATTGCTGTGACTTGTTAAACTATTTCTCTTTTTTTTCTTCTCCTTTTAACAACATACCACCTCTTGAAACCTTGGATGCTTTGTGATGCCTGCCTAATTCTTAAAACCCTTTCAGCCTTCTGAGTTTGTTTCTCTATTCTGAAGCAAATATTAAAATTAAGTATTTATTTCCATTATCCATTTATTGTTTCCCATAAGAAACTCCACTGATTATTTGCTGTTTTGTAATATGATATATATATATATATATATATATATATATATATATATTTTGACTTTTGCATGTTCAATAAAATTCCACCAGATAGCTCTGCGTGGGTAAGTTTGCTGTGTTCAATCTGTCTGAAAAATACTACTGGCAACATTTAAACATTCCTAATAGGTGAATATACATTGGCCTGCCAATATCAATGTGGTTGATCTAAGTCCTAATTTTTGTGGAGGGAACGTGGATGATGGGACTTAGGCAAACCGCACTAAATCCTCCCTCACGCTGCAGCTCTCTGACCAAACGTGGCTCAGAGGCAAGCAAAACAAAACATCCAGCAGAGTTGAAAACACAGCAACAAGAAGCGTGTGCAGCAGAGTATATCATGCAGCACTGCTCTGACCCCAAAAGCTGCCCATTAAGAACACTAGCACACAGTGTTGTCATCCAAAAATATACCTGGAGGCTTTTTATTCTTCAGTTCCAATATATACATCTGTACAGGTTTGCAGATCCTTCAACACAGGTTCAGCATTCCACCACCATATCAGGTAGAGATATACTCTGGCAAAACCTCCGGCCAGAATCAGGAAGACTGAGAGAAAAGCCTAGCCGAGCCTACCTCTTACATACACAGAGACTAGCTGATGTAACCCCAGCCTGGATTACATGTCACCATGGCTGATGAAACCCCTTGCCCAGGTTTCATATCACTGTGACTCAGCCTTCTTGTCACATCATACTTGCACAGTCATCCCCAAAGCTGTCCAATCCACCACTCTGGGCTTCACCACTCTGACCATAAGTCAATCTTCCGCTTTTCCACAAGAACATTGTACTATCCTGTGCTCTTTCCACATCAATGCCAATGTACTGCCTTAGACATCCCAAGTCCTTCAATCTCAACTTGTGCTCTAGCTGCTTCTGCACATGCTCTATTTGATCCACGCTCTTTGCTGCCACACACAGTTCATCAACGTAACTTACCAGCACAACACATTCATCACCAGTGCCCCTGGTGTACACGCACACATCAGCCACACTCTTCCGAAACCCTAACTTGCACAACTCCTCATGCACACACAAGTTCCAGGACCTGGATGACTGCTTTAACCTATAAGTGGCTTTCTTCAACCTATACACTTTGTCCTCTCCTGCACAATCATACCCAGGAACTTGCTTCATGAACACAACCTCATCTGGTCTTGCATTCAAGTAAGCTGTCTCAAAATCAAAGTGCCTTACTTCCATTCTTTTTCTCACTGCCAGTGCCAACACCAACCGCAGACTCTTTGGCTTCGCTGTTGGGGAAAAGGTCTTATCAAAATTTTCAAACCTTTCCTATGAAAACCCTCTCACTACCAACCTGGCCTTATGCTTCATGCTGCCATCTGGCAAGCACTTCTTCTTATACACCCACCTACAACCAACAACTTTCTGGTCCTTTGGCCTCTCCACGACCTCAAACACTTTCTTGTCCACCATGGATTGAACTCAGCATCCATGGCTCTGTTCCAACTATCTTGCTCCTCAGAGCACTTCAGCATGGCCTCAAAACTCTCAGGTTCCTCACCTGCCACCATACAAACCCTAGCTTCCTGTACCACAAACCAGTCAGGAGTTTTCCTTACTCTCCTGGTTCTTCTAGGTATGATGACCTCAGACCTGCTTAGATCGTCATCACTAGAACTGCCAGATCCCCCCTCCATTTCTGGCTCTGTCTTCACCTGGAACCTGGGTGTGGGGATGTCACATGTACTGAATGTGTCTGGTGATCTGTCTGGAGAAGCTTTGGGTGACTATGGTGTGATGTCAGGTGGTCCTGCCCCTCCTGTTCTGGGGCTTTCAACCTGCTCAGGCTCAAGTGGTTGAACAAATACTTCTTGGTTGCAATGTACATTCTCTCAACCACTGTGAGTCTCAAAACTGGCACTCCTCGAGAAAACCAATTTTCCATTACCCAGGTGGAACCTGTACTTATTCCCTAAGTAGCCAACAAACCGCAGCCTTCTCCATTTTGGTTGTCCCTTTCTCCTCAGTTGGCTGGGAATAAGCAAATTGGCAAACTGCCCAAATATTTTCAAAAGGGCCAAATTGGGTGGGTGTCCATACAGCATGTAGTATAGAGTCTGATTCACACTAGAACTCCACATCCTGTTAATCACGTGGTTTGCAGCCAACACCGCCTCAGCCCACAAACCAAGTGGGGACTTGGAATCTAACAGCATGCACTTTTCCATGGTCTGTAAGACTCCAATCTGCCTCTCTGCCAAAAGGAAAAAAACACTCCCACATGGTACTCCAAACACCGGAGTTTCAGCCAGAGACTTTGTACCGTATCACTGGCTACCACAAAAACCAACAGGGTTATACAGACCTGAACTGGTCAAACTGGTCCAAGCTGGTTAAGGCTGGGCTCATAACCTCTTTGGAGGGAAGGTGGATGATGGGACTTAGGCACACCACACTAAATCCTCCCTCATGCTGCTGCTCTCTGACCAAACGTGGCTCAGAGGTAAGCAAAACAAAACGTCCAGCAGAGTTGAAAACAAAGCAACAAGAAGTGTGTGCAGCAGAGTATATCATGTAGCACTGCTCTGACCCCAAAAGCTGCCCACTAAGAGCACTAGCACACAGTGTTATCATCCAAAAATATACCTGGAGGCTTTTTATTCTTCAGTTCCAATATATACATCTGTACAGGTTTGCAGATCCTTCAACACAGGTTCAGCATTCCATCACCATATCAGGTAGAGATATGCTCCGGCCAGAATCAGGAAGACCAAGAGAAAGGCTTAGCCGAGCCTACCTCTTTTATATGCAGAGACTAGCTGATGTAACCCCAGCCCAGATTACATGTCACCATGGCTGATGAAACCCCTTTTGTATCACTGTGATTCAGCCTTATTGTCACATGGGGATTACCTCATACTTGCACAGTCATCCCTAGGTGCTTTCCCACATGCACATCACAGTATTTTTAATTGGAACAAGGGTCACTGCAATCTTTTTCCAACAATTTTCCCATTCCCTGTTTGCTAAAACAGGTACATAGTGTCTATGAACTAAAGTTACTATGCAACCAAGTTATGATTTTATATTACAAGTACCCACAAGTCCAACTAGCAATCAGCACACAGTTGGCCCTCCACATTTGCAGGTTAGACTTTTATAGATTTGATTATTTGAGAGTTTCCTCAACCCACCTCAGGCACTTCTTTTCCGGGGGAATAATCCCTCTTGGTAGCTCCAATAAGGCAGAGCAGCCCTTTAAAAATCTGCCTCTGCTCCTCCTGCCTGGCTAGCTAAGAACGGCTTGCAGCCCAATTTCTCATCACCATAAACCCTCTCCCTATTCCCCCCACATCCAAGGAAGTTGATGGGCAAGTGAGAGGAATATAGGACCATCATGCCAACCTTCCCCCTTTCCTTCTTTTTTACCTAACCAGGTTTGGACCTGGGGTGCCCAATGTCCCCCTTCCTGCAGACACACACACCCCTTTTGATACTCACAATTTTTCCATTTTTGCAAGGGTCCTCTGACCTTAACCCTAGCGAACATGGAAGGCTGGTGAAGTGTGGCTTCCATGGCCATATTTGTGGCTGCAGGACCCATTTTTAACAATCTTCTTTTTGATCCTAAATGCCCCTAGGAAGATCCCTAGGAAGTGTGGAGGAGCTCTCAATAGTTGCAGAACCCTCATCTACAAGGAATGATATATCTTGAAAAGACTACTTGGCTGACTGGTGCACAGAACTAGCATCCCAGAAAGTGTCTGTCTACCTAGAATCCAAATTCAGAGATCAGACCAGACATATTCTTTAACTCACCAAGGTATTCTAGTCTATTTCACTTTCTGAAAAAGTGTCATTCCTAGGGATACATATGAATAAAGTAGAAACATAAAGGATTCTGAGAAAAGTATAGGTATAATGAATCATTCCTCGCCACCAATAACAATATTTTTTCATTCTTATTGAGTGAAGTAATTATTAACCTTCCTCAGTTTCTAAACAGCCGTATAGCATGAGGATGTGCTTTTGAGAAACAAATAGCACCATTTGGCATGTGGAACAAGTCTTAAAGGCCTTTAGATCCAACCATACTCCTCCCTCCCCTCACCCCATTTTCAGCTGAGTTTACCTTCTTGGAAACCAGAGATACAGAGAACTTTGAAAGTTACTAAGAAAAAGACTAACTATAAATACTAAACAAATGTGCTTCCTATAATGCAAAGGACATTAAGATCTGGTGAACTGGGATCAATCAATATATAAGATGTTTTCTCAATGGATCATTTGGAACACCACCAAATTTGATCAAAAATTACAGCTATAAAAAAATACTCTGCTTTATGCAGACATGGCACTAATTCCATCCCCTCTGCCTATTGGGTAACTCTGTGTGCAAATGTATGTAATGGAGAATATAGAAAGTCCTCTCTGAAACATCTTGCTTTTAGCCCAGTGACACTTCTACTCATCTGGAGTGACACTTCAATAGACTTTACTCATGTACAACATCAAACTAATTTGACAGTATGTGAACACATACGAAACTGACACACAACTGATCTGTTGCATATTAAGCTGCATGCCCAGTTGTGCAAGCATTAGTGTGCCACAAGAACAAACACACTGCAGCCTGCAAAAGTGGAAAAACAAACATAATTCTGTTGGTATAATTTTTTCCTCTACTGAGCTTACACTGGCTTTAGGCCACACTCCGTATGTAGCATGTCAGCTTGATCCTTGGTATTTCCAGTTTCACTTTAAAGCAGCATGGCTGGGAGAAACAAATTTTTCCTAAGAGATACCAGCAGTTAGGAGAGATACCACTGGACTGATGCAACGTAAGTCAGTTCATTATATCTTTGCTGCCTCTACAGGTTATACAGAGGTCTTCCATGAAAAACAAATGGCATTTGTGTAAAAAGAGAATTACTGCCTCCCCCACTGATTAGTTAACATAAGACTCAGCAATATCATGGTTTCACAAAACAACATAGCTTTAATTATCAATACTGTTAGTTTCCAGAAAGCCATAGTTACCTATATGTTATCTGTTCAGGGTTTTTTTTTAAAATGCTTATCGGACAAGTGTTGAAATAGATTTCTGATTAAATACTTTTCTCTTTGTATCTTTACACACCAAAGTATACCTGTTTTAATGCCTTTTAATAAACCCCTATATCAGCAGAACTTGCATTTTGAAGTTAAAGTGCTCCCTCTGCTGTTCGATTTTCTGAGATGCATTTTTGCCCACATAACCCAATGTAGCTAAGTTGGAAATGTTGCAGTTTGCTGAAAACCAGCAGGAAACACATTATTACCTGCCTCCACTGCTTACGGCTTCTCCTCCTCTTTGATACGTTACTAAAATGCAAAATAAAAATAGTATAATGGTTAATGCTTTGAATATATCCATGCTGTATTTGTAAACTAAACAAACGTCTATTGTTTTGTCACCAAATTACTGTTTTCATAATATTTCCTATTTAAGAAAATACAAAAATAATAAATGTGGAATGTGAACATGTACCTCCTTCATACCTCATAAATACCAGTTTAAGGTTTTGCTGCTGCTTTTTTTTAGAAGCAAAAAGAACAAGCTTTCTCAGAAACAGTATTATTTGATGTGTATCTATTATTTTATAAAAGAGATTGCAAAATATTAGAGCTGTATATTTCAAAATGTATGTACACGCAGGGAAGTAGTTCAGAGACAATCATGCCTGTACATTTTCTTAAAACTGACACAATCCCAAATAAACTTGCTGTACTTTAGCTTTCATGCCCAGATTATGCAATGGGTTAAGAAAATTAACCTCTGTGCAAATGATGATGGATTCCACAGCTATGCATTTCCCAAACTAGGAATGTGTTTTAAAAAGCAGCCAAATTCTGCTCCTTAGAAGAATCCAAAGTGGGGATCTGCAAGGCAGAGATAACTGCTTGCAGTGATTACAATAACAGGATTAAAATGTAGCAGCCAATGGTATGAGGGCTCTTTGCTCAGAGTGTTGCTAAAGACGAGGGCCTGTTACCGTTTAAATTCGGTGGAACTAAACTAGTTGGATTCTGAATTATGGAAAAGAAAACTTTTAAATTTTAAATACAGTCTGCATTTCAAAGCACTTCCTGTCAAATCTTCCTGCTGTCTGTTCTGCAGCTATTACTTACTATACCCATATTAATTCTCATATTTCTGTCTTCACAGTTTTAAAAATTTGTCTTCTGCGAGAAATCTGATATTGATTGTAAACATATTTAAACTTAAGCTTGTAAATGTGTATACAGCAATACTACTCATGTGCTTAAATGTGGGAGCTGAAAATATGGAACTTGGAAGATGAAAACATGGAATCTGAAAACTAATGAGGGTCTGTGAGAAACAAGGTGGAAAACAATTTTTAAAATTGGAGTGAGTCTTCGTAAATAACAGAAATATTTTCAAAAACCCAGATGAATCCATTTAATTTGATCCCCCCATCAATAGCATTAATATCTAAATGAGATTCATGATATAATAGTAATACCAATTTTTTCCATTGCAGTGACAAGTTATTATAAGTAATGCCTATATAATTGCTACTGTGATTGCTTCTTTTAACATTATGTGCTGTGGACCTTCAAGTCACCTATCAACTTTGGTGACCCCATGAATTTCATAGGGCTTTCTAAGGCAAGGAATATTCTGAGGTGGTTTTGCCAGTTTCTTCTGGCTGCTAAGAAATGCAAAATTCTGGACAGGAGCAGCTGTTACAGAGAAACTTGGTATGATTACTTGCTATAGGATATACTGTTAACAGGTAAACAACAGTATCTTGGCAAACATTTTGGTCTGTTGATTTCAGGATCAGCATAGTAAATGTGAGTAGAATAAAGTCCATTGCCGTAGTTCGGCTAGAATACCAGATTAACTTTAATAACAGAGTTACTTTGCTCTTTCATGTTTTCCTATTCCTGGTGTGTCCAGTTATATAAGGGAAGATGAAAAAGAGGAGGTGACACAGTATCACACAGGCACATGCCAAATTGTCAAGGGAAAAGTGCAAATATATACCTGTTGGTGTGAAGGTAAAAGACGGGACTGAAAAATCAAAACACAATAAAAACTGGTTATTAAGCTGAAGAAGAAAGAAAGACCATACCACATTAGTATAAATCGAAGCAGCAACAGGACATAAAGCAAGGGTAAATATATCCAGACATACCAATATGTGAATAAAACAAAATTTGTGATTTTAAAAAGGGGCTTATCTCCAGAGATATGCATTCTGTGAAGAATGATGTTCTGCTATAGTAGGCTCTTGAGAGAAATAGAATGTGGTTTAGCCTCTGAATGACCTTCGTTTTAGTGTGTTGTTTTGCTGCAAATCCATGTATGCAAAAATCTCACAGTGTTTTATCATTAGTTTTGTTTTTGAGAAAGATGGATGGTTAATTTGTTGAGTATTATCAAGATTTTGCTGAACTGTTATTTTCATTGCATCAAATAAATGCTTGATAGAATAGATCAATATAGGCACTTATGTATTTAGGAAAGAATTGACAATTAATAGGACTACTGATAAACTATAAAAGTAGAAAAGTTATATTTAATCTTAGCTTTGAAATGGCTTGTGCTATACTGTAACAGCAAAACAATGATGTTTTACTTTTAGATAATTATTTTAATTAATTATATGTAAGAAACACAGAATATAGGTAATGATAAATTTTTATTTTTATTTTTATTTTTGAGCTGTTTTGTTACTTTCAATGAATAACTCGTGATCTATCTGGACTCAAAAGTCTAAGAATTAAATAGAAATTGCTGAGAATAAAATGATTCTTTCTGAGAAAACCTTTACTCTCACAGCCTCTATAGATCTTAAATGAATCAATAAGACATCAAATCAAACAGCAGACCTCCAGTGTAACATCTACTCCATTTTTCCTAGCATACACTTTCTCTTCTTTTGAACAATAGAATATATTTTCTGTATTGCTAATGGGAAGAGGGAAGCCATGAAAAGCTTCTTAATTCTGAGGGGGAAAAAAGAGAAAAAGCAGCATAATACTTTCTGAATGGGTTTTGGCCTTGAAATTTAGGTTAGTAGGCAGGCCACAAAGGGATGATGGAATGACTAAGATACAGATGCACTAGCAGCTCGTCTTTTTTCTTTTTGTTCTTGCATATAGACCTGATTTTTGTATTAGGAATAGGGCCTTTAAATCTCTAAGGGCCAGAAAAGCCTAATTTAGAACATGTTGCATGTGTGCCTCTGTTCTTATCAAGCCGCTTCATTTCTAGCAATATTGCCATTGGAAAAAAAATGAAAACCTCTAAACAATTCAACCTCTGTCCTTCATTTGTAGCAATGCTGGTGTTTTTTTTAAAAAAAAAAATCTCAGGAAACCTATTTTATGGTCCTGCTGCTTCTTTTCAGAGTCAAAGAAATCTAGTGTTATCACAAAAAAAATAAAGCCATGTGATAAAGGTTTTACGCAAAAACACAAAATAGTGCATTTCAAATAAGCATTACTCATAAAAAACTATCTACATGAATTTGCAATACCAAGGATAAGAGAACAGACAGAAGGTTCCTCTCCTGATGTCTTTGTGAACTAAATACTAAATGTAAGTTTTGTTTGTAAGGCAATAAGAAAAGTCAGCCTAAGTGAAAGCTTTATATCTCAAAAGCCATCTTAATTATCAAAGCTTATATTAATAAAAATGGACACTAATTATGTAGGCAATTTTAACAGTTGTCAAAGTTTCAAGTTGAATGCTCAAAAAAGGAGAAAAAAAGAATTAAGTTAGTTCATGGATACTCAGCTTTTATACTAGCATGTCTGATTTGAATAACGACAGATTATCTTATCATTTGCATTTCCTTGAAGATATTTTTCCCTTGAAATATGTTTGTTAACTTTGTTTCAGTGGGCATTTATTGATATATATATAATTTTATAATGTAATGAAAATTTGTGGAGTCATAAGCCGAAATTTTGAAGACACACAAGACTGCACACATAATAAAATAACAAGATACCAGAATTTTAAAACTTGCATGCTATGGATTAAATCAACATATATTGAACTATTAGTTCAACATGACAGTATATGAAAGATATCATGGCATCATGCAATTAGTAAAGCTAAAGAAGAATTAGTAAAAACAGCATAAATAGACTTCAATTAACTTTCTCAGAAGAATTATAACCTACACAAGCTATTTTCAGTTCTAGTTTTACTGAGCCTAACTGTAATATTACTAAACTAACTGTAATATTACTAAACTACAATGTTGCTACTAGTTTTACCACTTCTGTATTACCTTGAAAGTTCTTGTGGAAAGGATTAAATATCTGGGAAACACTTTTGTTTTGTAGTGTACAAACTTAACTATTAGTTTCTGTAAACTCTGTAGCTCAGTCCATTACATTATCTCACTTAATTATCATTCTCAAAGTTTTGAATGGTGAAGCACAGAACTGTCATTCAAAATACTTATTTTTATGAATAATAAGTGATGAAACATATTAATAATATTGTCATTTAATTTTTTTTTTTTACCGAAGATGACTAACTGCCAATACTAATGTTTTGCACTGATCAACATTTTGTTACTCATTTCACATAGACAAAAATAAAATAAAACATTATATTTAACATGTTTAAAAGGAACAGTTGGGGCCTCATTACTTTAACATGTTATAAGCAATAGCTGAAATTCACAATCACAAACAACAACCCTGAGTTACATACTTGTAACTGCTTCATATTCATGATCGCTACATATTCAATAGTGTAGACAATACATTAAGTCCCCCAGTACTAATTTACTGGGCATTAGCTGCTGTAAGCGACAGGAGTCTGTTCTCCTGTAGATCAGGATGCAGCATATCATTTTCACCACTTCCTGCAAGTGATCTCTGGGACAAGGATGAATTGTGACAGGGTTTCTGCTTCTGATTGTCATATTGGAGACTGCTGGTAGGAGGGGATGTGGGAATGTCAGTCTATTTTGTCCTGATTGACAGGACAACAGACCTTAGTAACTCACAGTGGCTGCTGCCCAATAAATTGTCAGAGAGGGGCAGTTAGGCCAGCTACTAAGCTAAGTAGCTGGTCTAGAATCTTGGCCAGTATTATTTTTTAAAAAAATGTTACTTCAGTTAAAAACTCTAAAAACTCTATAGACTATAAGCACATAGACATCACACAGAACATTGGTATGTTCATGGCCTAGCATAGTTAATGTCAAGTTATTCTGATACTTAATGGCCAGTGAAAAGGAGCTGGTACTTTTCTGGGTGGCATTAGCATGTTCCAAAAGGACAAGATGTGAAATTACTTCAAATCTACAGTTTGGAATTTGATCTTAAAACCTAACTGCATAAAATATTTTTCAGCAGTCATTCAGCTCTTTTCAAATACATCTCTGGTTGAGAAAATCATTACCCTGTGATTTCATTTATCCTTGGTGCTATGGTACCAGTATGCCCTGGGAATCCTGGCTCTTCAGATGTTTTGAACTTCAATGAGAACTAGAGTCCTAAATGTCTGGAGGGCCAAAGGTTCTCCATCTCTGCTTATGCTAGTTCTATTCTCTCTTTCTTTTATCAGTGAAGTAAAGACATTCACTCTATGTGTGGTGCTAGTTAGGGACAATCGGCAAGAAACTCAATTCCCACAACACTGAAAATTCCATAATTTGGGAGCCATTTGACATTAGTGGTGTACTGTCTTTGACATTACTGGTATCCAGTCTTAATCTTCTTGAGAGGCTTGGAGTAATCTCATTGCAACCATCCATATCTTGGAACAGTAGTGGCATCTAGTTTTTAGTATATTTATTTAGTGAGTAGGTTATGGCCCTTTCCGTTAGACAGGGACAGTTTCTCATATTTTTAAGCACCAAGACTGGAATACTGGAATATATACATCATATACGTTGTCCTGATGACTGCCTAAACTAGTCTTTCCCAACCTAGTGGCCTCTGGATATAATGAATGCCAACTCTCATAATCTCTAGCCAACAGAGCCATTGATTATGTTGAGCTGGATCATAGAATCTGGAGTCAGACATTTGGAGAGAACCATTTTGGGGAAGGATAGTTTTAGAAATGTTGGACAATACAAGCAACACATAAGCACAGTAGTGGCTTGTTATACGAATGCCTCAGGAACAGCACTAGTTTCTATTTACAAAAAAATATGCTATGTAGATTGACCTATAACACAATTAATTATAGATTCAGTAAAAGACACCTAGAAGATTGTCTTCTATAATCTCTGCTTTCACAATATCCTCAGGGAACTTCCTTGATATTACTGTCTGAGTTGGATACATAAGCATATTTCTTGGTAATATTTACAGTGTATAAAAAGTTCCTAGCATTTTTCTAGTGGTTATATAAGACAACTGTATTTGGGTTTGTTTTGTTTAGATCAGTAAGGAACTGTGGATATTTACTTTTTTAGAATTTATATTAATTCTAATTCTGTGAATTTATATTGCAAGATTGTTCTAATTTGGTTTTTCATTGAATCAATCCAGTGTTCCAGAGATCAGAGCAAATGAATTAGATTTTTAAAGTCACAACAAAATACCTTTTCTGATACCAGCGTAAGTACTTGCAAGTCCATTTCGTTTCTTTCGATGGCGGTATAACCAAATGCTGAAAATCAAGAGGATAATCCAACAGGCAACACCAATTCCAGCAATGAATGCTGGTTGCTTTACAACATCTGAAATCTGTTGGGCTAAACTGACTTGATCTTCTGGTGACACAGGGTTTCCATGCGAATCTGAAAGAAGATAACCAATATTTACAAATGTCATAAGACTTGAATTCTGTGAGTGCCTCAAATAAAACTATGTTAATTATAAGATATAAAAGACAATGGCAAATATTTATAATTGTTATTACTCAGTGAATATTACATCAGAGATATAGGCCAACCTAGCCAAGCAGAGATGTAGTCTGTGCTAGTAAAAGGATGACACCTTCTAAAAAATTTAGAAACTGATTGTACGAAATATCCCAGAGCTGCTTTCCTCATACCATTTGGCATTCCTTTCTTACTGGAACTGTACCTCTTTCTTAGTAAGTCCCTTTTCACCAGCATGACAAAGAAATAAGAAGAAATGGAAGAAATAAGAAATACAGGAAGAATGTCAACGTGTATGTTTTCAGGCAGACAATGATTCAATAGTACCATGGCTTCAAAATGTTTTTAAACAAATAAGCTGTTAACAGGATGTCTCTTCTGCCATTCACAGAATCATAGAATCATAGAATCATTATATTGTAGCAATGTATTTCCCTACTGTGCCATGAAAATCTCTCACCAACCTGTCACAAAAAATAACTAGCGTACCTTAAAATTTCAAGGAACGTAGAGTTTTATAAGACAAATACAGTGACATCATAAACCACATTCCCATGTGTAATTACCTACACAGTTCACGTACTGAATGCCTCATGTATGTAGAACACAACAAAATTCTGTCTGAACCTTTACTGTTGTATGGCTCATATTATGAGATTTTATTTGTAAGCTGATTAGCATGGTGACAATCATTTAGCTTCTCATTTCAGGTATTTGCATATGCTTTAATATAGAAGCAGAGCATCTCTATATACCCTTCTGTGGACACGAGTATCAAAAAGTCAAGCCTGCTTGGTTTTACAGATAAGCCTCACTGTAAATTTAAATATTCATGAGTATACAGTCTTCAATATAAAGATCTGTCTTGAACACTATGAAGAGTCTAGTATGTATTAAATCCACATATATTCAACAGTTTTTATGTCTACTTCAGCAGCTATCACTCCTTTGTGAACAACCAACTGGTGAAGGTGGGGAGAACCTGATGATATGGGATAACAGCAATTCAAATACAATAATAGCTGTGCAAATGTATGTGTATGTAAACACACCAAGCCAAATAAAGATACCCATGTGCAAATGTACAAAAGCTTGAAATAAATTGTTTGGGAATGCTAAACTATTACAATACAATCAGTGTTGTGCATTCACAGAAGCAGATTATATTCACAACAGATAAGAAACTAACTGTACAAAAGGCCCCAATTGTACTTCTGCAGCCACCTAGGGGATCATAGAGGAAACAGTGTCTCTCGCAAGAGCATTATTGGGCCTCTGTACAGTCCACTGCATGAGATGCAGCTTTACACAAAAGAACATTAGGGAGTACAGATACTTGCAATTGTGAGCAGATAATTATGAAAGGCATGTTAATTAGTTCACAAATCACACCTCATAAGGGGAGCTGTTAAAGCAATAAAAGTTCAAGGAGAGTTGCTTGTATTCATTACACTTAGGATGTCTATGGCATGAATATACACTTAAACATGTATAATTACTTGAGTGAAATATCTTATAAATACATAATATTTCTTACAAACAGTAATCTGTGTAAATTTAACATTTTGTGCAGAAACCCCCCCCCGAGATGCCTCAAAAATCCATCCATTATATAATGCTGGAAGAACTAGAGGGGAAAAAAAGGAACTTATTTAAAGCTTCATCTACTGTCAACTATTGTGCATCCACATGTACGTAATACAGGAGTGACCCCGCTGAGTGACCTCACTGCATTTTTGGCAAACACACAATCATCTCCCCTAGAATAGCCTCATGGCAAAGCAGTATGTATCATTTTTAGTTGAAAGGGCAGTGTACAATGTGCACTAGCTGGCACTTGTGACAATAATGTGCACAATGAGCAGTGGCTCACACTCATGACCTTTCACTCCATATTCTCTAAACAACTTTCAAAAGTTTTTTTAAAAGCAAAGGACTGTTAATTGCTGTGTATTTTAAGGGACTGGTTTAGGTGGGTTGGTGGGTGGGGAGGATTGGGTATGTTTTTAATGTATTTTAATGTATAATGTATGTTGTTTGCTGCCTCGATCCATGTGGAGAGGCGGGATACAAATACATTTATTATATTATTATTATTATTATTATTATTATTATTATTATTATTATTATTCAAATTTAATTAGAGAAACACACAATGAAAAGAAGGTGATCCATCAATAAGTGTGTGTGGGGTGGGGAGGATACTAAGCATTTAAAGAAGAAAAAAACAGAGTACACATTTGCAATAGATCAAACTCCCACCCCAAAAGTAAATCCCTCTTTGGAGGTCCTTCTGTAGGCACTCTGTGATTGCGCAAGAAAAACCCACAGGCAATGTAAAGTGATTTCTCTTTCTTCAGCTACTTATATAGCAAGGAAAGAATTTGAAATATGATGACACAAGGAAAGTAGAAAATGAAGGAGAAGTGATCAAAGTTGTCCTTTCTCAGATCAAGCCAACGGATGCTTTGAACTACCACTCCTAAAACCTATCACTTTACATTGAAGTACCGCCATTCTTTCCCAGAAGAACTAATGGGTGAGTAGGAGAGTGAGATATGTACTCAAAAGATCCTGAAGCTGAGATTCTGTCATGCAAAGGCAGTTCATCCTTGAACAGAATTTAGCCCAGCAGAGATATTAGGGACACGCATATTCTGGACACAAATCACCATGATATGAGGTAAATGGGGATTAAGTTATTTAATTAAACTGAAAACAGAAGTAGCACACGGTCAAACTGGAAACAGTGCATACGATAACTTTCCTTCAAGCTTTTATTTATACTGCAACATGGCTATGGGATATGAAGATGTAATTGGGGACAGCGCTTTCTCTCAGATTCTCATAGAAATAGACTCTGAGCTTGTTTATCAGGAAGAAAGATACAGTGACAAAGAATTCTGGGACACTATAATTCTAGGCAGACAGAGAGCAGAGAGTCTGACAAATTATTGACAACATCTAATTTATGAAATCAAATCAAACAGATAAGACAGAAGCTGCTTTGGTTCTGAACTGGTGCTTGTTATGAGTAATGGACTGGATAAGGACAAACAAACTGAGCCTTAATCCAGACCAGACAGAAGTGCTCCTGGTTAGCAGAAAGGCAGGTTGGGAATAAGGATTCAGCCTATACTGGATGGGGTTATACTCCTGTTGAAAATGCAGGTTTGCCCCTTGGCTGAGTCTGGAAAAGCCCAGACTTTGGCAGTGGCCAGGAGTACTTTCACATCATTAAAGTTTATGTGCCAACTGCACCTCTTCCCTGAGACCTTGATTCTGGCCATGCCTTAGTTACATCCCATTCGGATTACTGTTACCTGCCCTTTTAGGATCTGCCTTTGAAGGCTGTTCAGAAACTAGATTGTCCAAGGAGCTGCAGTCAGCCAGTGCTGACTACAGGTAACACTCAATTCCTTTGTTATAACAGTTCCACTGGCTGCTGGTCCCTTTCTGGATGCAATTTGCAGAGTTTGTTATGATTTACAAAGATCTATATGGCTGAGATTGAGATTATCTCAATCACTGTATCACCCTATATGCATCTGCCTGTGTTTTCCAGCCTTCTGGAGAAGCCCTTCTATTCCACTACCCTCATAGGTGTATCTGGTGTGAGCACAGAAGACAGTCTTCTTGGTGGCTGCTCCCAGGATTTGGAATTCCCTTTCTAGAAAGGTTAGATGAGAGCCTTCTATGCTAGCCTTTCATAAGCAGATGAAGACCTTTTTTACTTCAACAGGCCTTTTAGAGCTGACTGCTCTAGGCGAACATGCTTTTCATGTGCTGTGTTGTTTACATTTGTTCTTTTTAATGTTTATTTTTTTTACTGCTTTTAACTTTATAAATAGTTTAATTATATTTTAAATTTTGTAAGTCATAATTTTAAAAACTCCATCTATTTTAATTTTTGTAAGTTACCTTGAGTAACCCTGAATCCCTGACTGGGAAATATAGTTCCGGACTGGAAAAATGGTGGGCTTCAAACAACAACGTCAACAACAACAACAACAACATCAACAAAATCAAGAACAGAAAGAATGGGAAGAAAATCTGCAGATCTTCTATAAAGTGAAAACAATCTTTCTTGGTAGAAGCAAATTCACCCAGTGATTCTTTTTGCATGATGCCTTTCTTAATAATTTCTAGAAAACACTAAAGCTATATAGAAACATAAAAGAAAAGAAATCAACAACATACAGGAAACATGAAACATGTGAATATAAAGTTAAAAATAGAGAAGAAAGAAGAGACAGAAAACAGAAAGAATCAATTTTCCTCTTTCTTTTAAACAGCTTAGAGCAATCTAATTGATTAAAGTCTTTCAGACATCATATCCAACACTTTACTTCTTCCCCTTCCTCTAATCAAGCTTTCAAAACAAAAACAAAAACAAAGAACCTCTTCTGCCCACAGTTAACTTATTTGCTGCATTTATATCTCACCTTTCTTCCAAATGGGATCCAAGGTAGCTTCCTGTCTAGCATAGTACCTTAGTGTTATGATAAGTGAAATTACATGATAAATGACTTTAATACTACATACCACTTGCTGACTTAATTACATAATAGTTTTACTAGTAAAAACTGCAGTGTATTACATGTTATATAGCGTTTCTAACTTCAAATATTTCTATGCCATCTTATGCTATAAAATCCTTTACAATGTTCTGTAACTCAATCCAGATTTCATTGCCTCATGTCCGTAACACTTTCATAACCTAATTTCAGCCAACTCTATTTCACTTTGAGTGAAACAGAGTTGGCTCTTTCCTTGTAACCATCCTATCCATGGACTTTTCCTCTGCAGCTCCTCAAATTCCCCTCCTTGCCCTTTACTGCTATTTTGAGTTAACCTTCACCCTTTCAATCATACAGGTTAAATCAATTTAGTTTCATTCAGCAATCCTAGTAATTTGATTACAAATCAGTTTTGTAACCCCCTTTTCCCTCACCCTTGGGCTATCATACTCTTTCACAAATCAAAACTTCATGGTCAGACTAACTCAGTAGCTCCCTCCATTAACTCAGTTGACTTTGTCTTGCCACATAATTTTCATCCTCTTTCACTTCATGTTTTTAATTTGTGTACCCCCCTCTTCTTTCACATCTCTTTGACAGCTCCTTGATCTCATAGATCTTGTTTCTCAGGATCTCTTTAATATTCCTTTCTAGATTTAGGAATTCCAAGCATGATTCCTCCATCATCCATTGTAAAGGGTCCTGAGAATGTTCCTGGGAAGGTTCCATCTTTCATTTAGTCTAGCAGTTTCAGAGTTAACAACTCTCTTCTCTCAAGTCTAGCCAAATACCATTAGCAACACAATTTTATCAACATCAAGTAGATAATATCTGCACTTTTTCATGCTGTAATTTCTTACTAAAACCCAATTCCATCTTACAAATAAAGTATCACTCATTCTATTCACAAAACACATGCATTTAGATCCTGAAATTTTATTTTTTTTAAAAAAAACCCTAAACCTTTGTTTTACTACTTTATTTATCCCAGTTTTGTGGGGTGAACACACTTTCTCAGCTCTTGATTGCAAAAAGAAGAGAGTTGTAAAAGCTATTCTATTTTAATTGGAAAGATTCTTCTTTTTTAAAACTCCAAATGTTTAAGTGTTTTCTTTAAGAGAACAGGTTGTCAATATAGTGCTCAGATCCTCAGATTTAAGCAGCTGTGTTTCACAGAGAGGGCAAGATGTGACTCTCTCTATCATTCCCATTCACAACAAAATTACATTTACTAACATTTACCCATGATAATGGGTAAACCTCCACTCCCCCTTTATTCTAGAGGGAGTTTCTCTGGCTAGAGACTCCTCTGACCAGCACTTTTGCTATGCAATTCTCCAAGTTGCAGCTGAAGCATCTGCCTGGCTGGCCTCATTCCGCCTGATGAGAAAAAAGCAGAACATTTTCTCATCCCCCATCAGTTCTCAAATGCAAAACAAAACAGAATTTAAAATGGCTTACCTAACTGAATAAACTGTGGCTCACTTTTCACTCCAGCTCCAGCTCCAGTACTTGCTGCCACTTCCACACTGTATCTAATACCAGGAACTAGGGAAGGAATAACTACAGAAAATGTAGAACCATCTACTGTCTTATTGATGTGATATCGACTTTCATTGCCAAGGCACCAGACCTGCAAGAAATAAAGCAACTCTAATGTGCACAGGTTTGAAGAGATATAAAGATTCAAAAATGTGCCATATGGTATTTCCTTCTTTACATAGCAAGCCAAATTTAGCTAAGTTATTAGATCTGTTGCAAAAGCTGTTAACAAATTGATGTAAATACCAATAAAAATAAATTGTTTGAATCACCATGTGAATGAGGCTACAGACCTGATAATATACAACAAATATCCCCCCCTCCGTTAGCTCATTTGAAAATTAAGGGCAGTTCATATGGAAAGCATTAGTGCAACAAGATTCAACAGTCTACAATTGTGGGAAACAAACTGTCATGTGCCTTCCTAGGAATCTTTGGCACCAACATATTGGAATTCTACAGCTTTCTTCAGGTGCTACAGAATTGCAAGCATGGAGGAAACATAAAAAGCCTATTATGGTCCCAACTTCTGTATCTATGACCTTTCTGTGTGAAGCTGAAATATAACCTGAAGCTTGTATCTAATTGTGTTCAGCTGACTGTGATTATAGATGCTCATGTGATCGGAAACCCTAAAAGGAAGGTCGCAGCTGGAAGGGGTTGGGCTTGAGTGCTTATTCTCTTCCATGCTTACAATTCTGAAATGTTTGAAGACAGCTTATCATTTGACTACTTTGTAGAAAATGCAGTTGGATCTATAACATTATAAACAGTGCTTAGATGAAACACTCAAACAGAGATGGAGAACACATTTTAAAATTATATACCCAGTAAACAGCACTTCTACTCAAAATTACTGAAAGTAGGAAACAAAAGGTAATATGGGAAATATCAGTAAACTATAAATTATATAATGCCAAAACACTTAAAACAGCAGCTCTCAATCATTTCAGCAGTATAGTGCTGTGACATAGTAAAAACTATCTCCTTCCATGTATTCGCCCCCCAAAACTGAAGTTAACCTTATACATTTTGCTTGCATCTGCTCATCACAAAAATTACTTTGGCTTGGGAAAGGACACAGCCTTCTTTCTTATGACACTTGGGATATAGAGAATATGCAGAAATTTTGTCATCTTTCATGGAACATTTTTATTTATACCATGATAGGCCACTTAGGACTTTAAAGGTTGAAAACAGAATTGAAGCTAAAAATAATCTATGGTTGGTATGAAGGATACAAGACTGGCATTATGCCAGCACGTTTGTAATGCTGGACATGGTTTAGAGTAAAGGTGTCTGTCTGCCATTACTGAAATGTACACAAAAGCATGTGGGTTAAAACCACAGAAATTGTTCTTACTATGGGACATGTCTTCAATAAAATATTCAACCCATTCAAATGATGCTGCCCCGCCTGCCCCATCTCCCTCGCATGAAAAGTTCAATTGCCCCCTGCTCTGCATTCTTTCAGTCAGCAGCAAGGACTTTTTCATACAGGCAAGCCTTTGTTTTTTAAATCATGTGGAAGAAGTATATTTTCCACAAGGCATGCTGTATTTTTTAACTTTTTTAAAAAATATGCTTTCAATTATTTTAACTATGTGCCTTTGAAACAGAACTGTTTGTTTAATTTTCTAAAATTCTGTATAATACAATTTTGGCTGAACTCTGTTTCAAAATTGTTCTAAGCTGCCTTGAGTTCTCTGCCAGGAGAAAGGTGGGCTAAATAAATAAATAAGTAGATGATACATGACTATAGTTGTTTTAAAGAGGCAGACACTTTTGGTTAGTGTTTCTAGTTTTGTTATTCATGTTGAAACATAGTTTCCATGTGTAGTTGCAAATGCTCTTTTTTTTAAAAAAAAGTTAGGTGTGTTTTGCTTCATTTAGCTTTAGAGAAGAAAAGGCTTTAGAAAAGACACACCTCTTACTTCCTTGCTGCTTGTTACACTGTCTCCTTTTTTCAAGGTAACTTTCAAAAAAAGCTTATGCAGGGGACTGCGTGATAGCACTGAACAGAGGTACAGCAGTGAATATAACTAGTCCTCAAATCGAACTACAGCCCATGCAAAGTGAAGATATACTTAATTTGAATTAAGTAGCCCTATTTGAGTGTAAGGTTGCATTTTGAACAAGTGTTTTAAAAATCCTACTAGTTCTACTTTAAAGTTACATAGTCTAATTACTTCAATGAGAACGCCACAAAGAATTAGAATATTGATTCTTAGATGCAAAAGAAAATCCAATACTAGAAAGGGAAAACATATAAGGGAAATATCTAAATATTGATATATATCACTATTTGGATATTTAGGTTTTGTTATACATTGGTTTTGTTATTGCTGAAGGATATAATTCAGTAAACACATTTTACCTAAAGTAGTTCCTAAAGCACACTGAGGATCTGCTATCTGCTCAAATGTAAGAGTAGTTCCCTTCTCTAAAGCCCCTCCAATCCAATAACCATGAAGTATCCCTAGATTTTCAAATATACCTGCACTTGGAAAAGTAGATCACAAACGAAAAACTGATTACATCCTTGTCACTGTGTGGAATGAAAGCCTGTTTTCCTGAAAATACTAATGATAGTGTTTTTGAATGACATCAGACTGGGGTCTTTATGTAACTCTTCCATTATTTTAAAAACTCAGACATATAAGCAGAAATCAAATCAGAGATATGATTTATTTATCATGTTGGAAATGAATCCTTTCAATATATTTTTCCTTACATTACTTTATAAAATTTAAGGTCTGTTTAAGTTGTTAGCACTTAGTATTTTTTCCCACTAAAGGTAAAATGTATTTCAATGATTCAGTGTGCATATATTACTTTGTTGCATTTTATTATACTGACAACATAATTTGTCTATGCACAGATACAGCTCCCTTTTCAGCAAGAATGTAAACACTTGTGGGTAAATTTTGATTACATAATTTGCTTATACATGTGTAATTTATACACTGATGTGTTCATCTTATTTAAATATTTTTAGCAGGAACGTACTTTGTAAAAGAATATAAATATTTTACACATGGAGAATAACTTAAAATACACAGTGATAATCATGTCATTGCACTTTGATTTTCACCACCAGATGGAGCCAAGTAACCACAAACAAGATCTCAATATTACCTTACCTATATTTTGCTATTATAGGTTACCTTGTATTCTTGAACCATTCCATTCTGTGTGTCCTCTGGGGAGGCTGCCAAGTAATTACAATTGCTGTGCCATTTCCCTCATTCTTGGTTACGGAAACACTTTGCGGAGGAGCACTTGGAGCTTATTTGTGGAAAGAAGCATGATTGTGATTAAAGCAGCTTTTCAGTAGTGCCCTTAAACAGCACTTTTTAAAAATTCGTAATTTGTTAATTTTATTTTTTAAAAAGAACTTCCTAGCATTGCTCATTATTTTAAGCATAAGAATAACATGTATGAGTATTTCAAGAGTAACATGTAACTAGAAACATGCTACTAATGAACTTTTTACTTACTAAACATGTCACTAATGAACTGTTTAGTTACTTTTTTTAAAAAAAACTTTGAAATATAAAAGCAACCTCAAATCAACCAAAAGCACTTTTTCAGACAAAGAGTCAATTCAATATACCAAAAACAAAGTTAAACTACATTATTTTGGAAAAATATATATATAGAAATATAATGCTGCTGCTTCATCATCCCTAAAAGTAACACATTACACATGAAGTGTTACTTCCACTTTATCCCCTCACTTCATTTAAAATTAAAACCACAGAAAACATTTGAGCTGAATGATGCTTTATGGTTTTTGCTTTCATTTATTTTTGTAGCCTTAAGCTCATCTTTAATTTCCTCACTGTATCCAGTATGGACAGGAAGTCCCCTAATGTGTGGTTTTCATTCCTTGAAGTATTATTCTTTGATGGTTAATATGCTGTCTGCACTAGATAGTGATTATTATGGAATCATTTGTGACCAGACAATGAACTCAACAGACATGCATAACTGAGAGAAGTGGCTTTCTTATTTTGTCAAACAATTTATCTTTTACATGTTTTTGAGTATTTACTTTTGTGTCAAACAAACAAATCACTTAACAATCAGCAATATGCACTGACAGTCTCTTAGTAGTAAAGGGCTGAGTTCCAATTTTAAAAATGTACTTCAAAGAAAATCAAGTAATGAATATGTCAAGGAAAAACAAGTCAAGATACTTCAAAAAGAAGAGGATGAAGACAGGCATGCCAGTACTTGCCTTCTTCCAGAGTTTTGGCAAATTTCACTTCACTATCAGCTCCTTGAAACTCATTAAAAAAGGGTCGTGCTTTAATTTCATAGTTTACTCCTTTTTTCAGTTCAGGAATGACAACACTGTTTTTTGTTGGTGTCTTCACTTCAAAAATCAGCCACTCAGAGTCACCTTGAGAAGCAGTTGTTGGTCTGTACAAAATTTTATATCCCTGAATATACTGGGATTGTTGGTCAACCTAACAGCGGAGATAGAACATGTCTTATTATTAACTGATTAGTAAGTATCATCTGAAAAGTTTTATGGGCAAAATACACTTTAAATTGCAGTAAAACCATGGTGTTCATCTATCTTTGCATTTTTATTTTTATTTTTTTATGATATTAGCATTTAGCTAACTTCAAATAGCAGCAAGGCTCTGGCTGTAATCTAAACAGCTGCTTTTGGAAACAACTCAAGGAACAGAACATGCTCAATGAGATTTTTTAAAAACATTCTTTGAACAGCAGGCTGTATGCCATATCATCACAAACTTCTTTTGAAAACTTCCCTCACTTCAAAATCTCTTTTTTGGAGAATGTAAAGCTGCTGATTGAATGAGCCAAAGCCTCCTGGCACGTGGATACAAAGTTGGGATCAGATGTAAGAGACCGAGGTAAAAAACCATATGCAGACAAGCAATAGTGTACATAGTTCTGCGAAAGTCGTTCTGTCTCTCTCTGACCAAGCTATTTCAGGAACAGCAATGAAATACATTTCTTTGCAGACAGAGAAGTAATATAAAAATAAATATTATTAATCATCTATTTAGTTGACATAAAGATAAGCCCACAATATAAGCAAAATCAGAATTGATTTTAATTGACCTAACATTACTGCAGTTCAAAAAGCAGAGTCATATTTTATAACAAAGTGTATCCATATTTCACTCATAAAAACAGTGAAGGAAGAAAGGTTGAAAATATAGCTGAAATGAGCAATGACAAATTAGAGCATTTGAAAATATACAACAGAAGGAGATCCAAAACTAGTTTTACTCAGAAATTGAACCAAACTATTTAGGAACAAGCCCAAAACGTTGAATACAGTTGGACCAGTAAAGGTGCTAAAACCTACTTATATGTTACAATGTAAATATTAATGATAATGAAAGAAATCAGCACTAGCCATTATCTCCCATCCAACCTAGGTATTTCTTATCAAAAGAATTAACAAATTCCTAACTTTACAGAATGACCTGTTTTCCCACTCCCAATTTTCCTTCAGCACAAACATCTGATAAAAAGGGGCTCCAATCCACAAAAGCTTATATTATAATTAATTTGTTATCTTTAAATTGTCACAGTATTCTTTGTCATTTTTCCATGAAGAAAGTGGATTAGAAAGGGCAGCCAGTTGGCACAATGTAGATTCTGCTAACTGTGTCTGGCTCAATTAAATATATCCAGATTAAGCAAATCACTTCCTCTACTCTCATGTTCTCAACTGGGGGCACAGCACAGAAAGATTGATTTTATCTTATCTTATCACTTAAGGGACTACTACTAACCCATTATTTTATTGAGAAAAGCAAAGCTATAAAATGAATTTATTAGCTTTATATGATTCTGGTACATTCATAACACTGTTCATTAGCATTTAGAGGCCTTTTTACATCACCTAAAATATTAAATTTGTCAATGTATGTTAATGTGCGACTACTGCCATGGACTGTGTAAGAGTTTAACATAAAAACAAATATGGGAGTTGTGTTAATCCAGCAACAGGTATACCTGGTGAATTCTACTGGCATCCTAACTCATTGGCTGGCATCCTATTAGTGACAAACACAAGCATAAGTCCATCTTACACTTGCATATGGTTGTTGTTGTTGTTGTTGTTGTGGAGGCTGGTTGTTCTCTTACTCCCTCCACAAAATCCAAAGGCCCCCAGCAGACTTACTGTTGTGTTCCAGCAAACCCTCTCCTGATGGCCATTGGTGAAGAGCAGGGGCCATCAGCGAAGTGTCTTTCTGTAATCCCATAACCAGACATTGACTGACAGCTTCATTTGTTGAGACATCCAGAGGAACCCAGCAACTCTTTGCAAAAGATGCCTGTGCTCGGCATCCAGTTTATGCTTGCATATGTATTCTTTTGGTCACTACAGAGGTTGGTATTACCTTCTACCTCTGTGATGTCAAAGACATCCCCTAAGACTCACTGTTGTAGCACAACAGCTCACCAACAGCCATTCCACTGCTGATGGAGAGTGGAAGATATCAGCAAAACATTTGGCTGTATCTCCACAGCCAGATGTAGACTGATGAGATCATGTGCTGGAGGACTTGATTGGAAGATGCCCTGCATACACATATGGCTAGGGTACATATCAAAACACTTCTCCAATCCCCTCCACTCTCCATCAGCAATGGAATGTCATGCAATGATGACCACAATGCAACGGTGAGTCTTGAGGATAGTGACAGGGAACCTGGCACACAGAACTCTTAGTAACAGTGTGAATAACTGCATTTATATATTGTTGTCATGTGCCTTCTAGTTGTTTCCAACTTACAGTGACTCTAAGGTGAATCTATCACAGGGTTTTCTAAGGGCTGAGAGTGTGTGATGTACTCATAATCACCCAGTGGGTTTTTATTGTTGAGCAGGAAACTGAAATCTAGTCTCCAATGCTCAAACCACTACACCATGCTGGCTACTGCTTATATATTATGGGCACGCAATGGGGACATACAGAAAGTATATCTGTTTAGACATATTAACACTAGATGTTGTGCTAGGTGGCTAAAACAATCTTTTTCTACCTTGATCATGCAATGTAACTCATCACTAAATCCATATATAATAGCCTAAAACTTTTGTTAATCCTTGCTACAGTAAAGCCACTGAATCAACTGAATTTACCAGCATGCTGATTCAACATTCAACAACTGCATGAACGGCTATACTTTAGTTGGACTGGAAAGAATACTTGAATGCTGAAGGAAAAACAAAGCAAGAAAAGCGCTTTTCAAGTGTCCAAAAACCGTTAACAGAAAGAATGCTTCCGAAGTCCTTTTCTTATTTTTTCCTGTTGCTTGATGGCACTTAGTGAGCAGGGACAGGAGAACTAGAAAAGGATCCTGAAAATTACAGCTTTCCAGATAGTTGGCTGCCTTATCTCTCCTCATAAAGTCACACAATGTGGGTGAGAAAAAAGGTCTGAAGCAATCTGGGATGACTACAGACTCTAGATCTTTGACCGCCATCTCCTCTGTCCTCTCAATGTCACACAGGTACATGTCAGAGCAATTTGCATGTTGCCAGACACTTCTCTCTATGCAAGGCCTCTTCAAAAAGTGCATAGTTTTCAAAGATGTTTGGCAGTGGGAATAAAATTGGTTAAATTATTCATTATCTCTTATGGGGATGAATAATTTAACACAGCACATGTCTAGTAGGGACTAACCAAAAGGATACCAGTCATTGTTACCTTAAAAGTTAAGTCTATAGGTATAATAACATCCATCATCCTCGTACAATTTTATGATTATTTTAGTCTTATTTTTTCAGTGAACTTTCAAAATGTGTTAAAAAACATGTTTTTTTGGACAAAAACTCCATAGACAAGCATGTTATTTACAACTGAGGAAGGATCTGTTTTAACCATTAGTATTCATCTATCTATCTGAAAACTTTAACAGGCAGTAGACACATTTGACAGAGATGCTGTTTCAAACTCTTTTACATAAACTCAGCAAACAAAACAACAAAAATAAGAGAGATCCAATGTTTAAAATCCCACAGTTTCTTTTTTAAAAAAGTATTTTCCTTTGTGGATTTATCAGTATGATGGCAATCTGAATATGACCACATATAGGTTGAAAAACAGTTTTTATCATTGCACATGTTAAACTACAGCTGTCTGGACAGCGTTTCTTTCAGGTCAAAGAGTATTGCCACTGAACTCTTGGTGCGATTTTAAGTGGTTGGTTAAACATGAGGCAGCCCACTGCAGGTGGCCCTTTGTGCAGCAATTCCCTCTAATTACCAAGTGTCACAACAGCAAACTCTTTCCTGTTCCTTGAAGACATGTAACATTACATTCACACCACACTATGGTAACAGTTAACTTTCATACACTTCATTATACACCTTGGGCTAGGCAGTAAAATAATTTTTGTCAGTGGTTAAGTGCTGCTTTATGAACAGAGTTCTGCACATGTGTAGTTCTTCACATCTGGAGTTCTTTTCCTACACTTCAATGAGCAGAATCAAGGTGGTTTATCTTTTGGTATGCATTTGAGGACAATTCAATATGACAGAAAACATTAAAAACAAAAAGTCAAGCCCACCACAGTGTAAACAACAAATAATCTAGTCACATCTTCCTTTACTAAAATCTTACCTCCACACAATGCAATATATTCCCTTTCATTACGCATTGTTGTACTTTTTTCTGTCTTCCTGTTTAACTAAGACTTTTTTTTTAATTTTCTTAGTCTTTTTTTTTTTTTTAACTAAGAAATATTTTTAGGTCTGAAACCTGCTCCATTTGCCAGTCTTCATCACATCCCCACTTTATACCTCCCAGTACTGGTTAAGGATCCACACGCAGTGCTTTGGTTAAATCACATTAAAAAAAAAGAATCCTGATGGAATCACAGATTTTTAAAAATACATTTAATGAATCTTTATTTCCTGCCATCTCCATTGCTATTTTGTAAACAGAAAAAAAAAGTAATCCATACATCAGGGCTTTCCAAATGGTGTGTCATGACACATTAGTGTGTCGCCTGCAGTGTATCACCTCCCCGAGTTGACAAAGACCCCCACCTGAGCCTAGCCCATGTCTGCTGCTCTTGCCAGGGTCTTTCCTCAGTAAAGGTAATACCAGAGGACCAGGCTTGAGGGGGCTGCCTCTCTGCCGCCACCATCCTTGCTGAGGTCTTTCCTTGCTGAGGGTGGCGGCAGGCCAGGCTCAGGCAGGGAGGGTCTTTCCTTGCTGAAACGAGGAAACTTAAAAATGCTTGATGATGAAATACGAGTGTCTTCATTTAATATTCTACCAAGTATTGAAATGCTGTGTTCATCCTGTCAACTTCATATATCTCATTAAAATGGTAGGTAATTATTGATTTTATTCAGTTTTTTTAAATTCTTGCACATATTTACATATCTTTACTCATAAATGACAACAATCTAGAAAATGTATGTTATTATTTATAAATCATATATTTTTAAAAATATGTGAAAGGTTTTCATGAGATATGTTGTGCACCATGCATTTTGTTATTACAATTTATATATGTGTCCGTATCTCTTACAAGGGGTTAGTTTAACCTCTGGTTTGCTAGTAAAACTGAATCATTGTGTCACGAGATGATACATATCTAAAAAGTGTGTCACCAACATGAAAAGTTTGGAAAGCTCTGATGTACATGGTCCTTCTCTGCAAAGCATGTCATAAAACAGTCAAATATATGTGCTTATGTGCCTAGACAGGACATTTATTAATGCTGTGAATGCTCATAAACAATTTTATCAGAATCTATTCAAAATTTATCTGGAAGATTTTACTGTATGCTTTCATAAGATTTTAGGACATTTATTTGTATAGGCTGCCATCATTTTTTAACTTTACTTACTGTCCAGTGAACTTCAATTGAGGAAGAAGAAAGGATTGTGGGATTATGGAGATGTAGAACAACATCACCCAGCTCTCTCTGCACTTGTTTGTGATCCACACCCTGACTGGTAGGTGGAACATCTGAAATAGTTTTAACAAGCAACTGTTATAGCCAAATATAACAAAGAGCTGGGGAAAGAATGGTTAGATGCCACCATCAACTACTTGCAGAAATTTTCACATGTAAGAAAAATAATATTGTACATATTTAACTATATTCACTATAGGCAAACTTGGAGTGAGAAGCTAGGGATAAAGGGCATTAAGTGAAGACTGTGAAAATGATGGCCAATGATCAGGGCTGACAAATCTTGTTTGGTTTTGGTTGTCAACCAAAAATTTGTGGCCAAGAAGACACAATTCTGCCCTAAGAGATCTTATATCTACCTTGTTTGTGCATCTTTGAAACATGACACAAGGCCAGATACAACACTCTGATGTTGCCTCCAAATCTGATACAGTGATGTGTAGCAGAGTAATACTGCCCCTTTTCGCTTTTCTGCCTTCTGGACCATGGGAGGTCCAATGATCCAGCAGGCTTCCATTCCTGTGCTGTTTCACCTACAGCTCAGAGCCAGTTGGGACAACGTTCAATCTGACCACGAAAATAAAGTACAATTTCTAGACAAAGTAGAAATATACAAAAGAATTGTACTTCTAAACTCGTTAGAAGCATTTTGTTTTAATTACAGCCCTTTCAGAACATCATATGTTTGTGTCTTGGTAGCACAATATTGACTTCAAGATCATTTTCTTGTACCTTTCTTTGGTTCTGGCTTGTCACAAACTACAGCTTCAACTATCCATCCTCTTCAATTACTGAAGTTGTTTGGCATGGGAGAGAGGGAAACCTCTAGAAGAGAGGTGGGCCTTATACATAAGGAAGACTGAGGATGCTAATTGTGGCTCCTGACAGCTCAGGAAAGTCAACTTACACTACAACTCTGGCCTTTTATCAAAAAATGCACAATAAAAAGAATCTGATTTGGAAACAGAGGTGTCCATTTTCATTTCATTTCTTTCCCTACAGCACATACTGTTCTGTCCCAGAAGTTTTCCCATGCTGAGGTCCCTTAATTCTTAGAATAATGCTTAGGTTACTATAACAAACTTTCTGTGATGCTGCTCTTTCAAAAGACTGAAAACTTCAGCTACAAAATAAAGCAGCCATTGACAGAACAGGAGGCAGGCACAGCTCCACTTTCCAAGGTCCAGAAGCAGACAAAAGGCTTTCTCTTCATCCCAACTGACACTGCCCTGGCCTTGGAGGGAGAGGAGAAAGAGTAGTATCCGCTAGACATAATCCCCTCCCATTCCCTCTTCCTTGTGTGTCATGCTTAGACTGTAAGCCTGAGGATGGAGAACTGTCAAAGTAACAATTTCTAAGCTGCTTTGAGACCCTTTTCAGCTGAAGAGTGGAGTATAAATACTCCAAAGAAATAATAAAAGAAATAATGGTCTGTTATCTGTTTATATACCATATATGACACTGATCTTGTTCCATAGATCTTTTTCTTGGGAGAGGTTGAAAAAATATTGTTATTATTATCTTGTGCCATTTAAAGAGAAGGCTATAATGTTATCCAGTTGATCATACAATAGACCACCAAATTTACATTTGTGCACTATGGAATGTCCTTTGACAAGGCAGGGCATACAACTCAAGTTTTAATGTACAAAATTATTCTTGCAATACAAGGAACCTCTGACCCGCAGAAGTGCAAATACTTAAATGTTCCATAGATCTTTTAATAGAAACTGACACTCTCCATTTGTATCATTAATCTCCTTTTTGATTGTGCAAAAAGGTGTCCAGATTTTCATAGTTTATAGTTTTACTGTTTTTATTTATTTTATTTATTTTATTTATTTACCTGTAGTGATCTTTAACTGAAAGAACAGCCCCCAAACATGTTAAATATACAAATAAAACTTTAAAAGAAACAATAAGTCACAGAGGGAGGCACGTCCTTACCTTCAGTCATTAGTTTAGTACTTTATTTTTTCTGGGGGTGGTGGTGTAAAAAAACCTTTGTAGAATCGAATGGCCTTTGAACAATTTTTCCTTGACTCTAAGCTAAGTTACTGTAATAATGTGTGCAAAACCTTGTGTATAAAGATATCTCTTGGATCCAAAAATCATCAATGGAAATGGTTTCTGCAGTGATTCAGATAAAATGGATGCACAGAGAGCAAATACAAGAAGGTTGCTCATGTAACAGGACTTTTCAACTGCATTTTATTCACTTGAATCCAATGCCTCCAAAAGCTGCACCTGAGTGGAGATATTGAGGAGCCTGCAAATACTGGAATGCCACTTATGTGAACTTAAGTTCTTCTATTCATAGGTAATAATCTGTTGGCTTCAATCCTATCCAACTGTCTAAAATATCATTATAATATAAAAATATGGATATCATGATTGTTTAAAATTTTCTTCAATAAGTGCATTACAAATATGTTAACAATTTGCTGAATTAAAAACAATGATTTATCATTATACTCATTCAGTCATTTCTTTATACAGGCAAACGAAAGTATCACATCTTAAAACTTTCTCTGAACTCTGAAATATGATGAAATGATTCAGGGTAGCACTTAAGATATGGACAGATAGTTTGTACTTTGGTGCTCCATCCCCATGGTTAAATAGTTGTGAATGATTTAACTAATGCTAATTCATGTTTAGTTGGTGGCAATTCTATCATCTATTTTTTTGCAATTAAAAACTGCTTGGAAATTAGTTATTCTGTATGCTGGCATACTTTCTGAGAGAAACTGCAGTTAGCCAAAACTTTTAGTTAATGGTTGTGAAAGTGCAGCTCCAACTGCTAAAAAGACAAACTTTTCTGATTAAAAAAATACCATAACTCTTTCTTATTGGGTACAGCTGCGTGCATACAGTTGTTCCTCTCAACACTAAAGAACTCTTTAACAAAGATATTTCCAAACTGGATTAATAGCAATAGCTAAAACTAGTATATCTGCTTTCCTTCAAACAACACATCTATCTAAACAAAAAAATTAAGGGTGCAAAGGATTGCCTTCAGCTCAATGTTAAATACATGTTTTACCTTGTGTTTTCACTGGGTCAGATATCTGGCTGGGATCACTAATTCCATATGCATTGGCTGCCCGCACAAGGAAGAGATAAATTGCATTTGATTTCAGTCCTTTAACTGCAAAGGTTTCTGTTTTCACATTTTCTGCTACAGTCTGCCAGCTGCTGCCAGCTGCATGGCTAAAGGATAAAACATACAAATACACATACAGGTTAGTGCATGCCTGTGATTTAACAACCTAAAAACATAAGCACAACCAGATCACATGAAAGGCACAATACCTGAAGGCCTCTATTATATAAGATGTTGGAGTTGCACCTGAATTCAAATTAGGCTTCCAGGACAGTGTTACTGTATTTCTGCTGACATCAGCAACTTCAGGTTTTGATGGTGCACTGGGAATCAAATTAGGATCAGTGGGTCTTGGTGGCTGCACCGGAACTCCAAATTCTAATAAAAGGTGATAAAGGCATATAAGCGGAAAACTGATATTAAACCACTAAGGTGCTAATATCAGTACACTTAAATTTATATTGTAATTAGAGTCAAATTAGACTACAATTACCTATATTTCTGCTCGAATTCAAAGTAATCCTGATTGATTTACCTTGGACTTCAATATAAGCGCTCCATGATGCTTCACCACTTGGAGTTGAGGCAGTGCAGGTGTACCGACCAGTGTCACCCAACTGAAGAGAACAAAATAAAATAAAAATCTGAAATACTCAAACACTCTACAGGTTTATCTGTCGTAATAAAGATGGCTTAAGTCACTCAAAATCTCCAATTATGAGATTTTACGGGGAAAAGGAGGCACTCAACCAACAAGTAAAATATCTTAACTCAGCCTTTCAATGGCTTCTAATTATGAAATGTTTCTAGAAATCTGCCCCAAAATGTCTTGCAGAAAAATGACTTTAAATCATTGAGTAATGCTAGATGAACTATTTGCATTTTTGGAACCCACTTAAAAGTCAACATGTACCATTTGATTATATAGTCACAGCAACATTTAATCCTAAAATTCTTTGCAGTTTCCAGAACAAGAAGCTTTTCTCTTCAAACTGTCATACCAGTTAGTAGACAGGTCCTTTTCTATTAGATAAAACTGACAAAAGCATTAGGGAGAGGGACTCTAAAATCTTGCTGTCTTGCCAAAGGTAAACGGTCAGTTTGACAAGGCAAGGGTGTTGTTTTCAGGGATCTGGAGGTAACAAAAGACACCAGTTGCAGTTGAAAAAGCCTTAAAATTTACTGAACAGCAAGCAATCTAAACAACATAAGCACACAAGTAATATTAGCATACAGACAAAACTCACCTAAGTCTATGATCCCTAGTAACATAAAGATGGATTTCTCACCAGTGAAGATTCCTTCAAACAGCTGCCTAATAGCCACCAGTTGCACAGCACTTCACCTGTAAACTCATATATGAGCTCTCACTGGGAGAAGATTCTAAGGTGGGGGGTTATACCTCTTGATCTGAAAGGACGTGACGAACTTCCATAGAAATTCTGTGGTTGTTTATACACCTGGGATGAGCTAAACTCCTTACAACTGCCAAGGTTACTGATTAAATGGTTATCTTTTGGGTTTCTCCAAGCACCCGTTATCTTGGTACCAATTAGTTCATTATCCCAAGCAAAAGGCAGGTACCAGTTAGCAGGTATCACCTGCAACCTTGTTTTGCCTCTATTTTAGGCTAACAAGCATGTAGAATACATCAAAGCAAAATCAAAGCAGAATACAGGAATCAAAGCAGAATACAGTGTACTTAAACCATAAAGCCTTTCTCGGCCTTTCATAGCAGCAATATGGAGGAATAAACTGAAGACAGGCCATTCCTCACATCTCCTCAAAATTACAAAGGTCTTCCAGTCATTTCCCATACACTTGCTAAATGTATCTCTAAAGATCCATGTTGATCATTAGATGCTCCTGAATAGTAGGATTAGATTCACCTAGAGAATTGTCTTTGTCACCCCCATAAGAGGGGGCAAAATTGGCTGAACACACCCCAAGAAATGCTGAGGACTGGCCAATCTGGTCACTTCTGATTTTAATAATCCCCATGGCCTAAAACAGGCCCATCTTGAGAGCCTTCTGGTGATCTAACTGGTGAAATTTGGGGCCAAAATATTTGGGTGTGTCTGAAGTAGCATAAAAACAACCTTGGGGAGGGGCCATATGCAATCCACAGTTCAGCCTGACCAAGACAGTCTCCCTGACCTAAGGCTTTGTTCCTTACCCGAAGGTCATCTAGGGTGTCTCCTCTTTCAAGCAAGAATCCACAGTTAAGATAATCCTAACAGATGAAGGAGAATCCATCACCTTATCAGATTGTCTTTTTCACTGCCAAATAGTTCTTACTATTAGGACATTCTTTCTGGTTGGTACACATGGTATAGTAGAGCATAATGGAAGTATATTGTAAGATGTTTAACTATATATGTGAATAGAAGGAGCAGTATTTAAAGATATACATGATAAGGCATGCATGACTGGCCTGTGTGGGAATGGGCTAAAAGGGTTTATGAATCTACATTTAGCAGAAGACAAAAAATTGATCAGTACAAGTTTGCTAGGAGACTGTTAACCAGGATTACATATTCAAAGACAACCATCTGAAAAGATGGCTTATATTCTTTCAAGTGAACCTAGTCAAGCACCCTTGGAAACAAGATTCGGGAGTACTACCGTATTTGCTGGCATATAAGATGCACTTTCCCCCCAAAAAAATGCCTTCTGAAAAAATGTGATACATCTGATACACTGGAAAATATGGTACCTGCTGCCAGGCAACAGGAAAGTGAAGGGCATGAAAGGAATGCCCACACAAGTGCATGGGTGGGGAGAAGTCCCTGCAGAGGCAAAAAGGAAAGGAATGACATCTTTCTGTTCCTTTTTGCCTGGGTGGAGGGAGAGTTATCCCTACTGAGGCACAGACTAGAGGAACAGGAGAGAAAGGAGCTTTTCGCACACGCACACGCGCACACACACACACACACACTCCTTCCGTTCTTTCTGCCTCAGGAGGGTGGTCCCTCATGAGGCAGAGACAACAGGAACAGGGAGAGAGGTGCTTCTTTCACGCACACACACACACACTTCCTATTCTTTCTGCCTCAGCAGGGAGGTCTCCTTGCAAGGCAGAGACAACTGGAATGGGGAGAAAGGAACTTCCTTCACTTACACACACTTTCTGTTCTTTCTGCCTTGGCAGGGAGGTCCCTCACCCAGGCAGAAATGACAGGAATGGGGGATGCAGCACTAAAATATTTTTCTCCTAAAGAATAGTCTGAAAATAGGGTGCGTCTTATACGCTGGTGCATCTAATATACCAGCAAATGCAGTAACTTTGCTCTGATCCAGTTGCCCTTATCTCATATTTTGCTGTTATGGCTGACTTTCCAATGTGTACTAGATGAGTGAATCCTACAGATCTCAACTACTAATGTTTCATATTAGTTTCTCTAACAAGAACCTCACCTGACACTTAGGTCAGGTTCTAAAATGCCTTTAGTAGAAGCTGTATCAAAAAATTCAGTAATTAACTAAAGCTTAGGGAGAAATGCTATTCCACCCTTTGAAATATGTGATATTATGTAGCCTTTGACATTGTTCCTACTTGCCTGCATCCCTTGCCTACATGAGATGGCTTATGTTTCTACAAGTTCCATTAAGCTATTACAGTGGACTCTCCACTTTTGGGGGTACAGAACTCATGGATTTTGTTACTTTTAAAATATTTGCCTACCACAGAAAAAATACATTCTTTCTAGGAATCACTAGGTCTTCCAGTGCAATTCTATGGTCCACTTCTGCAGAACCAAAGACCTAGAGATTTTTATAGAGAACATTTCTCTAGGTATTGCTAGGTCCTCTAGCATGGCTTTGCGGTCCACTTCTCCTAGAAGCTGACAACAGAATCACACTGGAGGACCTAAAGATTCCTAGAAAAGTGTCCTCAGGTTTTTTTAAAAAAGTGTTTACAATGTTTATTTTTATTGCACTTTTGCAGAGGTCTTGCATCCTTAACCCCTACAAAAGTGGATGCCTCACTGTATTGTCATTAAAAAAAAATGAGTGGAGATTCCAGTTCCTAGACTTGCTTGTGTATATGTGTCTGCATGCACATGTGCACTTTACTTATGGAAAGAGAAAATAAAAGATTATTTTTCCTGAGGCCCTTTCCACAGCTTACCTATCTCCAGCGTCATCCCAGCAGCAGCTTTGCCGGGATGAGAGTGCAGATGCAAACATTCTCCTCCACACCAGCTGGCTCCCTGTCGAAGGAAGTGTGACGGACACATCTCTTCCTTCCTTCTGCAGCAGAGCTCTTTCCCAGACTGCGCTGGGGCATGAAGTGCCTCCATCATGCTTCTGGCACTTTTGCAGGCCAGGTAACTGTGCGACAGTGGTGCAATTGGAGGTCATTGACTGTAAAATCCTATCAATGATTCACTCCAGGATTGTGCCAGCTCGTGATGGGAGAAGTACTGGACCACAACAACATCATGAAGCAGCGTTGTTGTGGTCCCACTCCTCTCCCGTCCTCATGCTGAGACACTGACCTCCTGTAGAAAGGGCCTATGTCAATCTGGCACAGTTTTGCAGTACTAGGATGTTCCTGAAAATGTCTATGTAAAAGCTGCAGAAAAATGACAAACGTATAATAATATTGCTAAGAAGAATATGATACAAATCCAATGTCTACAGCTATAGACAGAATGCAATACTGAAGTATTTATGTAAGTACTGTGTAATATTTTGATTCCTATACATTTCAGAGGTTGGGTAGTATGTGGAAACGGACAGAATCATCTCCATGTCATATATCATTCTTCCTAGAAAAATGATGAGAGAGATACTTAATCACTTAGACTATCTGTATACAACTGCAGTTGTCTCCAACTTGCCAAGTTGCTAATATACACAACATTCTTAAAGGGAAAATACTGTAGAACTAGAGATTTGTACAACAAGTAAAGAATGAGTGGGTATTATAAAACAAAAGCAACTATTCAATTTTCTTGACCATATGTATTCTTACAAGATTTTTATGTGCTGAATTTAAAGAAATAGTATTTATTTGCAGTGATTAACATTTAAACAGTTGTATATAAAGTGGGCCTTCAATATCCACTACAGTTTGGTTCCAGGACGCCCTGTGGGTACCAAATTTGTGGGTGCTCAAATCTCATTATGTCCAATGGTGTAATAAAATGGCATCCATTATATAAAGTGGCAACAGCACAATTTGCATTTTGGATTTTTAAAAAATATTTTCAAGCAATGGTTGGGTAAATCCATGGATACAGAATTTGCAAATATGAAGCCTGAATGTAATAAAATTATGAGAATATGAATGCTGGACTAAGTCTATTTGAAGAAAGAATACAAAACATGTATTAAAATTATTAAAAGCTTAGTCAATTCTGAAAAGGTCTAGCTAAGATTTTTGTTTGTTTTGTTTTAATCCAGAACAACATGTCAGTATTCTGTGCTGGCATGAAGAGTTGCATGGGCAGGTAACCACATAGTTACATGCAAGATATTGTATGGATTTTTTTTTTCCATTGGTCTAATTTTATTAACCATGTTATCCTAAGGCAAAAACTCCAAATAAGTAAGAACAGGTGTTTACGTGCCTTGCAGAAACACAAACGATTTTGCTGCAGCTTGTCTCAAAGGAATAACACATTGACCATGCATGCTTCCTGAAATCCCCCAAAGCCATCTCCGCATATGAAATAATTATTCCTCAGGTGCATAGGTGATAAGAAAAATCAATAGAAAGCCCAAGAATACAGAAGGGAGAACTACAACTAAAGAAGTTAAACTGTAATAACTGTACCTAGAAGATATCTTGAAAACTACTTAACCCTAAGAAGTAGTGCTATGCAAAAACTTTGGCAGTGTGATTCAGTTACTGCTTGCCATTAATCCATCATGGAAACTAGGAGTAGACTTATAAAATGCCTGTGGTAAAGCCTCTGCCCATTTGCAAGTTCTGTTTCACTGTCAACACCACTATTGCCCCCATGGTGTATAAACAGTTTTCTAAATTAATTCTTCTAAGACAGATTTTATTTATGAAATCTGATATAACTTGCCATTGGCTCTGTTATAATCCAAAGTACTTTGAAAACTGAATAAGCTATCTCAAGAAGAGAAGGATGAAATAAAGATGATATTAATGCAGTTATTTAACATGTCATCAATTCTACTGGAGACTGCCGCATTCTTGGCCCCAAGGCAAACACCAAAGAAAAGCAAAATACATTGTACTCTGCAATTTCATTATTAAACTACCTTGGCATATCGAATCTGTAATGCACCAGAATCCAGCTGCTTGATGCGGGAATCCTGGGTAGAAATGAGGATGCCATCTTTTCTCCAGAGAATTGTGGGCATTAGAGTGCCTGCAGCCACACAACTGAGTACTAAAGTACCATCCACAGCTACAGTCTGATTCACAGGACCTTGGCGAATGACAGGAGGAGGTCGGTCTGCAATCACTGGCAAAAGAACAACAGTGGAAAGATGAAGATTTCTGCAACTGGAAGCAATTTTTTAATCATCTAAGCAATAGTGGTTGCTTCAGGCTTTAAGAGAATCTAAAGATAATTAAATAAGCAATTAAAGTGGAAGACATGCATTATTCAGGGGATAATAATATGATGTTCAACTACAGAATATCTAGTATTATTAAGAGGACAAAGGTGGTGCCATGTATTAGACTCTTTTTGGCATTCACTTAGCTCCATTAACCTTCAAAGAGATGAAGTGTCTCTGAATGAATTTCCCACCTTTGAAAAGTGTCCATTTCTATTTACATGTATTATACCAAACAGCAGATCAAATTAATTAGAGATGGGAATTTCTTAGAATTTTTTTAGAATTAAAACTTATCAGAATGGGTACAATTAAACAGCTATAAGACTCAAACTATGTAGCCAACTGGTTCTATTTCTACTGTCCAAGATTTTTGAAATGACAATGCCCTTATTGATTAGTGAGAACAGTACATATAAATGTAAGTGATAATTAGAGATTATCAATTATGTTTCTCAAACCCTATTTCACACTTTGTCTCAATGGCTTTAATGTTCCAAAGCAAATAGATCAAGTTAAATAATGTTTACAAGACCTTAAGATGTTCTTTTGCATTGTTCAGTTGTTCTTTTTATTATTACTATTATTATTATTATTATTATTATTATTATTATTATTATTATTATTATTTATTAATTTGTATCCCGCCTCTCCATATGGATCGAGGCGGCGGACAACTTACAAATAGCATGTATTTCGAAACACTTCTATACATGCCCCCAACAAGCTGGGTACTCATTTTACTGACCTGCGAAAGGATGGAAGGCTGAGTCAACCTTGGAGCCGGGCAGGATCGAACTCACAAATTTGTGGCTTGCAGTATTGGCATTTAACCACTGTACATTATATGACTAGCTAATAAATTCATTTGCATTTTTTTTTAAATTGCAAAACACAGCTAGAGTGATATAAGCAAATAACACCTTGGATTGAGTGGAGATTGGCTGATATTGGTTTACATCACAAAACAGATGAGATTGGTTTATACCACAGAATTACCAAAAAAAGAAAAAGAAAGAAAGAAAGAAAAGAAAAAGGAAGGGAGGGAGGAAAAGAAGGAAGAAAAGAAAAAAAAAGAAAAGGAAAAGGTTTAATTCAAGAGGCTATGAACAATATATTTCCATAAAATTCAGTATTTGACTTACAAAATAATTTCCTTATGGAGTATGTATTGCCCATAATTTATTAACACCAATAACTTGCTTAGCCTTATGTTATTTATTTTTCATACTAATCCAGGGAAAATATGTTAAACCATGAAAATTTGTCAGTCTTTTCTGTACATTGAAAGCATTCTCTGTTACAATTAAAGCACAGCAGCCTCAACCAGGCTTACTTGTCACTTCTTTCAAAATTGCACTGTAATATATTTTAGCCCATGCTTTTTTTTCTCTAAAACTATTTAAGTTATTTCTCCTGGAACACCTCAGGGCTGATGCATAAAATGAAATTAGGTGCAATTCAGATATCAAAATCTTAGTCTAGTAAACAATTGAAAAGCCGTATGTCCCTTATCATAAGAGCTATTACTGATTTGTAGACAAAAAAGTTTGTCTCTTACATAGATTGTATCAGACCCCTCCAAATCCTGTATTTTGAGGTGTGGGAGATGAGAAGTACAAATTTTCTGTAAATCTAACCAAATGTGAGATTCAGGTAATTTACATTGAATCATAGTTAAGCAATTTTTTATAGAATTAAAACAGATTCAACTTGCTGATACTTGCCAAAAAAAAAAAAAAATCAAACAGAGATTTTTGTAAGGTACTCTCTAACATAACTTATGTTTAGAGGATGTGAACAATACACTAATTTTACTGAAAAATTCAGTGTTAACAATCAAATCCTGATGGTCAATCTTACACATCACAGATTTTGACTGTTCTGTATTGCTTCTCTGAAAACCTGACAACCCTAGAACTATTGCAGCCTTATCTTTCCTGCGCAGTGAGGATACACTAGTTCCTTCAACCATATTGTCCTGTGATGTCTGCTCAATGGAGACTGATTCCTGATTTCATATCCTGCTTTTTGGGGGGCAGGGGGAAGACTCTAAAATCAGTGTTTTAACTGTGTTCTAGTTTTCAATAGTTTTCACATTTTATATTTATTTAGTTTGTTAAATTAAATTAAACAAGTAAATTTAATTTATTTCCAACCATTCCCCAATATTACACCCAAAGTGGCTCATAACATGAGAATATTTTAATACTGTATTTATTTGGTGTTCTGCTCAAGAAACTGATTTCATAAGATGGTTGTATTATATATAGCAAATAGAGAATATGGCTTCATAAGATGGTTGTATTTATATATAGCAAACAAAGAAAGATCACTTTGTTTCCCATTTTAGACATGATGGGGGAAAATGTGTTTGAAGAAACCATGGTACATTCTCTGAAACTAGGTGAATAAGTAGATAAACACAAAGTGTAAAAATTAGTCTTATGAACTATTGTTTATATCACAAACATATGAACATTGTTCAAACATATGAACAAAGTGCAAGGTTGTATATTTTCAGTGTAGATTAGATTAAATGGAAAGCATATCAACACAGAATCATATCCTACTGGTCATACAGCAATATAGAAATAAATTTGATATACTTTACCATCAGTAACCTCCAAATATGCTTTTGTTGTGATACTTCCGGCAACATTTAAAGTCTGGCAGATATAATAGCCAACATCAGTTCGCTGGACATTTGTAATAGTGAGGTCACCAGTTTGAGAAACAGAAAACCGATTGGAAGACTGAGGAGGTTGGTATGAGAAAAGCAGGTTCTGGAAAATAAGAGAATCAGAAAAAGCAGCAAATTAAATAGATATTCATATACAGACAAACATTTTTAATAGTCAGACTAGTCTACAGAATACGTTTGTTTCTTTATTAGTATAATTAAAGCAATGGCATGGGAGTGATCAAGTGGCACAGCTAGAGCGGGCAGGTGCCTTTAACATCAGCCTCCATCCTAATTATTCTTATTTGTATAGCTGAGATGGGGTGAGACTAAGGACTCTTGTCCACATCCTAGTAGCAGGTCTGTGTACTTTTGTGTGTATCTCTGTCTGTGCATCATGGATGGAGTGCACTGCATGGTGGTTGGGGAAGGGGATATTCCAGTATAACCCTGCCAGGGAAAATAGGTAGGTATCCAACAGGAGTTAATATGATGAGAGTGTGGGACAACCCAAGGCCCTAGCAGATACTTATGGTGCTGGTGTTATCTGAGATAGTTTGGCAAAGTCTAAGAGGAATTCCTTTTACCTGACTTCCTTCTCTTCGCCAAAATATTGCTGGCTGAGGATTTCCAGTTGCTTCACACTGGAAAGTCACAGTTCTGCCCAGTGCAACCACTTGGTCACGAGGTTTCACAACAAAATGTGGTGGCTCTGAAGGAGGAAAGGTACAGTTAAGCCAGTTAAGGACTTCTTGTGACTTCAACACTATTGACAAAAGAGGATTTCTGTCAACATCAAAAGAGGTCATAGATTATACAAATGTACATAAAATTGGCATATACTAAATAATATGGATGGCTACAACTGAGTGTATATCTCTGACTCTGGGATAGATCTGGATGTTTGTTTGTTTGTTTGTTTATTTATTTATTTATTTATTTTAAGAGAAGCAGAGCAAGCAAGGTAGAGGCTTGCTGCTGTGCTTGCATGACAAAGGGTAGGATGGGAAGATTGGCCAAAACAGCCAAAGCACCACCACCACCACTCCTTTGTGATTTACATATAATGACACATGTGGAAGTTCCTCCATGTCCTGCTCCTCCTCCTCCTTGGCCTCAAAGGACTGTTGCCCTCACAACCAAGAAGGAAGCCAGCTGTAACCACAGATTGCAACCCTGAGTTTGGCACCCAAACCAAAAAACTGCCACCACATACAAAGGAAAACAAAACTGCAGCCCTTGCATCTCGGCCTTGGATTTTTAATGGGCATTTTAAAAAATCAGATAGAATCAGATAGAAGTTTTAAAACAGGACAGTCTGCTTTAAATGATGATAGCAGGGCAGAATAAATTCTGATGGCTGACTTACATAGGAAAATACCCTTTCTACAAGAAAAGGGAGAAGAGTTCAGATTCCCCACTGTTTTAACGAGGGCTCATGCTTATAAATACTCCTCTTTGTTAAAAATGTGAAGTGTACAGCCTTTGTCCGAAGTTTCACAAAAGCCCAATTGCTTTCTGTGTGGAGTTTTGCAAAAGTACTTGGAGGAGGGGCAGAACTTTAAAAGAGGAGCATTTCTCTAGGTCACAGCATAAGAAAAGAAAAATTCCCTTGCATTCTGCACTACTAGCTCTTACAGAAAAAAAACACACAAAATGACTGTAAATTTAGGGTTTAGATACATAAAAGTCATCATCTTTGATTTACTGTAGCTTAGGAGTCATTTAATAGCTTCCATAAGAGGCTTGATTTTGATGTAGGATGGGATGCTCATTTTTTCCCCCAATTTAACTCAAAAGCTCCAGGATTGCTACTGTGTAAATTATAACCATTTAAAGATCTTCAGTGCAATTACTGAAGAGGAATGAATTTAAAGCAACAGTGAAGCAGAATACCTCCTTCATTTACATAGGCAAGGGCATGTTCAAACAAAATCTATATGTAAATGAAGGCAAATTTGAAACATCTGCTCATCGTGACATTATAAATACTGCCAGCATTGTCCAAACTGTTTGATTTATACAGACATAAATGGCCACTTCATCTAGCAGTAAATAGAACGTCAAAAATTATGTCAGTTTCATTAAGCTTTGGCAGTTGAGTGTAATAGCCACAATGACAACTGGAGTAGAAGACATTTTTCTTTTAAAAATCTCTACTTCAATTTACTATCTTATATTGCAATCATGCAGTAGAGCTTTTATAAGAGGTCTTAATGATTTGTATTTTTCAATCTTTACCTCCTTAACCATTTGAAAGATTATTATTTTTTGTTTCTCATTCCTTCTCTTAATGAGTATTGCAGGTAGAGCATGTCATAATTGCTGTTCAATTGTAACAGTGTATTTAGAGTTCTTACAATTAAGAGAATCATCTTTAGAAATATGTTTTAAACATAGCTTGAATGCAGTGTGGATGTCAAGGAACTACAAAAGGTTTCCTGGATGAAACTAATAATCCTGTATTATCATAGGATGGATACAGTTCTTCACATGCAGTGTCACAGGCTTGCTGAGGAAAGCAAGAGGTGAAGAGATGTAAAATTATCACACCTGAGATAACCACAGCCATACAGCTAATGAGAAAATGACCTTGTGAAGTAACCTTGTTATTTCAAGTGATCTGGTTCTATGTTGGTCCCCAAATACTACATGAGGGAATAGAGACTCTGTCTCTTTATCAAGATCCTTTGTCAAAGCTATCTTGTTTTACCTACTGTCTCAATTTATGAAGATGGTGTGGAAGACCGTAACAGTTTTGGTTTTATAGAAGAGCCAAATCAGAAGTTTTTAATAAAAAATGCTGACAATAACTGTGTGCTGTGCATATCTGAAGCCATCTTTTCTTTCTTTCCTGTATTTTATGTTTTTCTTTGTTTTTCCAACAGAATCTAGTGGCTTAACTTTTGGCAGAGTTTTGCACATGGTCCCACAGTGATTTCAATCACTATAGAGGCATCTTGTGTATTATAAGAGTGCTTATTTAGCCTTAACTTTGGCCTTTTCTGCAAGATGACGCTCCCGCATGTTGTCCAGTCACAATCCCAGCAGTACCTCTGCCAGAATGGGAGCATGTTCCCAATGTGGCTCTCTGCACACGATCAGCTGCCTGCAGAAGGGAGCACAAAGGAACTCTCTGTCCTTCTGGACTGCAGCTAACCTTCTTCCCATGCTTCAGGAGGGGAGGAAGCACATAGATCATGCTTCCAGCCCTTCTGCATGGTCAGTTGCAATGGAAGGCTCACGCAATTGGGGGTCATTGACCGAGTTTCTTCATCAATGATATACTCGCGATTGTGCAATCTGGTAATGAAAGAAAAGCAGGACCACAACAATGTCATGAGGAAGCATCATCTCAGTGCCACCCTGCTTGCGTCCCCATGCCGGGATGCTGTTGTCATGCCAAAAGGGCCTTCATGTTACACTTGAAACTGTTTAGCTTAGGAAAAAAGTGAGTATCAGGAAACAGTACAGAAGTATATAACATCATGTATGATGGTGAGGAAACTGGGTAACTTTGGAGAACATGAAATCATATCCTGAAACTGAATGGTGAAAGATTCAGAAATTTATAAGAAAGTACCTCCCCATGCAACACATTGTTTTACTGTTGAATTTGTTGCCACAGGATGTACTGATGGCTGCCAACTTGCATAGTTTTACACAGGAACTAGACAAATTTATGGAAAATAAAGTGGCTAACAGTCATAATGAATATATTCTCCCTCTTCTACCAGAAGTAGTATACTTCTGTATATTACATAAACAAAAGTATGCTGTTGCATTCATGTCTTGCACTGGGTACTGCAGCCACAGTACATTGGACTAGGCAGTGTTTTGATCTGATCATGTATGTCTCTTATGTTATGGTCAAGAAATAGTCGGATAAGCCGGTATTTTTGTTTTGTTTGTTTGTTGTCTTATCTTCGCACTTCTAGCAGTTCTTAGAGCTTATACTGGCTTTCTGAGCACACTTCAAACAGGTCTGGACCATCCTTATATTTGTATTATGTCTTTCATCAAAAGCTGAATTAAATGATATTCTATTTACCCAATAACAATGCCCCCATCATTTTTGGTTGTACATACGGAATTGCAAGCTGGATGAATGACGAAGCAATCAAGTGGCCACCCTTTTGCATATACCTCTAAGTATGGATTCATACACACAATATATTAATTCAACTACCCTTTTTGCTTTTCCTGCAGCTGCCATTTAGCAACCCTTTGTACCACCTCCAAAGCTTTATTAACGTATTATTTGGCAAGCAACAGTTTCATTGTTCAAAGGGCCTTGGTTTTACTGGAAAACATCTGCATCATCACAATTGTTGCATCAAAACAATGACACAGTCATTCTCCTATCTCTGCTTCTGCAGCTTTTACAATAAGAAGTCTATATCATCTTAACTGAGATTCCACATTCAAGTTGTTAGAACAAATTTTTAAAAACCTCTAGCAAATATTGGGGTAAAATATCTTAGCTGTCACTAGGAAAGACACCACCTGGTTTTCAGTTTGACATTTTATTTTAACATACTGTCGTATTTTAAAACCAATCTAAATACATATACTACAACAGTTCTTTGTTTCTTTGCAGCTGAAAGTTAATTTCTTTAAGTTAGATTTTTATTTAATTTTTATTGTTAATTATTTCTGCTAACGATTTCATAACTTAGCTGTAGGGTGTTTTAAGCACACCCATAAATACACTTCAGTATGTACACCATTGTACAGCAATGTTTTTTAGAGGGGGTTTGCTATTGCTTTCCACTGAAAGTGAGAGAGTGTGTATTTCTGAATAGAGTATGACCTCCTCTGAGAGTGAGAGAATGGGTTTCCATGGCCAAATGGAAGATGGAACCCTTCTCTCCTGGTGTCCTAACCCAATGCTCAAACAACTGTCCTATGCTGGCATTCATCTTGTGATGGATATAGTTATTTCTTTTAACTGTGCCACCAACAGAATACCTCTGACAAGACTAAACTACAGTACACTATTTAAAGTATCCACAGAAATTCCAGATCCACTTTCTCCACTTTCAACCAAAGTATTGTAGAATAGAACCTTAAAAAAAAGTTGTTTAGATGGTCCTCATATGTCTTTTTTGAAATTTTGTGCCTGTTCCCTCATTTTAGTAATCTTTAAGATTACCTTTTGGTTTCAATTTTTTTTTTTAAAAAAAACACCCTTGTTTTTTATTGTATTATTATGTTAAATATATTCACTTTCTCTTCTGAACAGTTTGACAAGTCACCATTCAATTCCAGAGTGCTTGTTTGATTTTGTAATCTGTATTTCATCTATAAGAATTAACTGGTGTCTGATCAAGTTGACAAACTACTGTTTTACGCTTAGATGAATGGTTGGCTATAGGAGGTGGCAATTCAACTATTCTGGTAGAAGTAGGATCCAGCTTAGGTACCCGATCAGATCCTAGGAATGATGTTTAAATCACACAGCACTAAGAAAGCATTAAGCAGGTATTTACCTTCCCTCCCTCAAAATAAATCTAAAACTGACATCGTCCAAAGGACAACAAGGTTATTGGATTGGTTATACATTTTTATATATTTTGCTTTTAAGGTTTATAAAACATAATACACAGTCATCCCTACACATTTGCTATGGTTAGGGGCACATGATCCCCATGAAAGTAAAAAAACCCGTGAACAACTCTAGACCCTCCCAAACCCATATTTAACACACACAAAGAAGTATGATCACTATATTGAACCCACCATGTATTCCTTTGAGGTCACTTCACAAGGTAGAAGTGGGTTGATGGTGGGGCTTATTGCTACCTCCAGTGCTGCCCCACACCATTTTTAATAGGGACTTTAAACCCTCATTTGCAGTTTCTCAGTTCCACGAGGCTTGCAGTCCCTATTCAAAATGGCAAAGGGAGGCAGCAGAGGTGACAGCAAATAATATGTGAATAATCAAATCTGCAAAAGTGAAACCCGCAAATGTGGAGGGCTGACTGTATCAGAATCAGAAAGCCATTTATTTATTTGTTTTTAATATAGCTCTTTAATTTCTTTTCTGATCTGCTTCCTCTAAGTTCAAAAATGCTTAGTACTTACATTTAAGTGCTTAACTTTCCAAGTCCCTCTTTGTTTCCTTAAGATCAACTGCAGTTATTTCTTTTCATTTTCCTATCTGAACAGTTAAGACAGCTAAAAAATTGTAATTTGTTTACCAAGCAACTGTCGTCTTCCAAAGGACCCAACGAACACAAATATTCAATCTTTTATTATAGAGCAAAACACAGGTATTGAAAAATACAGCTTAGTCTCTATACTTCTCTTCCTTAAGCATTTTTGCTTAATCTATTTCTTTCTCTCTAAGCTTTTAAATCTAAACATCTTCTCTCTCTCTGATGTGTGATTGTTTTCTTCTTCTGTGGGTTACATAAATAAGCCCCAACCAATTTAAAAAACGATTTCTTTCTCTCTTTTTTTCAGATTTGAAAAAAATAAAAGAACAAAACTATCAGACTCTATTAAACAAAACACAGTTTCAAATCACTGGGCCTGGAATAAAGGGGTCATTCTTATTCACCAAACAACCAGTGGCTCTGAAAAATGAAATGTAGGACTATAAACAAAATGTAATTACTATGACTAAGACAACTATACATATGGAAGATTTCATTACTGTTAAGAATTTGCACATCTTTAACAGGATGTAAACTCAAATTAAATTAGAGCTAAATGAAAACTTAAAAATCAGAACTCAACATTACAATAATTAAAACAGATAAAAATAAGCAAGCCATTACCTTGCCACAAAAATTACCCATACTTCATGCAGAATGTGCCCTTTGCAGTCTGTCCAGTCAATTATAAGTGAAAGTTGGAAGCTGATTTGTTGGCGAATATGGAAAGGTATGGATAGAAAGGGGGAGAGATGTTCCGTTCACAGGAATAACGATGATTAGAAGATGGCGAATAAAATTTCAACTTACCAGATACAACTAAAAATAAAACAAAAAGAACAGAAAACATGGAGTAAATCAATTCAAACACAAAAGGAAACAAAGTAAAATGAATGGGCTTTTAATTATATACACCATTTTGTATTGGTGTTCTTTGGTGGGGGAGGCACAGTATATAAATGATAACAAATAACTAAAAAGTAAAAAACAATTTTGTATAAACCTACATTCTGCTGTTAATCAAAATGTTAAGTATTTGAGAGTATGAACATATTCATGATATACAGGAAACAGCATGAAACAGATGGCATTGCAAACAGTATTCTTTACAGCTGTAGATAAAGCTCATTTCTAAACGTGGAGTTGTGAAGCATGAAGAAGATACAAGAGATGTTCTTTAGTGTGAAAAGGATCTCCCTGCTGAGCAGAGTGATGGGATCATATTCAGCACAGAGCCACCCCTAACCTGCTAAAACATGTGAAGTGAATGTCTTCTACATACTACACACTGGGAAACAGAATAGAAATGTATTATGATGTTCCATTTGTTACCTAATCTAAGAGTAATTTTCATAATCACCTTCAGTGTTCAAGGTGATTATATTCTCTGCAAGCAAGAGCAGATGAATGGCTTCTCACACAGGCTTGGATTGGTATAGAATTGCTTCTTTTTGATGGATAGAGCCAGCCTGTCCTCCAAATTTTTCTCCACCCCATTTGGACATGGCAAAGATTATTCTTCCTCTGTGTCCACCTCCCACTCCCATCCAATTTACCGTCCACAACATTATGAATAATAATTTTAAAAAATCTATAGAAACTACACCTGGAACTGACATAGGAAATTTCCTCCTGTTGTGATCAATGAATGGGAAAACATTTTTAAAAAATAGGTGGAAGAGGAATAGCACAGCCCCTACCCAAGACTGCCTTCTTCTCCTGTCTTGCCCAGCCAGCAGGCCTATGGATAGGCACGGATCTGCTTTGTTTCTTTCATGTAGGAACAAACTCTTTTTTTTTTTTTTTTTGGAATACAGTTTGGTGCTTGTCATTATTTTCTTTTCTTTTTTTTTAATTTAATATAGCTCAAACTCAGGATAGTGTCACTGGAAAAGAGAAAGCCAGACTTTTGTACTTTTGAACCACACCAATATACTACTGTAACACTATAATCAATAGCATTCCACAGCAGAAATTGGCAATTTCTGGCTCTCCAGATGTGGTTGGACTGCAACTCCCATTAGCTCTGGCCCTTTGCCAGTGTAGCCGACGCTAGGAATTACAATCAGCAGCATCTGGGGGATGGGCACAAATTACCTAATCCTTGTGTCAGAGAATTCAGAAGAAAAATACCACAAATTAAATTTGTTGAGCCACTATATATAAAAAGTGTGTATATATACATATTTCACTGCAAGAACATGGGAATAATTGAAGTTTTCGTTTCAATATCACTTTAAAAACTGTACATAAGATGTGACTCACAAATGGTAAATGTCAAAGCATTCAGGTTTTTAAGAGACATTCTGCATATCTTAAGTCCTCTAGAGCTCTCATTTGGTTTTACCCTTTCAGGTAGAGATTAAAAATAACTACTGTTAAGCACGAGTACCCTTTCATAATTAGCAGGTAAACACCTGCTGTATGTTATCCTCCAACAAAATACACTAAGAATATTCCACCTGTCAAAATTCATTAGGCAGGAGAAACACATGTTCATGTTTAAGTAAACAGCACATAGAACAAGCAGCAGATGTGACATGAAAATAAAATGGACGTACAAGACAGTTATAATACCACTTCTTCTGAACCAGGAACTACTCAGGGTAATGTGGATCTGAGAATAATAGAATCTGAAGATTAAACATCTTTCAATGTTAGAAAATATTTAATAGTTGTTTATTTCATAATATTTATTGTAGCAAAGGAATACAGACAAGGAGCGACCAGGCCAGACTGCAAAGAGAAAGCTTTCAGTGTCTTCAGGTTTAATGCTATGAATGACCTTTAGATTTTTCAGTGATACCCAGATTCAGAGGGGGCCACTAGGAGTGGTGTATGATTGAGACTGAAGGACAGACAGAACACGTTGCCAAACCTAATAAAGATTTAGCCTGAGATATTAGATATGTCTCTCCATATTGATCCCACTCACCAGTGAAGGCCAAGGACTTAGGCAGCTTGGTATTTGTTCCTCCTATTCAGCAGGTTTGGCCAGTGGCTGCTAGTGACTGAGGTTTTTGGGTAAAAGTATCAAAGCTGTGGAGCCTTCATCCAGAAAAGACAAGAGAAGAAAAGGTAAGGACTGTTCTCTGCACTGTTACTTCACAAGGACTGTAAAACTTCCCTGTTTCATCAAGACTTTCAGTATCACTGAATTGCTTACATATGATTATATAGAGGTTTTAAAAGGATCTGTGTGTGTGTGTGTGAACGGGAGTTGGTGGTAAATTGCTTATTACCAATGCTAAATATTATATTATTTAAATAAATAGTACCTGCTTAACTTAGATCTGTTACAACAGAAAAGTGACTTGCATAATTATTTTCCTAACTCTTGTTCAGTTTCTGAAAGTGCCTACATAAGGAAAAATAGTTTCAGAGTGCAGAAGTAGCCTGCAGGATGCAAGATGTAGGTGACAATTAGCTGACCATTTTTTAACTGAAGAGAGCTGTATACAACAAAACTGAATCTTTTGCTTGGGCTTTTTCACACAGTGGACATTTTAATTTTTACTTGGTGAAACCTCTCCATTTCACTGTTGTAATTTTCAAAATAATAATTTGGCACATCCACTTTACCAGAGAGTAGTGTTCTTGTTTCCCCATCTCAGAAACATATGTAATTTTGGACTTCTGCATTTTTAAAACTGCTGGAATATTTCTCAGGTAAGGGAGATTCAGAGGATTGTTCCATCAGTCCAGATTCCTGATCTGGATACTGAGGACACTGAAGACTGAACTGAGAGGTATGGAATGGAGAAGCTATTGTACCCTGCAGCCCTGCAGCAGCCATTTCTCAGAATGAGTGACACAAGCCAGATAATGAGAAGTGCAATGAGAAAACAGACTCTCTTGAAGACAGAAACTGGAAGAAGTCAGTACTGAGAAGCCGAGTTTGGCTCAAGGACAGAAAGCAAATGGAGGGGTCATGCTAGAACTCAGAGAAAGAGAGAGATGTCTAAGAAGTATATCCTGCCTTTCTCCTAGCACAGAATTCAAGGTGGACTGAATCACAACTCATATGGATTACTGTACCACACTCTATGTGGAGTTGCCTTTGGAAAATGTTTAGAAACTTTAGCAGGTTCAACACTGTGAATGAGATGGGTTATAGGGAGCATATAATTCTCTGTTACCAGGTAGTGATCTGTTTCTGGGCACAGTTATAGGTTATCACCTATAAAGCTCATTATGGCTTGAGTCCAGGATACCTAAAAGACCGTATCTACCTATATCAGCCTGACCAAGTTCTAATAACTGGAGGATAAGGCTTTCTCTCAATCATACCCAAGTCACAGGCATATCTGATGAGGACACAGAAATCCTGATGCCAGTTCCCAGATCATGGAAACCAGGTTAACCACCTCTCTGCTTTCTTTCCACTGGCAAGCAAAGACCTCATATGGACAGGACTTAAATGGTAAATTGGCTGTGCTGAAAAAACCTGAAATGCAATATTCCTGCCTTCATTATTATGTTTTACATACTTTTAAATTATTTTAAAGTATTTAAATGAGAATGTTTACTTAAATGTTCCTAAAACTTTTGAACTACTAACTGTTCTTTGGTGTATTTTGCTTTTAAAGTTACGTTGTATGCCATGTTCGGTTCCATATTGGGGGAAAGGTAGAATAGAAATTTAAAAAATTAAAATAAATTTTAATTTCATTTACAATTTGAAAAAAATAAATGAACACCTATATGCGAAGGCTTCTCCTTAGCTGAGATCTGCTTTGTACAGCAACTAGATAGGCAGATCGGTGCAGATTCTCTACTACAGAAGCATACTTTTTCAATGTCAGCTACAACAGGAGGTGAGTAGCAATTTGCAAAAAATAAAATTACAGATTTTGGGCACTGTTGATTTCTTCGATAGTCAAAATGCTGTTTAGTAGACAGGCTTAGGAGGCAAAATCTCAAAAACAGCAGATTTTGTTGGACTACAGCTCCCACTGTTCTTCACAATTTGCTTTGCTGGATAGGCTTTGGATTTACAGAGGAACAACATATGGAGGTCTCCCTAATTCCCACCCTTGGTTTATAAAACGGTGGACTACTGAAGTTGCTTTGCCTACACTTTTCAGGCACAGTTTCAGCCTCAGACTTATTCCATCTCTTCTCCTTATGTTTGTTCTGTTAAGACTGTATATTTAATGCACCTAAAATGACACAATTTCCTGGGGTTGATCTGTCTGTCTATATATGTACTTGGCAGCTTGCTACTGATGAGCACTTTTGCACGTTGGTGGCATCTTGTGGGATATTGCAAACATTATGCTAGTGCTCATAGAAATAAGGAAAAGAGCAAGTTTTACTCCTGTTTTCAAACTCTCTCTGAAGCTCGTTATGTTAGAGAGATTTTCCCACCCATTCTCTGGGTTTTAAAGAAGAGTGAGTTGGAATCTTTCTAACATATGCTGAGCCACAGAGACAAAAAGGTATTTCTTTTCCTTCCAAACCTCAGTGCAACTTAGAATGAGCCAGAAAGATTCCACTTCTACAGGCTTTGGAAAAAGACAAAGAAAACCTGATCAGTGCTGAGCCACAAAGATCCTTACAAAGCCAAGATATATACATTTTTTACAAACTTTTTCTATAGTTCATTGCTTTCAGGGTTTGAAGGAGGACTAGAATTTCCCCCATACTTGCTGGACTAATGTTAGCGCTGTTGCACCTTCAAGAGCTTAGCATAATATCACAGGAAAGATTCCTTCTATGATATCAGAGCCAAGAATCCTGCTCTTCAAGGAGGGTAGGGCATGATAACCATACATTTTTGACAAATTTTGACAAAGGCAAGCTAGTATTTTTGAATTTTCAAACACAGTGAGACTTGATTGAGTCAGGCTGAGCTGAACATGACCTTCCCCTCAAATTTTGTGATGGAGGAAAAGATAGGCACATTTTTTTTCAGCCTCTTGGTCACTGCTTTTTTTGTCTTTTAGCATCCCCGTATCCTCTTATACAAGAGGGAATGAGGACCATACAATCTGATCTTTCAGCAACCAGGCAAACAAAAATTCACTTTTCACATTGAAAATGATGTCCATTCATCTACAAACTTCAACTTAAAAGTATGTAAGGAAGTGGTTCTGTGTATTTGCATGTGTATCTTGTGAAAGCATTTTTGCTTCAGAGAGTTTAAGGTGCCTCCTGTTTCCACTTGGATGTAGGCTCAGGCTTTAGAAACGTTTGAAAGATCATTTGTTACATCTTAGTATGGGAACTGCCATCTTTTACCAAGCAGTATGTAATGTCTACATTACTAAATAGCTCATTCTCTAATCTCTCCCAAGGAAATGTATGTAGACTTTATATTCCATTACATTTTGTCTGCTTTTATACATGCTCTTGCAATTAAACCAAAGGGTCAGGTGGTCTAGACTCTAGATAATTTTTTTCAGCCTCTTATAGAACTTTTCAGTATACTTTTGAATGTTGCATGACCTTTGCACTGTGTTACAGGATGTGCTATTTTGTGGACACTAAAACCTGTACCTGAATCTAGGATATCAAGTGCTGGAAGCATGAACAACTAAAATTTGAACTGAAGTCCAAATATTATGGGGAAAATGCTTTGCAATATAGATTAGCCAGGAAAATTTTAATAATTAAGTTTGTCTAGCAAAGAGATAAACATTTTAAATGTCTTCTTACAAGTTACAAAATACCAGTTTATGCCAAAATTCTTACATTACTATTATTTAGAAAACCTCTCGTGTGGACTTTTAAATAAATCTATAATTACATGGTACCTAATCATTAGCCCTTCCACAATGCAGCTTGTATAATTTTATGCTACAATTATTTCTCTGCTTCTGTTGCTTAGTTGTGATAATGTTCAAAATTAAAAGAAGGAAATAATTGAGATATGTTATTGTCTACTACAACTCTTCTGAATTCAATTGCTGTTTGCACTAGGTACTGCAATTAATTTGACAACTTCTCTACTTGTACTGCAAATTGCAAAGAACCCAGTAAATCTGCAGATTTTAAGAAGTTCTGGATTGAAATATATTTGGCATTCAAGCGTTCTATATTAAAACATAGACTATTTTCACACTACACTGTTATAGTGCTATTATTCCACTTTTAACATCCTATGGAATTCTGGGGTTTGTAGTTTACTGAGGCCAAAGAGTGCTCTGGTTGAGAATTCCAAGCACCTCTCCCTAAACTGCAAACCCAAAGATTTCATGGGATGTTAAAAGTGGAACAATAGCACTATAACAGTATTGTGCAGAAATGGCCATAGTTGAGAAAGAAAACCATACCAGAAGATGGATGAGGCAGCTCTTCCTCTAAGAATTCTCCTGGAAACAATGTTATATTGAAAAGCCATGTTGCAACCAGAAACAAAGCTACTTTTAAGACCCATGCTGCTGTCTAAAGAGACAGTAAGTATTCCTGATATTCAACGTTTAATTATTTGTTTCATCATATGAACCACACTGGAGGGGGTTGCGTTGACTGTAAAAAATGTCCCTCCCAAATGACTAGAAGTCCACTTGTGGTTTTTAAAGACTGGGTTTTAAAGACTGGGCTACATGCACAGCTTTCGGGGCCACACTTTGGGGGCTGTACTTCATTTACCCTGATATAATGGAATAATTGGTGGCCTTCTGGCACCTAACTATCACAGATAGGGAGAATTCAGCTTCTGCCTTAATGAAGAAACACGCTATCACTGTTATATTACAAAGCTTCAAAAATTATGTCTTCTTGAAAGCACTGACCACAAGCCAGCAAATCACACGTTATGGCCCACAAGGCAGCAAATCTCATCTAGATTATTGTAGACAAAGAATAAAACAGTGAAAGTAATCCAGAGCCATTACTGAGGCTTCCAAAAATACTCCTTTTTATGTTTCAGCCACTGATTACAGATTAAGGACTGCTCTCTGTGCTTAAATATCACTAACTGAAATTAGTGATTTCAAGTGCTTAAAACTCACTAACTGAAATTAAATTCAGTACTTAAGGCTACTGTGTTAGATGTGTTTTTAGCACACTTTAGATTTTCTTGGGTCCACTCACAGAATAGATTCTGTTTTCCACAGCAGTATACTGTGAAGTATAGTAGAACATGTAAAATTTAAGGAACTTTGCAGACAATAAATGAAATCTGTGGATAACATAAGTAATAACTCATTTATCGATGGACTGAAAATACTGAACACAAAGCCTGACCAATAAATCAATTGACTGAAGCAATCTTTAACTCTTACCATTCTTTGTGATACTCAGTAATGAACTAGGTAAAACACTTTCAAAAGAAACTAGAACTACTGTTCTAATCTTTACAAACATCCAGTCTCATACGGCAGGCCATTGCATGCTGTTTCATTTTTTCCAAGTGAAGATAAATAGAATGGAGTATTCTACACGCATTTGCATGACCAGACTATTACATCAATACCAGTACATTTAATGCACTGCATAAGGATAATGTACTATTGTTCAACAAATGTAGAAGAGAAATACATATGGACTTTTAATATTACTAAAATTCTTACTTAACATTTATTTGTGCAAGTGGTAGTCACTGTAGAAAACATATAACAAATACTGAAACTCAACATTTAGGCCTGAAGATAATTGCTAATCGTAGCTAGAGTAGACCTACATATTCAGTTGCTGAATAGAAAGTCAATATTTATGTAATTCCCCAAAATTCAACAGCTCTACTTTCGTGGGAATAAGCAAATGGATTTAGGCCTTGCACAAAAAAATTTCATGTGAGGATCTTGGAAAACAGGCATACTTTCATGTTTGTGACAGCAAAGAAGCACTGCTTTTATTTCACCTTATTATTAGCATTTATGTGCTGATGCAGCAACATGTAATGGCTGCTTATAAGTAAGAAGCATAACTGCATGTTTCTTTAGATATATTTTGCTGAAGAAAGATGCTATTTCACTTTTTATCTGAAGTCTTGGATAAATTTTCCTCTTTCTTTTTCACACACTTGTGTAAACAGTATGTATGATATCTGTTACTAAATATATACAGGTTTAATTGTGTTCATTATCTTTTATTCTTATAAAAATAGGGATGGCCAAGACATTTTTTTCAAGGTCCTTGGCACACTTCCCTTTCCAAGAACATTAATAGTGAACCATAATATACACTCAATTTTACAATGCTATTAACCAATCTTTTTGCCCTTAATAGCATCTATATATTTGAAACAAACTAGTGGTTGTGCTAAAACTCAAAACAGGGATTTTATGCTGAACTGTGCTTGTTAGGAAGACAGCACACAAATAAGCAAGGCCCCAAAATGATTCTATTTAGCCCTTGCTCATAAATGCATCAGACACATTCTTGGAGTATATACTGTGTGATTATAGCTTTTTGACAGTACTTTCTGTCAGGGATTCAGCAGGAAACCCTGGGAAAATGTTCACTCCACTGCAAAAATGTTGCGTCTTGTTCCAGCTGTGTGTGATTGCAGTACACTGCATCAGAAAATGGAGTGGGGTGCAAAAGGTACAGGGATGTGTGCAAACCCTCTACCTGATTGGTTGTAGATATGTACATAAAAAAGCAATCCCCAGTCTGTATTGTCCGTTGACCAAACCTCGTGCCTGGAGCAAGCCTTTGTTCGTCTGTCCTATGTTTTGTATACAACGGCACTTTGATGCAAGATAAAGTGCTTCCTGTTTGGAAGAAACTCCTCTGTGTGTGAGTATCCTAATTGGGGAACAAGGTTGCTGCTGTTGGCTCGCGGCACTCTGGTTTTTCTGCTGCATCTCTGTGGGGCTGAAACTCCTATCATCTCCCAACACTTTCTGCCACGGTTGCATCCTGCAGTCTTGGAATTTGCAGTTTGGAGTGGCATTTAGAATTCTCTGTTAGAGTGCTCTAGTGTACTGTCCTCAACTACAGCATAAGAATCTTTCTGGTAGAAAATTCTAGGTATTTCATTAAACTACAAATTCTAGGATTTTATAGGATTTAGTTGTGGAAGCTAAAGTTAAATGAAAGCTGGACTACCACCAGCTTCCAGTGCCCCATCTTTAGGAGCTAAGTTCTTGGAGTATGTTCTCAGCATGACCAACATTTCCAACACAAATCTTTGAAAATACTGTAGCCAACATCTTTCATCTCAATGGACTCAGCCAGGAAATGCCTGGAAGTCCACTTCCCTGAACTTTTAGAGCAAAGGCTACTCCACAGGGGCAACCATGCCTCTGCCAGGGGAAAGAAACCATGTCTGAACCATAAATCTGAGACACTGGATCACAATAGAACATTTTCATTTCCATACTAGGTTTCCCTAATGACAGTCCACTTGCTATTACCAGACTAAATTATGGCAATTTGTTTTCTCAAAGCCCTATCCAAGCTTTTCCAGAATCATGATTACTCTCTTCACCACTAACAGTTTTTCCTCAGAAATTATCTGAGAAGTTCGGGGGGGGGATCTATACTGAGGTGAGAAAATGGGAGAATGGACAAAATTAAGACAAACAGAGACAGAGCAATTCAAACTATTTATATCTATTTAATGCAAAAAAGAAGAAAAATAGGCATTATGCAGATAATGGCAGAGATCCTAAATCAAGCAAGCTGACCATAAGCTTTGCCATACAGTTCCATGTCCTTTAAGCTAATAGCTGCTAAGTCCCAGCAGAGGCCACTGCTAGTACCTCTGACTGGTGAAGAAGGGATGGGAAGAGGCAATTCAGATAAGAAAGAAGCAGCTGGTCTGATCTTGAAGAGAGGAAAAGATGCACTCAAGGATAGAAACATTCTCCTGTAAGCTCAGACCAGCCACATCTTCACTGTCTGCAGCACGACTGCTAGAAAAAAGTTGCTAGAGAAAGGTTTTGGATGAAGTGAAAGACGCTAGAGAATAGATTCCTCTGCCGCATCCAAATAGTGTCTAAAAGTCAATTGTTGACTTATGGTGACCCTGTAAATTTTCCACTGGGTTTTCTTAGAAAGTTTTGGCAGCTTTCTTAACTATTTCTATGTATCTACAAACCCACACCAGTAGTCACTGATCAAACGTTTGAACACAAATTCTCTTACTGAATTTTTAACATTAGAAGATGAAATAATTTAACAAGTACAGTATATTGTAAGAATAAATCCTTCAGGGCATGTGTGTCTTCAATAAGTCTTTACAGCTAACATGGGTTTTCAATTGTTCTCAAGTCATGTAAGTGGGGTCATAAAGCTGAGGAGTTTCCTTCTCGTTAACTTTAAAGATTTTTATCAGTTCACTTGAAATGGCAGAGGGTGACATGTGCAGAGTTCTTAATCATTGATAGACTTCCCAAGTACTGTCACAGTTTACAGCACTCATTAAAGTTAAGATGCTTCTTCCTTTAAGCTATTTGAAGAAACAGGTGTTTGGAGTCATTTATTTTTCTGTAAAGATGCTACTTAAAAAACTGGCACAAGTTTAAATAGATATAAGGAACAAATCTGTTATTCAGTCTTCCTAATCTTTTTTCCTTTATATCTAGAGACTGATTTATGTCATTAAAAAGAAAAGAAAAAAAAAGGCATAGCTTCTGAAGAGGCTTTCTGTTCATTGGGATGTCACATGAAAAATAAAGGATGGTAGAGAGTTGTGATATTTAATGTGTGTGTAGGTTGTATGGAGTTGTCTTAGAATACAGAGAACTATTTCAGTTTCATGCCTAAAACTATGCATGTCCAAGAGGTTCTACAAGGAAGGGGGGTAGATTGTAGAGAAATTACTTTTACAAACTCTGTGAGGGGAGCAGTTTGAATTGAGTAGGAGCCATTAAGTCAAATTTCCTGACTTTCAAAATCAAAAGCAGTTTTCAGTGTAGCATGGTATGCAAAGTATGCTTTTTTAAAAAAGAAAATCACAGATATGTCACTAGTTTGTGAATCAATAAGACAGTGGCAGCTTTTTCACATCCAAGACCTAATACCACCAAATATTGACAAAATAATGTATACCTAAACGTCATATTTAAGTTTGGAACTGGGGATCATTTTGTACTCATACAATTAAAGGGAAACAGTCATATGAGTTTTATCTTTCAATAGTTTAAAGAGACACAGTTGTTTGCTCATTTTGTTATTTAAATATTATGTTTCCAGTTACATTACAGTGAAGGACTACAGAAAGTGCCAGATCTCAGAGTGTTACCTATTTGGAAAATATGTAAAGGATAGCGATGTGTATCACTGCTTGTCCTGTTCTTGTGTGTGAGGGGGAAAAAAGCTACATAATTTTTGTCATCATCATCAAGACAGTTGTCTCAGAATGTTGGCATGAATGATTTCTGTGAAAATTTCATAAATTGCACAAACTATGTAGGAAAACTATGATAGTTACTCTCTTATGGTATATGATTTAAATATCATAAGCACTGGATGGGTTTATTGTCGATAGTCAATCAGCCAATTCTTTTGTTCTTGATGCTATTACAACTACTATTAATTCATTTATATTCTCTATTTTTCCTAATATAAAGGATAAAATCATTATAAAAATAGAAGTAAAACTTTTTAAAAATCTAAATAAACAATACCTGTAATTAAAACACTTTAGAAATGGGTGCTACAGGACTGTCCTTTGTTTCAGACAAGTAGGGTACAATATTTTTGTGCAAAGACAGTTTGAGCAAACTGTAGACACTGTTGAGCAAAGGAAGCACCCCTCCTCATGCTGGAGGTAAGAAAGCTTGTAGGCTGTTTCTAAAAGAACAAGTAATTTGGTGATATTTCTTCACATTTCTTGACTAGACTGCACTAAGAACTGTATAATAATGTCCACAATGAGTCTGTAAAAAATCTGAAGAGTCTGCTTATCTACAAGGAGGAGGAGGAGGAGGAGGAGGAGGAGAAGAAGAAGAAGAAGAAGAAGAAGAAGAAGAAGAAGAAGAAGAAGAAGAAGAGGAAGACAGCGACGACGACGACGATAATAGCAATGATAATAATGGCATTTTTAACAGTCTCAAACACAAACTTACCAAGGTATTTGATGCACCATTTTGAAGCTCTGTTTTTTAGCTGAGTAAACCATATGCTTCCTTAATGTAAGACTTAAAAGTCCTTTGGCTATTTTCTGTTACTTTCATGTAACATAATATGGCCAGTATCTATAGGAAGGGTGAGCAAAGTGTGGCCCACAGTCCACGTGCAGGCCCCAGGGCCATTTTTGTGCTTCCCAGGACCCCTCAACCATAAAAAAATTACATTTTTAAATAAGAGCACCCCAAAATAACCTTCCACATGTTTAGAGCTCCATTGGACACTTCTAGGAATCAAAACAAAATGTTGTTTTTTAAATTTTAATTTTTAAAATTTCTTCAAAATATCTTGTAGGGGCTAAGAAAGGCCCCAAACCATGTCCTTATGTCCCACAGAAGGTGTCTCGGAGTGGGGGGATTTTCTTGCAGGATCAGATGTAGCTTTCCAAGGAGTCCTAGATGGCTCAATGTGGCCCAATCATCTTCCACAATTGCCCACCCCTGATTATAGGGTATAAGAGTCATTTTTCCTTTTAGCGTTATCTAAACTGGATGATCTAAAATACAAAACTCTGGGATTTTTTCTGTTTAGGCATTTTAGAAAAAGAAAATATTATTTGGAAAAAAATATGTAAACAATTAACATTAGACACTAAGTATTAGTTCAGTATAACTTTGGGGTATGTGTATGAAATTAATATATAAAAGTCATAAATTCCAGAGAGCTAGAATTATGGAAGTTTAGAAAACAAGTTTGCTGGCAGATAAAGATTCCTGGTGAACAGCCTAGAAATTCTGCTGCTCTTTAAAGTAATTAAGTCAATGCTCAGTTCACATCTTTTGAACTTTATTAACATTAGCAAGATGGAACTGTACTGTATCTTCAACTAGGTTTTTATGGAGAAAGATGCTCCACACTTTTGGAAAGTGCTCATAATATATGTAGCCTCTGCCTTTACAATTTTTTTGTGGTGGAAAATACTTGGAGAAGGAGAACTCTTGCAGAAAGAGGAAAGGCCAAAAGCAAATAAAAACCTATTTTATTTTCTCTAAAAAAGAAAGAAAAGAAAAGAAGGCAGACACTAATTAAACAGTTCACTACTTTCTGCATATAAGAATCTTTACTGCAGCTTGTTTACTGAAAACTGAATCACAGAAAATAGATGGAAGATTGGTCCTGTATCTTTGAACTTGTATCTAGTTATCAAAGTATTGTATGTGACCAAGTAGCTTTGTAACTGCTCATAACTCATAAATAGCTCTTTGTTCACAATGCAAATGTTCTGTATAATCAGTCAATACTCGCAAAACAGAATGTACAACCAACAAATTCTTGATCTTTCTCATCAAAGGAATATGTATAGAGTCTAATAGTGATTATTGACTGGAAAATCCAATTAAAAATCTAATAATCTCTTCAGAATTTGCAGAATAATTTCTTCTAAATAAATTCCTTCTTAATTAAGGGAAAATCACAATGTTATAAAATATCAGTAGTATCTGTCAATTTCATTCAGGATATATATAAATGACTGTATATTTTGTGTACACACTGATATAGACTATAAGGACTAACAAAAATGAAAAAGGGAAAATGTTTTAAGAGTTTTCTTTATAGAAATGTTAGAGCTAACAAGAATACTGAGTGGTGAGCACAGACAAACTTCCTTAGAATATTATTTCAAAATTATTTCCTTTGAAATACATAGCTCTGTAATTTGGGACATGTGTCCATTACAAACATTCTGCAGTGAGAGAGAAAAAAAAAAGCAAGCATTCAGAAAAAGCAGGTTCTATAGTTCTTTTGGAGCTATATCATCTAAATATAGATGTAAAGATTTTGTTTTTCTTCCTTGAACATAGCAAACTCTCCATATGCTAGAGTATCCAGGAGAAAGACAAAATTGCCCCCCCCCACCAATACAGTGATGTTGCACATGCAGACAGTTTTCTACAGAGAGCCCTTTCAGTTCAGTTCTGCATTGAGAAGATATGTTGCTATAAGATGTCAGGTTTCATTCTATTTTGTGATGGCTTAGCTTGGCTCAAGCTGGATACTACTTTCCTCCATAAAATACTTGAAAGCAGACTGAAATATGGTAACCCCAGAATTTAAATCCTTGAAAAATGCTTCCATATGGCAATTTCCCAGCATAAGGTCTATGGCTTGTAGAACAGGTGGATGCTCCACATTTTTGTGATTTTCCAAACCCGTGCCATCTGTTGCCAAGATCCTCTAATGGAGAAGTAGAGCTCTTCTGTTTAGTGTAAAGAACCTATGTAGTAAGAAACAGTATGCTTTACAACCATTTTGTCCAGAAGCTGCCATGCCACAGCATTTGTGGCAGTTTCTACATAAAGGGTGTAAAAACTAAGACAGATATTCATTCATAATTCACTGTGAAACAGCTACTTCATCCAACAGGCACATCATATGTGTGAAATTTGTGCGAGGGGAGAATACAAATTCTTTACATTCTTTGTTTACTTGTCTTAAACAAAGGAATATCCATTTATAGCATTTAGTGAGAATCCATGCTATGAATCAGCAATGCAAAGCAGTTTGAGAACCCACATATAATCAACACAAAAAATTAATTCTGAGAGAATATAATGGATTTAGATACCTTTTAATTCTTGTCTGGACAAAAACAAACAAAAGAATTACAGATTTTCTGAATGAATTTTTTTTTTCTTTTTTTGAGAAACATTGAATGTTTGGCATATAGCTTAAAGATGGAAATCCATTTTCAATTCTTTCTATAAAAAGGGACATAATAATTTTCTTCTTTGATCTGGAGTATATTTCTGTGGGTATGAAACTGGGTCCATAATGAGAATCCTCTTTGAAATCATATTAAGAGAAACCCTGAAACGGCTCATGGCAAATAAAAAAGAAAATTACTACTATTGGATATTAATTATAGAGACTAGACACCGGCAGATAGTTTTAAGCCAAGTTAACACCATTTTGCCCTGGATCTGTTTCACTTTACCAAGCTCTTTAAGAGATAATAAATCTTGTGGACTTGCGCACACATTGTTGGAAAATGCAACAACAGTCAGAGTTCAAAAAGTTAAATGTGTCTTAAGAGAAAATATTGTCATAAGATTAATGAGTATTCCAATGATCTCAGATCTCCCCATGTCTTATACACCTATCCCAACCTCTCTTAGACCAATATTCTTAAGGATCAGTCCACCACTTCCCTTCACCTCCTTTTTTTTCTTTCACTGCTCCAAAGTGAAACTAACTTAATCCTCTTCCTGTTCTATCTTAGCTTAGTTTACCACCCTTAGAGAGCCTTTTTCTTAAATCTCTAATGGAATTCCTATAATAGTTTAGTCTATTTCCTGTACCACTGGTGTCAATGCTCCCTAATCATAATAGCTAGTCAATCCATGTTGTGCAGCTATATCACTTTTTGTCCCCACATCCCTTTCTGCCATCAGCCATATGAGTTTTAATTTAGCATTATGTTGCCCACTTTTTGGATTTTTTTCCCCATGAGGGAACTGCGGGGCTGTGGAAAGATAAATAAACCACCACTCACTATGGTCAATATTCTACACAGCTGCAAATCACTATAGAATTTGTCAACTTCAGTGCAGATACATACAGATATTTGTATACTGAGTTATATGCCACCTAAGTGAACTGTTGGAAATCCATGGAAAATCATGGACATTGTTTTACCTTAGGTATCTTTAAGATCTCAAGTTTTATTACATTACAAGAATGGAAGTACATTCAGTTTATGCTATTCAAGCATCGTATTCCAGAGGAAAACCACGTATTTGTACTGAAAGAAAAAGCTGATGTGCATAAAAGGATTGGAATCAGATAAGCATTTTTTGGTCACTATTCTTAATTTTAAACAACTTTCCCTATATTTGCAGAATCAACCAAGCACAAAAACTGACCAAAAGACTTCTAGTTCTCTGGTATGAAACACAGTCAGCACTTTCTTATACACTGGACTACAGGAGGCAGGTATCAGATGAGAAAAGAAAAAAAAATGTCTGGGGAAATGTAGATATTTTTAATCTGCTCATGTTATAAGAACATGTTCTGTGAATAATCTTTCATTTACAACATAATCATGTTATTATGAATATGTTCAGTGAATAATCTGTCAGTTACAGTGTAATCAAGCAGTCTTAAAGACTGTATTTTTTAAAAAGAAAAAAACCCTATGTCTTAGATGTGACGCAGTGGTGGCTTTTTTACTTACGCTTTTGAAAAAAGACTTACAGTAGACAGTTTCAAAATGCCATATACTTAATATGTGCATCATATTCTGATCTTCCCTGAAACTCAAGCTGATATCTGGTCCCTTTGGGTTAATTCTGTATCTGCAGAAACAGAGTCTTCAAAGGTTTCATTTCAGCAAAAACCACCAAAGAGACAGGTGGAGGTAGCAAGATTCACTGACTAACAGGTCCACTTTCTAATCCTAGGCCAAGTTTTTCCAAAGTTTATCCAATTGTAGAATGAAGCATTGGGGGTAAGATAGCAACTCAGACAAATGCTGTTGCTTCCACTCTCATTTGCCCAAGCTGTGTCAAATATTATCTTTTCTCCTTCTTAAATAACTTTCCTTCTCAGATTTTTCTTCCATTAAATAATCTTTATTCAAATTCATGATGATGCCCTCTGCTGTTGTTTTACTTGTTTCTCTAAATTTTATGCATGCCTCTTGTAGAATTTTAGGCACTGAATATGAATCCATACTTCATCACAATCCTTACCTTGAAAAATAATATACACGAATTCAGTTCCAGCATGTGGGTCTCTCCGTATGTTTCTGCATTACAAGAATTATCACTATATTATACTACTATTATCTCCCTGTTTTGTCAGTATGCGCTTTACTTTATTTTTTGTTGTGAATAGCTAATGTGAAGCAGTGAGTTTAATCCAACAGATTTCCCCTTATAAATTTTGGATATTTTTTTTAAGAATTCACATCTGGATTGGTTCTTGTCTCATTTTTGTTCCTTGTTTCACTTAGATGTATGTTATTGTTGTTATCCTAACTTTCATTCCCTATACAGTACTCTGAGCCTAATTATCACATCTTTTCTTAACATGTGTGTACAAGTATATTCTCTTTCTTACTCCCACTGTTCTTTATGCAGAATCCAATATCAGTCCCAAACAGAATGGACACATTAACCATTTCTTGGTTTGACTGCTGCTCTTAAATCTCTTAAACAGAGATTGTGGGACATAACGTTCTGTTATGAGTGCTCTTGTTCATACATATCTTGTTCTCCTAGTGCAATGAGCATTCATTACACAGGGCCTTTTCAATTAGCTGACTATATAAAGAACCTATTGGTGGCTAAGTACCGCAGATTTTTCTCTCAGGTCAGATGTAATGTTTTTTCTACTGAATTACTTCAAGGCAGATTTGCTGGTGTCCCGTATCTAGAAAGACACTGCCCTTGCAATAATATGGAAGTTGAGTCAAAGAAGCATGTTCTAATCAGGCTCATCAGTATATAAGTACTCCATTACTGAGTAAATGTCCTGGAAGTTCAGATCAATTTTATATGAAATTCTTGTTGGAAGACAAGTCCCCAGAGGTGACCCTGACTGTTGCTAAATTTCTCACAGAGGCAGCCAGGATTAGAGCTCACGGTGTACCAGATAAAAGTCGTCTGTAACTGTTTTACTGTTTTGATTTTTCCTCTTTTATGTTTTGTCCCCTTTTGGTCTTATGCTTGAGCTTTTTTTCTGTCATATCTGTGGATTGCAATAAACTGATGATGAAAATGAATAAGCGGATTAACCATTTCTTACATTGTGAGCTACCACTCACATCCCACTGATTGCAATGGGTCTACTCTGTTGATGTTGTTTGCTTTCAAGTTCCTTTTGACTTAAGCTGGCTCTAAGGTAAACCTACCATGGGGCTTTCTTGACCAGCTCTGTTCACAAGGGGTTTGTCTTTGCCTTCCTTTGAGGCTTGTGTGACTTGCCAAAAGTTTGCATGGCTTTCCAGAAATCCAAACACAGGTCTCTGAAGTCTTAGTTCAATATTCAAACCACTGTACCCTGCTGGCTCTCTAAGGTCTACTGTATTTGGGACTAAAATTGGATGGAGCCTTGTTATGTGCATTTTGAGGTAGTAGTTCAACATAACCGACTTGCCCTTCACCTTTATAAACTATAAAAAGGATCTCTTGAAAACCCAAATCCTTTTTGGTTCCTTGCTTTCTGTTATTCTCCACTCTACTTATACCACTCATTTATCTCAATAATAGTGTATTACATGTTGGTTATTTTACTGATGCTGTAATTTCAGTTTATCAACTTTCCATGTATCCTGAACAGAGAGTCTTCTTTTCTTGTTATAATACTACATAATCATAACTTGTGCTATAGGTTTGCATGTATCTGTGGTAGGGAACTACACAGATTCAAGCAGAATACCAGAAACTTACTTTTTGAAATACAACTTCCATATTCTCCAGCCAGCATATTCAGCAGCCATACTGGCTAGGGGTTTCTGGAAGCTGTAGTCTAAAATAAGTTTTCAAAAGGGAACATGCGTGGTATTCCTAAATTATTCATGGAAAATCAAATAGCTGACCCAATCTACAAAGATTCCCAACCTTACTTCTACACAGTAAACCTACTGTTCTTGCCTTAAGCTCTTTAGTATAGGCAGAAAGGCTTGGAAAAAAAAACTGTCCAGAAAAATGGCATTTTTATGCACACCTTAGCAAACAATGATCTCACTACAAATCTTGTTGATTTTCTTAACAATTACAAATAGGAAGAGGACTAAGAGAAGGTGTGTTAAAGGAAATTTTAACATACGTAGTAAAGTCCAGATGCATGAGAGTTTCAAGACTAAATCATGAGGAAGACAAACAAAACAGAAGAATCACAGCAATTAAACTGAGGAGCAAAATGGTATGACATCACTGTCTGCATTTTAGCCAGGAAAGGAAGCAAGGGATTATCTTAAGGGTGAACATCTGGAATGTATATATAAAACCAGGGACAGATTTTCACACATACTCATTCACTGAGTTCCACTAGAATATTACAGTACAATAGAAACAGTAGTCCTGTAACCTGTTTTGCCATATGTGTAGTACAAATGACTACAAGAAATGGTAGTGAGCTGCTTTGTTCTCCTAACACAACAATCCATTTTTAAGCAGAAGAAATGTCTACTATATGTTTATGCTTGATCAATTGCAAGATAGAAAGTTATGATACCAAAATCTGAAGATCACACAAATGAGCTACCACCATGAGAAAACTATAGTTGACAACAAAAAGAGAAAATTGTTAGAATTCGATCATTCAATGGGAATTTGATCAAATAAAGAAAATGCACCCTTTTGTTAACTCTTAAGTATTCGTGTTACTAACAGCATATTGCTAATAGCACTGAGGTATATAATAAATTCATTCTCCATTTCCATGATGGAACATAAGTCTTTTGACACACCGAAAAAAAATAGTATTTGAAACACTTGAACAGTTAAGTAGAAATCCAATGATCAAATCAGAGTGACCTTCCTAGATTTTGGTAATGCAACTTCCTGCAGAGATTATTTATTAGTACAATAAAATTACTGTTTAAAAACTCATTTTCTTTTCTTCTTAGAATATAAATGGTGCATCAAAGCAATTCTCACCTTGAACTGTTAAAGTGGCTGATGCTTCTGCTTTTCCAACCATATTTTCTGCAACGCAAGTATAAGAACCCATGTCTCCTGCTGTAACCTTCCGAATTTTCAAAGTGTGGTCATCACGGATTTCATACCTAAACCAAAGTGATTACACACACACACACACACACACATATATATATACAGAGAGAGAGACAGACAGAGAGAGAGAGAGAGATTTGCATTATTATCATCTCTTAAAAGTAGAGAATTAAAAGCATGAAAAATGTGGCTTGAACATTAATTTGATACCATTAGAAACTGAGAAATTAATTCACTAGCATAAACACCAGTAAGTTTTCTTCATCCAATCTTGAATTTTATTCTACATGGACTATGAAACTTGTAGTAGATTGTTGCCTGGGAATAGTGGGAGTACAGCATGTCTCAGAACCATCAGGTTTCTTGTTAATTGCTGTCAAGTTGCCTACAACTTATGGCAACCCTAGGAATGAGAGATCTTTTAAGTCACTTTGTTATCAATAGTTCTGGTAAGGTCTTACAAACTCAAGGTCCCACCTTCTTTGATTGAATCCGTCCATCTGTAATGTGGTCTTCCTCTTTTCCTACTGCCTTCCACTTTACTAAGCACTACAGGCTTTGCTAGTGACTCATGTCATCTCATGAGATATACAAAGTATGATAGCTCCAGTCTAGTCATTTTGGCTTCTAGGCTTGATTTTCCTGAACAAATTTGTTCATCCTGGCCTGGTTAGAGAAACTCAAGGTGGATGATCTCATTTCATTATTTTAAGGAATTGTTTTAGTCTGCTTGTGAATGTTTTTATTTGTGTATTTAGTGTTTTTATCTGTTGTGAATTACTTCAAGGGACCTGGTAGGCTGAGAGTTGATAGATAAATACCAAAATTGGTAATACATAAAGAATCAGAATTCCTAAATTTATATTAATGCCACAGTCTGTTCAGTGGAGCTTCTTCTCATAAACATATTTAAAAGCTTAGCCCTGAGAATACACACACTTAAATCTGTGGGTTGCTAGGCTTGCTTCCAGTAAAATACACATGGGTGTAAAATGCAGACATATCTCAAATACAAAATTAACTGACACGTAAAAGCACACATCAGACCATTTTCATGATCTGGTGTGAATAAAAAGAGGAGGAGAATGCAAGTTGGCATTGAGAGACCACTGTGTTCACATTGAAATGATAGTTTTTCTTAGTAAAGTAACAAAAGGAGAATGTTCAGGGTGAACCCCCCCCCTTTTGGTAGTTATTCCACAAATGTGCAAATCTAAACAATGTAAAATAATAGACTAAAAACTTAACAACTCATTGGTTTAAAGTTTCTTTAAACAGGTCATATTTCCTATTTAAAATATAGTTTAGTTCAAGCTGCAGAATTAAAATGTTATATGAAATAAATAACAATTAATACTTCTGTCAATCATCTTAAATTACTGAAAGAATTTGACAAAGTATCCCCTACCATATAGATAACTAGGTTGCTACTACTGCCTCCTTGATTGTTCTTCCAATGTTATCCTCCTGATTCTCTGCAGGAAGATTACTGGAGGGTTATACGAGAAGGTGTTAAAATACTCCACTCTGTACATCCCAATCAAGCTTGCTGTTTCTCTACTAACAGCAGCAGTTTAATATCAATCTTTAATATCAAGACTTTACCACCACACCCCAGCCTCCCCACCATCCATCCTGTGTGTTTATAGTATGAGTGAATGGTATGTATGCAAACCACTTGTGCAGCCCCAAAGGGACACCTTGGTGCTCCAAACAAAAAAAGGTGGCTCACCACTGCCATATGCAATACTAAATACTAAAATTGTATTGCATAAGAAGCACTTAGAAGATTATTGTGATAGGTGTTAAGTACAGCAAAGTCATTCTTTTCCAACCTGGCTCCTCTTATATCAGCTTATATGTATGATTGTGTGGCTGCAAAATGTCTCATATAAGAACTGTTCTACTCACAGAGTTATATAAGGTGCTATTCTCTCAAAGCGAATATAATATTTTGAAATGCTATTGTTATTTTTAAATCTCTGCTCATTGTAATCACTTATTGTGTGGATGAAAGCTCTATTAATTTTTTTCACATAAAAACTTTTACTCTGCTTATGCAACTTTAGGCTATTAGTTCAAATCTCTTCTTTTTCTTTCTGGTCAGGTTTTACTGGAAGAGAAATCTAGTAATAACTGAAGAACACAATTTACTGAGATTGTTGCTGTTACTTTATATCTGCATTGATGCTCTTCTACATCCTATACAGAATGAAGAGGCCTGTGTCTATGCAAATAACCATGCAAGTCTGATTTTGGAAGTGACAGGATCCAAAAATCAGTCAGGAAGCATTTTGGCCTCCCAGGACATACATCATGCCATCCTTGAACAAATGAATTTCAGTGGGAAATGGCAATGGGAAACCAGTGAATGTGAACATCTCAAGCAGTTCAGTTGTATAATCTGCAAACTGGAATAAGGGTTTCTTATCTCAATGTATGTATTAATTAGGTTGCCAAGCTTTGATGTCTGAGTTACTTATCACTAACAACTGTGTTTGTGAACATTCATTGCCAATCACTTAATTACTTCTGTCTGTATTTTCTACATTTCATCTTCTTGACTGTTTACAACAACCACACACTCTTGGTTACGTGTATATATAACTCTTACTGCAGTTCACAAGAGCGTATGACTAATACTATTGGGGCCTAAATACACTGAAGGCAGCAGATCCTGTCTGATTGTGGATGCTAAGGAGGGTCAGCCCTAGTTAGTACTTGGATGGGAGACCACCTACAAATACCAGGTGCTGTAAGCTATATTTCAGAAGAAGGAACTGACAAAATCACCTCTGAATATGCCTTGCATACCCTATCAAATTCATGTGGTTGCCCTAAGCTGACAGGAGACTTGAAGGCAACCACCTGAGTCTTCTTTGCCTAGGAAAATCCTATGGAATTAATCGAGTCGCCATATGTCAACTGGCAATCTGAAGGCGCGTGTGTGCGCGCACACACACACACACACATTATAAAATGTATAATATAGAGGTAATAAAAACTTTGTTGGCTTTCCTGTGATGGACAAACACTGCTACCCTTCTCAAAAACCACACATTCAGTATGTCAAAGACTAATACCACACCACAACTTTTTTTAAAAAGAAAAGTTGATTGAAGTCCACTGTACCTTCCTTTAGGTAGTTCTCCATCATCCTTTCTCCACCTTACTGTAGGCACTGGATCACCACGTGCCTCACAGTTAAATTCTGCACTGTCATCTACAGTTACCGCCAAATTACTGGGTCTTTTCACAAATGATGGCCTTTCTAAAATAAACAAACGGGAGAAGAGATTAGAATAAAAGATTTTACTTAGACACATGATACATTTATGATCCAAAATACAATTAATTGAACTGGAATTTGAAAAAATCTACTGCTAGACTAAGATCATGACAGATTAACTAAAAACATGGAAGAAAAGCACCTGAAAACAAAATTTCCTTTTCAATATGTCAGCATCTGAAAAGTGAACTGAACTAACTGAACACCACACCATTCAACCTGCAATTTAAACAAGATATTTTGATCAAATCATTCAAATGTCCATGAAACCCTAGGCATCGATACTAGACATGTCTACCTATAAAACCCTGAAAAAAATTGTGATCCCACCCCTGCCTTTCATTATCTCCTCTCTCCCAGCCACAAGCAGAAAGAGGTAGATGACCTCTTTCCCAATTAACTATCCACCGAAGAAATAAAAAGAGTCAGATGGAAGTGGCAGAGAGTGGAGATAGAGGTGTTACCAGTTTGTAGCTTATTTTATATATTTGTTTATATATTTTCAAGTTTTAAAGTCCATTTATATGTAATATACTCTGCTCATTTATATCTCTGATCAGTTTTTACGATGTTTACTGGATTATTGTGCTGAACTGCTGAATGTGTTATTCTTCTCATATCTCTTACATATCTTAGGTTGAAGGGCAAAATACTTTTAATTTAAAAATAATGGACAACCAGTCATTTTGTTTTTTAACTGTACCAAATTACACTGGCATCCTCTTGGATTTAATGTAGCTCTTGACTTTTGAAACATTTTAGCTAATTTTATACTATAATTTTAAATATCCCTAAGCATTTTTAAGAAATTTGACTATTGTCTTTTCCTTTTTGAAGATGTGACTCTTTCCCCCTTTTCTTTCCAATTCCTTTATTTCTGTACCATCATGTTTGAGAGATGAAATGGTACTGGGTATCTTTAACACATTCTACTTATATATATGTTAAATTAGAAAGCACTATGGTCATTGTCTCCAATTAGTTCAGCATCATTTGTTGTTTCTCACCAAGTCTTTGGTTACACTTATGATTAAATCCAGGACTGTTTCTCCTGTAGCTGATTTTATTATCAAATGTCTTAACACAGCTGTTCCCATTCTTGGATTTCCACATGTTTATAGCTCCCATCATCTCAGGCTATTATCCCAGGCTATGATGATTGAGTACGATGTGGTTTGTAGCACATATTCAGCTATTTTGTCTTTCTGTCATGACCAGTGCACACATTTACCTAGACTGAAGACAATGTTCAACTTAAGAAATCTCTAATTTTTGAAATATTCTTATTGATTAAGGATCTCAAAGGTGAACGTTCCTATACCTAAAACTGTAAGCTCTGCCACTTCACTCTCTCTTTCTCCCACCATGTTTGTTCCAACACAGACATATTTGCCAGCATCATTCTTCCTCGTATAAGTGATCATCAGCTTGCCTCCTCTGATCTAAAACAAGAAATGAATGATAATTTATTCACATAAGCTAATTCCATGAAAAATACTTTAATAACAAATATAAACACATTCGAAAAGCTTGTTCTTTTTCCATCAGATCAATAAAAGCATTAGAGAGGTGCCTCATAGTTGCAGTGCCATGTTGTCCATGCTTAAATCCTTGACTTATGAGAGGTTGTCCATGTAACAGAGTTACCTATTCTGTACCTTTGCACTACATTATAAAACAGTGAACACAAATTACACTGATCAACTTTAATTATGTCTAAGTTAAGATCAAACACATATTCTGATATTATTAGGATTTATGTCAATTAATAAGGGAGTTTATGACTTGACTGCAATTTACCAAAAGTGTATAGCATTAGAAAAAAAATGTTTCAATATACTAAAATTTTGCAAAGAAATGGAATCTTTCTATTAGGAAGAACATTTCCTTTAGAAGAGTAGCTGATACGCTACTGTTATACATGGATTTTATATATCCATTATAGATTATCAAAGAAAATAATTCCATCAATATCAAGAATGCCCTGGTTAGTAAAACAGCATATTTCCCAAAGCAGCTCATGCTATGAAATTTGAAAGACTCTAATTTACGCTGAAAATGAAAGTAATTGCCAATTACTAGAACATTTCTCTCTCAAACATAAACCAGACTTTAGTTCTGTCCATCCATCTCGATTCATCTCAGCCTGGTGGGTCTGTGAAAATGGTTAGCTGCTACAGTTGTACAGTCAGTAGGTTTCCACCTTCTACTTCTAAAAAAAATCATAATCCTATCTAACCTTAACTGAGAAAATACTCAGAGTAATCACAGGTGTGGGAATACCAAATTTTAGAAAACAGACCAAATGCGCTCTACCTTTTGCAAGCAGGTGAGATGGTAAGTATGTTTCTCATTTGTACCACTTCAAACTACAGTTAAAGGCCAAAGCTGTATATACCTTAGCATACTATTAACGTAATGCCAGCATAGCTAAGGTGGATCTCAAATACAACTGATTGTAGAATGGGAACCATCACTTTGCTAAACGGTCAATTAATTCTCCATCTTACTCAAAAGTAGGAGGGAAAAATATATGTTTTCTTGTGGAATAACTGGCTGCACTATAGACTACCCCTGAGAAAGTACAATTATTTGTATGGCTAATTTTATGCTACAGTAATACTCTAAAAATTCACATTTTTGAATATTCTTTTCTCTCTCTCTTTCACACACACACACTTGCTGTCTCACAAATACAAATGAGTATGTTATATGAACATACTAAAATCTTTCCCTCTTGCTTTGATGTGAAGTATCTGTAAAGAGAAGTATTTAGCCATACCTTTGTACAGACAAATCTTGGTCAATAAAGCCTCTTGAGAAAGAAGCCCCTTTTTACAAAGTCTTTATGTGCCCCAGTTGTCTGCTGTTTATCTGGAAGGTTTTTTTTTGTTTTGTTTTGTTTTTTAAGTAGCATCAGCACTGAAAAGATGGCTAAGTAGGACTGGAGATATACAGACTTTCAGTACTGGAATTCTGCAGTGCATCTGCAGTAAAGAGTACAATGATGCTTGCGCTGGTAAATAATATGATTCTATTATAGGAGAACCAGCTGCAACTGTGAGGGCCTGCCTACAAAAGACAAGGTAATCATAGCTGCCTGCAGGGTTCCTTGCTGAGCTTGTGTGAACAGCAAAGTAGAAAGAAAGAGAGAAGTAGACAATCCTGCCATTTGCATTCTGAAGAAGGACAGATCTCTAAGTTTGGCCACCAAAATGGAAATCATAAGAAAAAAGGAGGCTAACGGGGGGAAAAAAAAGCTCCCTTGATGCATTTTGGAAGAAGCTTCTAAGTAGTCTCTAGAACAGGGCTTACCAAGCAGTGTGCCACAACACATTAGTGTGTCGCCTGAAGTGTATAGGTGTGTCGCCTACAATCTTGGAAAAATATGTTATTATTTATCAATCATATATATATAAAATATATGAAAGGTTTTCATGAGATATGTTGTATCCCCATACATTTTGTTATTACAATTTATGTATGTGTCTGCATCTCATACAAGGGGTTAGTCTAAACAAGGGTTTGCTAGTAAAACTGAATTACTGTGTCGCGAAATGATACATGTCTAAAAAGTGTGTCAGCAACGTGAAACGTTTGGAAAGCTCTGCTCTAGAAGGTTTCGAATGTTTTTTGTTTATTTCTGCAAGGCTTGCCTGACTTGGTTGTTTGGTTTCACTTGTGTGTATTGTTAGTTTTGAATAGGAATTTTATTAAAACATGTACAATTCTTCTTCTCTTTTGTGATATAGGAACTTACCCTATTCTTTCCACATTCTTTCTACCTCTGGTATCAAATTTTCTGTTAAAGAAATAATGCTCAGGAACACATGCACTTTGTTAATTGAGGTATCCATGTATAACCCTGAATGCACCAAAGTGGCTCCATAGAGAAGCATTTAGCCACACCCACTACATAACCCTGAATGTACCAAATCTTATCTGATATCAGAGAGTAATTATGGTCAGTTCTGGTTCATACTTGGAAGGGGACTATCAAAATGACGACAACAACAATGTTTCTATATCACAACAACTATATCACAACAACAACTCTAGGCAGGGCTAGAAAATAATCCTACCTGAATTTCTTGAGAGGCACTGCAGGAGTGACTTAGGCCCTTTCCACACAGGAGTATTAAAATGATGTAGCGTGAACTCTGACGGAGGTCGTCTACACCGTAAAATGGATTGGGGCGGTACTTTAGTGTAATTCCACACCCCAATCCACACTAGGGCGACCAGAAGTGGCGCCACCAGGTGCTTTTTAAAAACCACTTTCAAAGAGGTTTTTAAAAGGCACAATCGTGCAGCCCTGTCGCAGCCCCGTCGCAGCGCCCAGCGTGGATTTGCAGGCGCGCGCAAGGGCGTGCCTGCAGATCTGCTGGGGGCGGGCTTTCTGGCTGGCGAGCTTCTCTGGTTGGTGGAGAGCCTCCACCAGTCATAAGCCACCATTTTGGGCACTGCAGGACGCCGCAGGATGCCGAGGAGTGTGGAGCAGCGAAAATGCACTACTCCACGTGGCGACGGACTTAACAGGTTTCAGGTAAGCTCTGTTTCAGGACGTCTCAGGACGTTTTTTCCTTCACGTGTGGAAAGGGCCTTAGAAGGAAGAACTGCTTGGCTCAAGGCAGCTTCCTATGTTTGTTACAATGTGAGCCCCCAAGTATGGACTGAAAGAGGACAATCCTGAAACAGATTTATCACCTTACTGGCATGAAGCCAGACAAATGCATCTTGGATCCACAGTGGCCAATAAAAATCCTAAAAGAGGACTGGCTAAATGGGCAAGGGAAATGGTGAATATCTCTTTGATTCCTCTGAACTTTACAAAGGCAGTAGTTATATCAGTGCTGAAACACCTTTATAAGGCAATGTCTGAGGCAATTTATTGTTTAAATCAAGATTCAACCATTGCTAACATTTTTTTTACATAATTCAGAAACTGTCATCATTCCCATGTTTCAGGCCACAATTCTAACTTTCTTTTGAAATTGCTGAAGTACCCAAACACCTATTCTTATCTTTCACATAGAACAATTCCTGAAATAGCATCTCAACACATTCTCCTATTTCTATGTCATAATTTGTTTCAAAGCTAGCATAGCTGTGCTCAGAGACTTAACAATTCTGATCACAAATGATAATGATTTAGATTGAAGACTGAAGTACATGTGGTGGAAACAGTAAGATTCATGTAAAGCAGTGTTATACAATCTAATACGATCATTGACTCGAAGACACATGTTCACAGTGTGAAGTGCATCACTAAAGCTGCCTACAGCTAGAAATCTATCCCTGCAAAGTTGACATCTTGAGGAAAATATGGCTCTTATTATCACTGCAAGACATATGCACACAAAGATGACAGTCAGTTATTGAGACAGATGAACATGCACATATAGCATTGAATGTGTTGCATACAAATCTCATTTTTTGCCTTTGGCACAGATTGTTTGAGCACAGAAAAAAGTACATCCTTTATCATCTCGAAAACCAGCAGTGCAGAAACTTTCAGGAAGATTTGAGGCATGGAAAATGGAATATTAAAGGTGACCTGCTAACACATGCATACATACACACAAGCACACATACAAAACAAGAGATGTAATTTCATCTCTGTAACATCAAATACAGATTGAGCATCCCCTATCTGAAATGGTTTGGACCAGAACTGTGTCAGATTTTGAATTTTTTTTTCATATTTTGGAATATTTGCATATACATAATAAGATATTTAGGAGATCGGACTCAAGTCTAAACTTGAAATCTATTTACATTTCCTATATACTTTATACAAATAGCCTGAAGGTAATTTTAAACAATAATCAAAAATTTTGTGCATGAAAGAAAGTCTGTGTACATCGAACCATCAAAAAGGAAAGGTGTCACTATCTCAGCTACCCATGAGGACAATCAGTGGTTGTTTGGCATCACCCTCATTCTGGACTCAAAAAGTTTCAGGTTTTGGAGCATTTCAGATTTCAGATTTTTGGATTAGGGATGCTCAACCTGCAATGACCATATTCAACACATAATTAGAATAAATGGGACCAGTTTAGTGATGGTTTTCAAGTACACGCATAGGCCAAAAAGAAAGACAGAAAGACAGAAAGAAAGAAAGAATGCAGTCTACCATATGTACTATAGTTAAGCCCAACTGATCACTGGTTTGAAGGAATATTTTTGCTAGTGTCAAATATTATCATTACTGCTATATATTTTTTACAATATCTGTAAAAAAAGTTTTTCTTTGTATTCATGTGGCCTTTCCCTTCTTTTTCAGTTTGCTTTTTTTTAAATCAGAAGTATCATTAAAGAAGGAGAAACAATGGTGAAAATAAGAGTACTGAACAGAATCATCAAAAGATTGGTCACCCCAACAGTAAAAGCATTTGAGGAAAATATTTCTACACACACACACGGACACACTGAAATTACTATTTTCAGCCCCTATTTAAAGCAACACAGTGTACAGAATGTTTATCCAAGTGACATATGGTTCATCATAAACTGTATATAGTTGTCCCTCCATATTTGCAAGGGTTAGGGGCACAGGACACCCATGAAAGAGGAAAAAATATGAATATCTCTACCAGTTTCACATACAAAATTGTTCAGTAATTTCTAGTGGCCTAGGAGTTTAAGAGGCTTTTACTTTTCATTTAAAGGTATTTAACCTAGATCCATAACTTGGGTCTGTCTGAATTGGTTGCAACAGATCCCATTAAGTTAGTTGCACTTAGGTTTAATTGAAGTGAGATAAGTTAGTCTTAACTTCAGTACAAGTGATTTCAATGGAACTTGACCTTTTGTACCATGGATCCAATCTATAATTTCCAATTTTTCCCTCAGAGCTTCTCAGAAGAATAATTCTCCTGACTTTATCTTATCTCTCCCCCTGCCACCCCACAACTTGTAACAAAATTCTCAACAATGAAACTGTCCCTGTCAAATCTCTGGGATTTCTTGCCACTCAGGGAAAGCAGAAGGGCAAATTCCATTTTCATTTTTTAGCTGTTGTTGATCAGTAGTATAGTTGTTCAGACTTAACAATAGTACAAAATAAGGTCTTAACATTAGGGAAGGCTGAAATTATTTATATATTCTTGGAAAGTAGAACAATTAGGACCTTCCATTTTTAAATTAATAATTCTGAATGGCAGAATAAACTCTCTGACTTATTGTTGTATAATTATGGATCACTAGTAATAATCTCTTTTTATATTGATTAAGATACTTTTACTGACATAAACAATGAAATTGAAGGTAATAAAAAAATAGATACAGAACAGATTTTATCCACTGGTCTCTGTTTTTTAGTCTAAGCCATTCCCATCATGTCCTATGCAGCCTTAAGTGTACATTCAATTGACATTCTGTTATGCTTTTCTGTCTTTCATTAACTCTCTGAAAATAGCTTCCACTTGCAAATAAAACCACTTCAGCTTGGTTACCCAGACTGTAAAACCATATAAATTATGACAGAAAGCATCTACTTTTCTGGCTAGTCCTGCATGAGGGACTTGGGTAAAGCCCAACAACATTGCTATCTGTTCCTGGCACTGTGCTAAAGAGAGGTAATTGCAACTATTCAGTTGAAGAAATCAAAGATCAGAAACAAATATTATTTTTGAAGTTTGTGCTTTGAATTACACTTTTTCCTATAACCAGAAGCCATATAGGAACTTAAGAAATGCAAAGCTGTCCTGAACGAAAACAAAACGTATCATAGCAATACAATCAAGTATTTACTAATCATTCACATCTGTCTGCAAAAACCAAGTTAAGAGAACCCCACTTTTCTCAGTTTTAAAATAAAAATGTATTCCTTTGAGACAAAGCAATGACTGAAGTCAGCATATAAACTGAGAGTGCTTAAAAACGGACCTTGCATATTATAAAATATATCTGATAAAATAGAAGTCTAGTTAGCATCTTATTCAGATGCTAATCAATGACAGAGACTGTGATTCTTTTTAAACTACAGCACTTCTAAAATGGTGGACAAAGAGGCAAGACTGGAAAACAACTGCCATTTAAATTTTGTTCCATTTTACAACATCTATTTAATACGGTATTATTTATATAAAAATGCTTGGCTAATAAAATATGCATGGAATTATAACTCAGCTTTTATGACAACAATCTTAATCATCCAAATATAATTTTTTTCGCAAGGAAATATTTCACAGTTAAATATCATGCCATTTTGGCTAATATGGATGTGTGAATTTAATTACAGTTTGTCCAGAGTCCCATTAGCCACTGCTCACTGAACTCTGAACAAATCCTCAAACTTGTTAAATTTTGCACACAGAATGAGGTTTTCATATGTTTGGGATATTTTTTTCTTGTTCCAGACCCTTAAGGCACAAGAACAAAATGCTGCAAGCAAAATGTTTGAAAATTAATTCCTCCTGCCATTCACAGAAGTTTCAAGTAGATCAGCTCACTCCTATGACTAGAACTGTTCCCATAATGGAAGAAATCTGGAGGCAATCCTGAATCTTTTCTTATTTGCTAACAATACAATATGCCTAGTGAGGTAATTCTTCTTTCATGGCTATTAATAATTTTCATTTTTGCTTAGATAATAATGAGCAATGTTTTCCATTTTCCAGATTTTCTGTAATGGTAAATTTAGTCACAGTTCTATGTGTCCTTAAATGGGAGTTAACTTTACAGGATACAACAGAATGTCCAGCTTAACATGGATAGTACAATGGGCATGGATTCCATTTCGGGAACCCCTGCGTAAAAACAAAAAAACAAAATACATAGTAGCAGTAACGTGTGGGAAGACATGTTCGTTGCCACCATTTAATGTATAGGGATGTGACATCTTGCACAAACACAAGTTTATGTGTGTGGAGGTCATGCATGAGGTGGGATTCTGTATTATGCTTCTATATTATGTATTATGCTTCTTTGAAATAAATAAAAAAACTTTTTAAAAATTTTACAAACTGTATTACTTTCATGAAAAAAGTTACCTCTTGAAACCATTAAGAAAACATAGTTCTGAAAGTTTTGGACCTCAGAAGCACTTACGCAAAAGAACAATTACCTCATTTTCCCTTTTACGTTTAAAGTCACATATACTAGTTCCTCTCTTATATCATTTCAACTGGATTTCAGGCTCAAACATCTAGACAGAGACATGCCGTTTCAATTACTGTAAGAGTTTTGGTGTGTTATCTGCTGAGAGTTTCAAGGCCATAATTACATTAAAAAGCATTTATCTGCTCTACAGGTTATCAATTTGTGTTATCAAGCAATAGCATAGAGATTTTTTTTAAAAAAAAAAGAATACTAATAGATCTAATTAATTCAGAATCACAAAGGAAGGCCATAATTTCTCTTTATTCTCTAAAGTATTTCAAATATAAAACTTACAAAGCTGGACAAAGCATTATATCCTGTATCCATGAATTCTCTGCATAGGTATTCAAGCACAGTAATGGCATCCTCTATTGTTGACTTCAAATATCAAAATTTTTATAGCATGAAAAATTTGTATAATTTATATAAATATTCATATTGCAACTTTGTTCCAACTCAGTATCATTTTGAATTGGCCAAGTCACTCACACATACAATGTGATTTTCAGCTCCCACAGGCTGTGAGATTATGGATATCAACAAGTATTTTTACATCTGTTTCATGAATATTCTAAATAAGAGGCAGGTGTTCCTAATAGCATGCATACAATAATAACACTGACTGTGTGTGTCTATGTGCTCTCAAGTCACTGCATGACTTATTGTGATCCCATGAATTTCATTGGGTTTTCTTAGTCAAGGAAAACTCAGAGGTGGTTTTGCCAGCTCCTTCCTCTGAAATATAGCCTATAAACTTTGGTGATCTCCCATCCAAGAAGCTGATCCTGGTTAGATTCCAAGATCATAGAGGATCTTGTGCCTTAGAGGTCTTTACACCGGCTTAATAGCAGCTACTATAGACCAATTAAAAATGGAAGGAAAATATGACTTGTACCAAATTTGCAATTAATTTCATTTCACAGAATCAGACACAGGATTTCACAGTGCACAATAAGGAACTGGTCAGCCAGTGCTTTAAATAAGGAACAATTGTGCAAAGAAGTCTGGAATACTACTTGATATCAACACACACAAACCATTCCATTTTTTAAAAGGGTAAGCGCATACGCAATGACAGCCAGCATGATGTAGTGGTTTGAGCACTGAACATGGACTTCACCAGGGATCACACACGAAAACCCACAGGGTGACCTTGAGCAAATCACACATTCTCAGTAGGAAGAATGCAATGGAAGATCTTCTGTGGAAATCTTCAATGGAAAATCTTGCCAAGAAAACCCTATGGTAGAGTCACTGTATGTCAGAATGACTTCAACAACAATAAACATACCAATCCTTTTTTTTTAAAGGTGATTTCTAGGTCTTTACATCTGAATAATATGGTACAATATTAGAAATGTAACATGGCAAAAACTACTCCTATAACAGTTAAATATTTGCTTGATGGTTAAACATATTAAACATACAATACAATGTCATGTGCTACTCTGGATTTCTCTTGATGAAAGATGGTTAAATCAATAATTTTAAATAAAAAGAAAATGATTATTTTTTATTAAGGAGAACTCAGCAAAAAAAAAAAAACCCATACAGCTCCTATCTCTAAATTATCCTGCATACTTGAACTTTGTAATAACAGTTAAAGAATATGCAAAAGTAATTATGAAAATGGAGACCAACAAACAAATAATATCACATATTGAGGACTCTGTAAAAAGGTACTGGAAGCAGGAATTTCAGTTAAAACTATTGCTTCTTCATCAGACAAACCAAAATGTTCAATATGTAATAAATAATAAATAACCATATAATATATAATTGTATAATAGTATAATAATAAATAATACAATGATCACTGCTATGTGGATTTTGGATTTTGCTGTATTGTGTTTTTGTGGCCAAAATAGCTACCAATGAATATGTTCTCCAAATGCATAGTTTGCCATCTCCTCTGACCTATCTATCAGAGCAATTCATCTTTGAAAGGAAGGCACCTTCCTTTAGATGGAGATTAATTTTCTGCTAGTTTCTTCTTTCATCTGTTACACATAGATTTCCTTTGGCTGACAGACATAATTACTTTTTCCATTTCTTTTTCTGTTTTCCTCTCTAGTTATCTAGATACTTTAAATGTTTGGCTCTGAAAGAAAGAAAAATAGAATTCTGAATGCTCTCAAAGAAAACTGAATTGCATTTTTGAGTAATTTACAAACCAATATTTTTTGACTGAACTAAAGCTTTGGTTCAGACATTCTTTCCAGAATGCAAGGATATAGTAATTTCCCCACCCGTTCTTGATATCATTTTTCCAACACAAATTGCATCCACAAACTTAATTTTGCAAGACATACAAAACACTGGAGATTTCTGATGTGCTGATTACAGGATCAGGCAGACCAGAAATGAAGCTACAACTTATCTGAACCATAAGTCATTCCAAATTTGAGTTATGCACACAACTATAATGAAAATTTCCATGCATTATTCATTTTTGTAAAGCTCACTCTAAAAAGACAAAAATCACAAACATAAAAAGATGAATTACTTCTCGAGGATTTCCTTTTACAATGTGAATGACAATGATTGGAATAAAAGATACACAAGTGTAACTACAAAAGAAAGAAAATTAGATTCCTAGTATTTAACCAAGTTTCCTAAGCCAAGCCTTCCACTGTTTGAAGCCAACTGCAAATTACCTCATTGTACTGTTCATGTAATGCATATCTAAAGTATTTTATATTTATGCATATAATTTTCAAGGCTATATTTATCCATCATGCACTTAATTCATGTCAACCTTAAACTGTTTTCCATAATATAAACATGGACCATGATAAGAATTGGGAAAAATATGTATTTTTAGACTAGAAAGACATTTTTTTGGTCACAAAAGCTATGATGAACGTAGTCTGCTATTTACTTATAATTTATATCTTGACTTTCTCTAAACATGGAATCCAAGGCAATTCCATTTTCTCTACTACTAAGATTTATTATGCAACAATGTATGCCTTCCCCAAGGCTTATGATGCATATCTGAAAATTAAAGTATGCGGAAAAACAATGTGAATATTTGAAAATGCAAATAGCTAAAATGCACACAATTGAAAAAATGTGCATTGTAGATAAGTTCTGTAAATTAGGCAAACTTCCAGATAAAGATGAAAAAGTATAAAAATACTAATTACAGTGCAGAAAGAAAGTCTTGGAATCTGAAAGAAAACCAGGATAGGAAGATAATGGAGTTGAAATTCAGAGAGATTTTCAAATACCTAATAATTTATGCCAATTCTGGCTCTGAGATTTTCAGATGCATGACAACTGATATGTTCCATATATAACCAGCATGTAACTCCTGTTGCTTTAAGCACTATGACATGTGATTCCAAGTGTATCTCAATTCTATAAAGTATATGGAGAAACAGGCCAAAATGTTTGCTTATTAACATATAATCTTATGTGTATGTTTTTGTAAGCTTCTCTAGGACTGATCTAGACTTTGCCATGTTTAGAGTACACACATTAATATCAATGAGAATTAAGTTAATTATAACTAACATGTTCCATGGTTCAAAGAATAAACATGAATTAGACTGAATTAAACCCACACTGTTTAATGAAACTTGACTTATGGTGACCTTACATATACCTAAAAGAGTGAGAAGGATGACAGATTCATTCATGAAGAACCATTTGAAGATGAACCTAGAATACTAGAAAATGAAGTGGAAGCTGCACTCAGAGCACTTGCAAAAAATAAATCATCAGGAACAGGCAGCATACCAATAGAGCTTACAGAGACAGAATCTGTTCTAGTTCTAACTAAAATCTGTCAACAAATATGGAAAGCACATAATAGTCCTCGATGGGAAACAGTCAATATATATTCCAATTCCCATGAAAGGGGACACCAAGGATTGCAGTATCCACAGGATCATTGCATTAATCTCTCACACAAGCAAAGAGATGCTCAAAATTCTGGAACAAATTTTTTTACCAAATATGAAACACAAAATGCTAAATGTACATGCTGGATTCAGGAAAGGGAAAGTTACTAGAGATCATATTGCAAGCATAAGTGGGATAATGGAGGACACAAAGAATTTCAAAAGAAAATCACCTTGTGCTTTATAGATTACATTAAAGCCTTTTATTGTACAGATCATGAAAAAATATGAATCACTCTTAAAGAAATAGATGTGCCACAACAGTTGATTATCCTGATGCATAATCTGTACTCAGGACAAGAGGCTACCATAAGGACAGAATTCAGAAAAACAAGTTTCTCCAATTGACAAGGGGGTCAGCCAAAGCTGTATTTTATCAGAGTGTACTACTAGCAGAAAATAGCAAAGACTTGGAACAATTACCATAGAAAGTCAAGGAAGAAAGCGCGAACGCAGGTTTACAGTGGAACATTAAGAAAACAAAAATAATGACAGCAAGTGATTTGTGTAACTTTAATGTATATGATGGAGACACTGAAATATTTAAAAATTTCCATACCTTGAATCAATCATTAATCAGAATGGAGACTGCAGACAAAAAATTAGAAGACTAGGATTTAGAGGGGGTTATGAAGGAACTAGAAAGATCCTGAAGTGTAAAGATATATAACTAAACACTAAAATTAAGGTTGTCTATGTCTTTGTATTTACAATTTCTATGTATGTTTGTGATCTCTGAACAGTGAAGAAAGCTGACTCATCTGAAGAAAATCAACTCATCTGAAATGTGCTGCTAGAGAAGAGTTCTACAGATACCATGGGTTACTAAAAAGACAAATAAACGGGTCCTCCAGCAAATGAAGCCTGAAATCTCCCTAGAAACCAGGATGACTAAAAGTGAGGTTGTTATACTTTGGCCATACCATGTGAAGACATGGCTTACTAGAAAAGATAATGGCACTTGGCAAAGTAGAAGGCAGCAGAAAAAGAGGAAGACAACATTACAGATGAATAGACTCAATCAAGGAAACCATGATCCTGACTGCAAGACCTCAGCAGGGTTGTTGATGATAGGGTAACTTAGAAGTGTCTGATTCACAGAATTGCTATAAGCTGAAGTTGACTTAACATCAATCAACAACAATATCAAACACAACATCATAAGCATCTGACTAGAAGTTATATGGCAAAACAAAATAACATACATTTTAAATCCTTCAGATGGAAAATCCTGCCATATATTCCACTGAAAGGCAGATCAACTAAAAAAAAAGGGGGGGTGCTCAAACATGTTCCTTTTTGAAATTTTGCTAGTCTTTTGAGAAAACAATTGTATTAAATAATTCTGAATGCTTTGAGCATAAGACGGTACTTTTGGAGACTAGAATCAACACACACACAGATTCAAAAAAGCCATCTAATTTTGCTATCTCTAAATCCATGCTTAGACACAATATGGAAATTATCCCACACAGGAACCGAAATATAATCCACAGTTTTCTCAAATTTGTAAACTAATCCTGCATCAGAATTCCTGTATGAATTCTGGAAATCAGATGAATGGTGGAAATCAGATGGAAATCTGCAATTACATTCTGGAAGCTTGATTAATTATGCATGACAGGTATCCTCCATACAGTATTACAAGATAGGACAAGCAACATGCTGTATGTCTTCTTGTCTTAAATCTTGCACAGTTTTAATACAATAAATTCCTTCATATACAGAAACCCAAAGAGAAGGCCACTTGGTCTATCATGAACTTTCATGCATCAAAAGATCAACTGGAAGTAGATCTGATTCTAGACACATCTATTAGGCTTTCATTCTTCACTCATCATGACTGTTTCTAACAAACTGCTAATTGGTAAAGCTTGCAGCAGAATGAGGTTGGAATTAAGTGGTGAAATTTTTAAACAAAAGAAGAGACAGTACTGTTTTATGAACCAGAAAATGAGACACACATTTTTTTACTGGGACTGACACCTTTTCCAACAAGCTGGATTTTTTTTCTTTCAGATAATTCTCATTAATTTTTAACAGCAAGATTATTATTACAAAGGACATTTGTCACCTATAGTCTGAAATAGTGCACACTATTCTGATTCATTGCTTTATGGGGTTCTCTCTTATGTTTACTTGGAATGAACTTGTTTTGCCAGTATGCCTTTTTATATAGTTTGTCTCCATCATCTAGGAAAACATAAAAAGAGGAAGAGCCATTTCACTTATTTCAGTAAGTTTGAAAAAAGCAATTCAGAAGAGTATTCTTTAAAATTTCAGAAGGAAAGCTGTAGGCTTACTTTTATCCTTGCAGAGGTGCTATTGTGTTCTGAAAATCTGCTGTTCAATTTCTTCATCCACAGTAACCATACACATTACTGTAGATGAGGAAATGAAGCATTGATATTTCACAATACACTTATAACTCTTCCTATGAAGAAAGCAATTTGAACTTCGTTGTTCCTTTACATGCTTCCAGGAAGTGGAAGCACAAGAGAATGTGAGCTCCTGCAGTGCCAAAAACCTAACAGTAGATACATTAACATTCTCCCCGCATATTCTATTATCCCTTTATGAGGCACATAGATACTTGCAATTACATTTCTGGGAGCTGGCGAGTTATTTATTTTATTTAAAGTTATTTAAATACTTACTGTAATTCTTTCATCTTTGTCATCAAGAGGGGATGCGTCTTTTTTCCACGAAATTGTAGGCTCAGGATGGCCTCTAGGAGGCTGGCATTCCATCACAGCTGGTTCACCAACTGCAACCATAACATCAGAAGGATTCTGTCTGAAGTCATCACGCAGGACTGAAAGAGTGAAAGTGACAGGCGGGGAAGTCAATACAAGCATCAGTAATGAATAATTTTCCTTAAAGATCTATTCCTTTGAACGCAAAAGTTCATTGTGTTAGAGCGCAGCTATGAATCTTTGATCCATGGTCAGAATACATATTCCCCCTTCTTTATGGCATTAAAATAAATGAAAGTATTCTTTCTACCTATTACACTTGGTTTCTACTATTTAACAGAAGTATTTAATATCTGAACACAGGGAAGTATGCATGTTTGATGGAAGGTTCTTGTTTTAACTGCTTAGTACTCTTGTAGTGACTGCATAGCTACACCTACGATTCTTCTGAATGTCTATTCACTGTAAACTTCTTCTCCTGATCATGGCTTTTTGGTTATGTTATGAGAACCAGCATGGTGTGGTGGTTTGAGCATTGGTCAGATCCAACCCTGGATACCAGGGTTTGATTCCCCACTTAGCCATGGTTACCATTGGGTGACCTTGAGCAAATCAACCTCTCTCAGCTCCCCAAATCCTGTGATATAATATTTCCAAAACATTAGTTAATTTTTATTTTGGCTTCTACTTGCTCCAATGTATTGTGAGTATGAAATGTTGTCAAATACATTAAATAACTCTAAGTGGAAAACTTACTTGGTGGCATATGATCTATCAGGTTGCAAGGGAGAAAAGCTAGTTGTGGCTGGTGGCTTCCATGACAGTGGGGCTGTGAACCTACTTTGAGGATAAAGTCTACCAGTTTGGACAGCTGCTTTCACATTCATATAATGGTTTCTCTGCCTGACTGACATGGAAGCCATTAGCTGACAGTGATAGGGGTCCTTCAAATTCAAAAGGACAGCCTAGGTAGTGGGAGAAATGGTAGCAGTACATGTGGTCCCCTTCTGCATAAATTTCCCAATTCTCTCCCTCTAGATAAGAATTCAATCCAAGATGAATGCACTGTATCTGAAAATTGTATTTGATACAGAAATATTACACAAACATGTAAGTCCATGTTCAAGGACACATTCCACAGAAGGGAATGAAATGCATTTACACTATATAGAGTCAGAATCACAACTGGCTGTTTGGATTACATCAGTTTCAACAGTGCATTTCAATGCACTGAAATGTCTCTTTCAATGTACATCTCAACATAACGCTGGATTGAAAGCAATGCACTATCACTTCAGCGCACTTTCAAATGAAAATTCTAATAGCTCCTCAAGCATAATGGAACAGACACATGAATGCATACCCCCCAACTCATGAAGATTTTTCATATGTAATTCTGAAATTCATATGCCCCAAAAATCTATTATCACATTTTGTTGTATGTAATCGTTCCATGGCCAAGTTGCTACTCCGTCTCACATATAAACCGACATCTCTTTTCCCTTTGCTATGCTTTTGTTCCTGCATCAATATCATTTTCTTCAAGAAGATCGAGTTATTTCCTAATTGTATGGATCTTTTCCTCCTAATCAACACACTACAAGGACTAGAAAATACCAAATTAAAGCAGCACATTGACAGACATCAAGTGAGCTAAACCAGACCTCTATCTGTACTCTCTGCTGAGCCTGTCCCAAATGGGGTCACACTACCCATGAAATCACTTTGTACCATGGGGGCATGTTCGCATTCACCTAGGATATCTTGTTTTCAGCAGTGGTCCAAGGGCATTTGCACAGTCAAAATCTGCACCAGCCACAATCATTCCTGGAAATGTCTGATGTTGCTATGGTGACATATGCCTTCCTATAACTTGTTTGGATTATGTTAATGTACTCTCCATAGGACTGCCTTGAAAAGCATCTAGAAATTTCAGCAGGTCCAAAATGCTGTGGACAGAATGGTGAAAGGGACTAGTTTAGGAAATATATAATTCCCTTGTTATAACAGCTGATCCATTTATGGGAACAAATCACAGCGCTAAGCAGGTCCTCTAAAACTCTATATACCTTGGCTCCAAACTATCTAAATGACTGTATCTTTGCATATGAGCCTCTCCAAGTTTTGAGATTCTCAGGGGAAGAATTTCTCTGGGTTCCAATGCCATCATAAATAGATTTGGTTAGGACAAGGACAATGAATTCTGGGTGGCTCCTCCCGGGCTATGGAACTCTCTTCCATAGCTAGGCTGACCCTCTCTCTACTATCCTCTGCTGATAGGCAAAGATCTTTTTATTTAGACCTTCTAGGCATTAGTGCATATCTGCTGCTCATTTTTGCATCTGCTTAAAATACTTTTAAACTGTTCTTAATTTAATGCTATTTTCATATGATAATTTATTTAATTTTTTTAATTTGGGATTTGGGATAAACTGCCCTGTTGCCTGTACATTCCTGTACTTGGATAATGGATATGTAAAAACCTGATATCTATCTATCTATCTATCTATCTATCTATCTATCTATCCATACATATATATCAAGCACCTCCTATTAAATATGTTTATGCCTTCATTTCTTAGCATTTTTAAAGATTTTGTTCTATTAGAAGGCAGAGTTATGGGGGAAGGACCTGACTGTCATTTCTTGGCAGAAAGGTGACACACATATTTAATGAACAAATAGAAACACTAATGTTTAAAGCTGATTATTTCAAATCTCTGAATAGTTCATCACAAAAAACTAACAAACCTGAAGTGCCAGAAAAAATGGAAAAAGAAGTTTGTAAAATAGTATGCTGCTATTCATTCCTCTTGAGAAGAGTATGGCAAACAAGAGAATTCTGTTGTCAAAGAGTAGTAACACTGTTTGGAACCAAGATATGAGCTTGTTTTAGGAGGATGAGATGTTCAGTTCAAGAGTACATCAGAAATCTAAAGAGCAAAGAAATATTTTAATAATATCCTACCATAAACGCTTTTTAAAGAAAACCTAAAATCTAATTAACTGTTTCTTACAAATCCTAAGTGCCTTTCATGTCTGGAGAAGCTCATAAAAAGTAAGATCAAAACTCCTGTGATAGCTCCTTGGATTTTTTCCCCCCAACACTTTTGAAGCAACAAAGAACTTCAGCTACACTAATAGAAGCAAATTACTTGAGTAATTTCTATACTTGCTGGGATAAAGTCTATCTTATATATGCATTACCTTGTCTATTAACTAGTAGATCACAAAATGCCTTAAGAGAACATCAAAGAACTAGGGATAGATACAGCAAAAATATTTTTTTCCATTTACTATTAATTATTTTGGCTCTAACATTACGTAATGAAAAGCTAACAGAACATAATCCATTAAAGATTACTCTGAAGATAGCAGTCATATAATTATTTTTGCAGCTGTAAAAGAGATACATACTTGGGATTGCCTCAGGTGCTGGCAATCAGACTTCAAGTTATAAATTTAAGGCTGCTTCTCCTGGTGTAAAAGTAGTATTTTCCCTCATCCTTTACATAGTGTGTCTTGAAAGTAAACTAAGCATGCACATCCTTTTGAAAACGTATTAGCAAAATATGTTGTAATCCTGTGCAGTATGTTCCTTTTCAAGTCAAAATTCAAGTCAAAATTTTCAGCATGTGTCTCTCATTTAGTAATCTAAAATCTGTCAGAAAGCTAAACAAGGAGATATAAAAGAACAAACAGGATTAAAACAAAATATTCCACTGTGAAGGGCTACCATTTAGAATTCCAGCCAGCCAACTACACCTTTTTCTAGGACATTTCACAGCATTTCAGTCTGTTTTCTTTTCACCTAAGTCAATAGTCAATAGTCCATGGCTGGCAAGACTATTGGTGAGTGATGGGTTTGTCTTCTTATTTCTTTTGCCAAATGTTGTGTTTTTCAAACCTTGAGGTTCCTTCCCCTGGTTTCTCCCACTATTACACATGGGATGGCAACAATTTGGTTTAAAAATGGCTTTAATATTCTTCCTGCATCATTGGCCCAAGGTCAGGTCCCAGATCCCCACAACCCTATATTTAAAAATGCAGTTTGGGTTACCTGAGTGCCCACAGTCTGCTTGTATCTGAAAGCTGCATAAGCAGCTGGATTGTTTCAGCCTATGACTGTGCAGAGGTTGACACCACCTTCTATGCGGTGTTTTTTGGAACCCTACGTATGATTTTCTGAGGACTGAGATCTTCTGGAGGAGTCCTAAGCTGTTTCCTATCATTGGGAACTATACATTGTGTGAAGAAAAGGAATAAACACTTCTCTACCGTCACATCCCAGTTGTAGAATGCCCTCCTTCAGGGCCCAACTGGAACTGGAACTAGCTTCATTCCCACACCAACTTAAAACACTTAACGCCTTCGAGCCCTATTTTTTTGTTCATATTTGTCCATTAACATGCTTTTCTATTATTCTATTCAAAAACAATTATTAAATCCTATAATACGCTTTTAGAATGCTGTATTTTTAAAACTGTTTTTAATTTTAAATTGTTTGAACAGATTTTTAAAGTACCCAGATATTATATGATATAGAATATGATATAAATATTCAAATAGGAAAAGGGAAAGTAAGAGAAACATAGCAACCAGAGAGATTTAGAAAAGATAGGGCAGCTCTGGCAACTTTAATATAAAAAGGTTGTCTTGCAGTATATTGTTCAACACATTATCCTCCCACTTCAAAACTGGTGTTTGGCAACGGTACAAGCAAATCAAACAGTAGTTGAAAATGGCAGACTTGTCCCCTCCTGGCCTAGCTAGGAGAAATTAAACAACACAGAGGCTGTGTGACCGAGACAGAGCAATTTATTTTCCCCACCTTCTAACACTTAATTCTCTGAGCTGAAGCAAGAAAGAACAAAAACAAGGGGGGAAAGGAGTGAAATGAAAGAATTAAAACTAATGTTTTGCTATGCTTATCTGTCAGTTTTGCAAGGAGGAAGCATTTGTTATATTACATCTGCTTTGTCCTAGAGGTACAGATAGGTACTATCAGAAAGAAGTTCACATGGTTTGTAGCAAGACCCTCTTTTTATAGAAGAAATATAATCACGTGCTGTTCTACTGAACTGATTTTCAAACAAATTATTATTGTTTTGCTTTCTAGATACAACAGTTAAAGAGTGGAAAATAATCTATAATACTCATTACTTATTGTTGCTTTACTTTCTAGAGACATTAGCTCCATTAAAACTGCAAAAAGATACTGATTTGATGTGCATGTGTCCACATGCATGCATGTATGTAAAAGGAGGCAGATTAAAATTCCTGGTCACTCCTTTCACTCTTCATTCAGGAAAGAAACGGATTTCAGCAAATAACTAGATAAAAATAGAGCACTGTAGCAGCTACTCCCTATGCAACTAGGATGGCTGGAACACTGAAGCTCTTCCCCATGGAATATGAGATACTGGTAGCAATTTCCATAAACACAAAATATATCACCAGAGTTGTGTAGCAGAATTTTTTTTTTTAAAAAAAATATGGCTTATAGGGTTAAAATATTTTTCCTTATATTTCTCTATTTTTAAATCATATAAATAAGTATCTTTTGTTCTGACTTGTTTCAAGAAGTTTATGATTACATTTAGACATGCATTCAATATTTAGAATATAAGTAATAAATGAAAAACAATCCACAGTTAAACTACAATATAAAATCTAATTAAAAATAAACTAAAAGGAAAACAATGTTGTAATGTACTCAAGTATGACTAGCAACCCTTCCTATCTGGTATGTATGCATGTATGTATGAATCTATATGAATATGGTTGAAAATTGATGGATCACAGCATCACTGCACTTGCCTGATGGATGCCATCTGGAAACTTGCTGTCAATCCCTTTTTTCTCTCCCATCCCCCTGTGTTTGCAATAGCTCACAGGGAGGGTAATGTGAGTCAGAGAAGAAACCTTCTGGATGTCATAGCTCAAGCTCATTAGCATTCCTATGCTTTCACCAGCAGAAAGACATAAAGAAAGGTAGACAGCCTGAACAATGCCAATAACAAGAAATCTATGTATTGCAAATTCAATCTTCCATTCTTAACTAATTTTTTCTTGAAGGGAAAGGAAGAATGTGAAGAAGAATTCCTCCTTTATGTGATTCACATTAGCATTTGTTGCTTACAGGATATAAAATGACATTCTGTAAAACAATTGTTTTGTGCCTTCTAGTACATTGCAACTTATGGCAACCCTAAGGCAAACCTATCTTGGGGGGTTTTCTTGGTAAGAGTTGTTCAGAAAGAGTTTTGCCTTTGTTTTCTTCTGAAGCTGAAAGTATACGACTTGCCCAAGGTCGGTTTCCATGGGACTTGAAACCAATGCAGTCCAAATGCTCAAACAACAATCACCACGCTGGGTCTGCCTGTAAAACAATGCAAGCCTAATAGTCATCTTCCTAAACCATTCTCATTGACAGTGGAAAATTAGTGCTTATTAATTTCTATCTGACTCTATTATTATTATTATCAATGATCTCTTGTGTTTGGCCATAGTGCCAACTATGACTTAATATGTTCCAGTATAGGTCAACAGTGCGGAGTTAAAAGGTACCAATCCCACAGTGGTCCTTGGAAGCACTTATTCACCCCTGTTTAATAATGACTACTCATGATAGTCTTACACAGCTTCCATGATCAGAGACACAATTAGTTGGATATGTTTATATGTATTGTTTGCTAACAAGACCTACACTCTGAAAGATGTGCACAAGTGTGTGTATTTGCACATTCTTCATCTTAGGTTTGGGTCAGATGAGAGAGAGATTTTTTTCTACACATGTTAGGTGTCTGTTAACTTTTACTGACTGTCAATTAAAAGTTTAAGAAGATAGCTAGTAGGCTTGCATATAATGAGAAAGAGACTAATTTGGTTAGGTCTGATTAGTGGTTTACTGAAAATTTCAAGGAAATGTGTTGTTGCAGAGAGATGGGGAAAATTCCTGAAGTTGTCTTAGGGGAGAACAGAAGTCGGAGTGGACGTCTAAGGAGAAAGTTACTGAACCAGACTTAAGAAATCTTCTATAAGGTTCTCACAAGCACTTAAATCCAGTCAGTGGATAAAACACTGCATATCGAGCTCTGAGTGCCAGACCCATCAGTTAACTGGGGTAGAACTTTGTGGAAACATGTAGAAGCATATGGTTAGAGAGCATAACTTTTAACTTCTTATTCTCTTAGCTTAGACCAATGGTAACAGAATAGTATCTTAGGGTAGTGCTAACAGAATTGAAGAATTAATAAATTGACATTTATAAAGTTACTGGATGTTGTAACTACAGTGCAGCATTTGTATATGTGAGAGTTCCATTCCAGGAACCCACATATAAAAAAAAATAGATAAATGCTCCATCCCTTTATCATTAATAGATGCAACGTGTACACATGCGTGCTGGCACAGGCATGTGCCTGGCATTCCATTATCAATAATGAGACACAGAGCTTTGTGTGACCTCACATTCATTTGTGGCCAGGTCACGCCAGTAATAACAAATCCCCATATAGTTATTTAATATTGTCCATTCAACAGTTCATTTGTTTTGTCCTATATCGATGCCCAACTATGGAAAGAATATAAGTGGAAAACAAAATTTAAAAAACTGTAAATTATATAATAGTAGTAGTATTACATAAGGTAATGAGGGATGACTGACATCAGTTTTACATGCTCAAATCACTCAAGCTTCCACACTGTGGTGTCATTGCTGGCAGGATAATTACAGATTTTTACAATGTGGTGGTGCAGCAGTAGAATGACAATAAAAACTGATAAAACACTTGGACTAAAGCTCCCTCCAGATCTCCACAGCCTAGGAAACCTGGAAAGAAAAGGATGAGAATGCTATTACCCTCATGTACTGCTTGTGGCTTTTCCAGAGACGGGTAGCTTGCTGCTGAGAGAATGTGAGACTAGGAAGACCTTTAGTTTGAATCGGCAAAGCTCTCTTAATATTTCCAAGAAAATATTCAACCTTGTTGAATAAATATTAGCTTATCTATACTTGTTTTTCACCTTTTAGTACTATTTGATGTCAGTTTTTCTAAAAAAAAAGAAAAAGAAGCCCCTGTACTGTAATTAATACATTTACTCTGAAATACTTGTAGCTTTTGATGATCAGAAGAGCTCCATCAAAGCATTCTTTCATTATACTTTTTAAAGTGAAGGAAGGGGGCAATTTTTTGTCACCTGGAAGCCCTACCCCTGCAATTTTTTCAAGCAAAATACTGCCCCAAAATAATAAAAGTAAGGATAATTGCTACCCACAATGCTTTTAGAAACAGTGGATTTGCAGTAACCTAATCATCCAAATTGTTGCCAAACCCTAGATGTTGCAATTGCGAGTTCCTTCCAGATGTGACTTTTGGCCAATATCTTTAGGTGAAAATCATTGCCCACTGTGGGAGGCAGAAACTGCCACCTACCTCAACTGCACAATGTTGTTTTTAATTTTTATATGATACTGAGGAAACAGTACAGACACAGAAATAGAATGTATTTTGTACACTGCAGATATTGTGGAATAAGTGAAAAACAAAGAACTGGAAGGAAAAGAACATAAAGGGTAGGACAGAAAACAAAACATAGCAATCTATCAAGGTAATCAAGTCTTGTGGAGAATTACCTGACTTCCTCTTATTGCATTTTAGAAAAGAAATCAAAAGTACTGTTATTAAAAATACTCTCAATATCTAGTTGCATGGCTCTTTTAAATTATTTTAATGATTGTTTCTTGTAATGAAGGTTTGCTTTGTGGTTTCATATTAATTATAATTTACTGTATTATTTTTGTCTTTTTATGAGCTGCTCTGTAATTGAGTAGAGATGTTAAAAAGTAAGAAAAACAGGGGAAATCATTTTAAAAATAGTTTAGGTGTTAAAAGAACAGGAATCAGGCACTGACATAAAAGCAATCTCTAGGGTACTCATACATAAGGCCCAGAGTATAATCAGAGCTACATCACAGTTCAGTTTCAGGGATCTTAGAACCAATGACAGACCTAGCTTTTTTTTATTTTCAATGTATCTATTTCTAAAAGCTTGAACAAAAACCACCCTTTATCTGAATGAAGGGACTCTTATTTCCTTTTGTCTCCTCTCCAAAAAGTGTTCCAAATGTAAGTTGATCAAAAATCACCTTCCTTCATGACAGTAAGCTTATGGAGTCTGCTACACAAAGTTTTCTTTTTTTTTAATCAAGTTTCTAGTGCAAAGGGAAAGAAAGCTTAAATCTTGCCTCTTATAGTAGCTATAAAGGAACTAGGCAAGCTCCCCAAGGGTAAAGATATGTCATTAAATAGAATAATCAGAATCAGCCATGCTACAGTTTATCTGTATGTCTGCGAAAGCCTTGAAGCAAAGAAAGCTGAGAGAAAGAAAATACACCATGCAAGTTTTCTAAGTTTCACTGGCTTCTTCAGCAGGCAAAGATGTTCATACAGGAAAAGAAAACTGAGGATGTCAGAGGCACAAGAATACATTTATCTCAGATGTTATTTCTGTTTTCAGTTACAACAATGTAGAGATATATCAAGGTGGGCAGAGGCCATATCCCTTTCTGGCCATGTAGGAACCTAGGAAAAGGACAGGAAACAACAGGAAGGAAATAAAATTGTAAATCCATTACAGCAGGAAAACAACTTCAATTGAGATCTGACTGCCGCTTTCTTCAATAGAGAACACTGAATTTCTCGAGAACCCTCTGTACTGTTACATCCAGCAAATCTTTTAGGATTCTTTGAGTAAAACTTGCCAACTGTCATCCAATTGAAAGGGTTTTACCTTTGTTGGTGATAGAAACATGAAAAAGTTAAGTCTCAGGCTATCAGCACCCTCTTACGAATGTTTCCCCTGTTGTGGCTAAATTACGTAATCTTAAAATCCAGAAAACATATTCAGTGGTAGCTGTGTTGATCATGCAGCAAAAACCCCAAATATTACCCTTTGTCCCTGGACCCCACACTGCTTTCACTGATATCCCTGTAGATCATCTTGACAGCGGAACTAATATCAGAAACAAAATGTAGATCTTTGGTTCTAATATTGTCACTTTGTTTCTGTATGATTTTTAATATCTTTGACTGACAAAGAAGCCAGTGAAGCTTTGAAAGTTTTGCATAATGGACTTTGTGTTTTTTAGCTGGCCCAATAAAGGTATCACTGTTTTGTGGATTTTGGATTTTGTTGGATTTCGCTTCAGCATCAACATGGCTACCCCTGAAGAGAATCAATTTGTATTAAATGTTGAGATGGAGGAGAGTTCTACGGATACAATAGACTGCCAACAGGACAAATAAATTGGTTCAAGAGCAGATCAACCCTAAACTTTTAGTAGAAGCTTGAATGATTAACCCAAGGCTATCACGCTTTGGACAAATCAAGAAACATGACTCACTAGAAAAAATGGCAATGCCAATAAAAGGAGAAGGGAGTATGATAACAGAAAAATCATATTACATCTGGATTTTCTATAAAGGAAGCCACAGCTCTGGGTTCAAAGACCTTAAGATCTGGGGCTCTCTTGCATTAATAGGGCTGCCATAAATCAAAGCTCACTTGATGGCAAATAATATCAACACTTCTCTAAATCCAAATCCAATTGTTGATCCCAACTCACCAAATAAGTCCGAATTAAGTAAATAAACACTTATATAAGTGCCATCAATCCACTCCAGGTGACATTAGCAATTGGGTTTAGACCAATGATTTTACAATGCCATTAGATTAAATATACATCTACATTACGTGAAAATTACTACAATTAATTTAAAGTTTTACTGACTGAATGAAAGCTCTTCCATTCAGAGTATAATAATGAATTGACTAATATTTATTCATCAAAGAAGGTTATTAAGCAAAAATAAGAAGTTTAAAACTTATTAAATGTGTTTGAAAAAGAAAATAACCTACAGACAAAAGAAGTCATTATAACAGTCCTACTGCAATACAACAGAGCTTTCTCATTTTGGAATTTTCTATTTCAAGTGAGAAACAAACAAATGAAAAACCGATTGAAGACACAAAAAGTGAGGTATCATTTTGGTCAGAACTACATTTCAGAATAAATGCATGAAAACAGATAGCAAAGTATTCTGCACTGATGTATGGCCAGATTTCCATAGGCAACAAGTTGGACTCTGTGAGATCAAAATGCAGGAGAGACAGAATTACAATTTGATCCAGCTTGGCTCCTCTTCTGTTCTTCTCATGTTATGTCATGCTAAGCTAATGTTGCGTATTAGGAAACATATAATCTAACGCTAAACGTTCAGTTCAGCTAAATATATTCTGATACCTATGTCTGTATATCAAACACAAGAATGGCGATGGCAGGTCAACAGCATCCCATTTTATGATTCCAGATTTCAGTATAATACCTGGAATATTGACTCCAGATGGTTCAATTTTGTACCAAATAACACACTGGTCTATGACCAAGTTTCTCTGAAATCAGCCTATGCAGTGTGTGTTAGCCACTCTTACAGCTTGCCTGTAAGGGTGGCTAAATTCCACTGGCTAACCCAACAGCTGCTGGTTTCTATGACTCTCTATAAAAACAGCAGACTAGGTGGCACTGGTTTGATTCAACCAGGTGCTTATAAGACTGTTAAAGCATGAACACATATTCCATATTGCTGAATGTACAGTGGTTATGGCTTAAATGTTAAGAGGCCATAAATATACACTTTTGTTAAATAGATTTAACACACAAACTTGGCCATGCAGCTATAATGAGTGGACAGGGCTCTCTGGGACACAGCCTTTTAAGTAGTGGTACCTATTTTTACTGCTTCTGTAATGGTTGCTAGTTGCTCTTATTTATCCCTTTTATTCAGAATGCTTTTAAGTAATATGGTAAGCCATGCAGTGAATTATCTCTTGCTTTTAAGCAGGATATGAAAAATATTTTTAAGAACATTACAAATCAGATATAAATAAATAAAATACACAAAATATATTATTCTGTTTTCCCCCTCATGGATAGAAGTGCATAACCATTTCACAAAGAATAGCCACATAGTAAAAGACGCAGCACCAGATAAAAATGCTTAGTTCCAAAATATACAGGGAGGGAATGATAAAACAATTAGAACATCACTGCTTCCAGCATCTCTGGCTTGAGAGAGAAAGGGGGAAGAAAAATCACAAGAGGTATTTGCTCATTTGCACATCAAATTCTAAAATACAGGAGAAAACTTCCCTGTCTCACATAAATGCTTGATTGTTCTCTCCTTAAATGAAAGTGAATGGCACTTTCTACTGCTTTGTAGAAATGGTTGCTTTGATCCTGTTTTAGTTTGTATTTCAATACACACACACACACACACACTCACTTCTCTGTAAGTATCTTTCCCTGGTAAGACATTCATTTCTGTCAAATTCCTAAAATAAATGAAATGTCTTACATTTAGCTATTCTATAAAAGGTAGAAAATCTATATTATAGTACACTGAAATGAATATAGATAGCAGGGGGAGGCAATAGAATATATTCCTGCCTTTCTCAGAGTTTATGGTATCACAGGTCTCACATCATTCTGAACTAGCCAGCAATGTCTGTGGATAAACCAGTGGGACTAGGGGGAGGACTGCAGTTTTTATTCTATTTTTGCTTGTACCATTGAAAGAAAATCAGCTGATTTCTTCTACCTTTTCTTAAATGATCAATATATCTCTTCCTCAATGTTATTGAATCTCCTAACAGAAAGCAAAATTTCACCAATTTTATTATTCGTAACAATAAACCAGATGATGGAAAATTTAAAAAATCGTTCTTAAAATAAACACTAAATTTAGCTAGAAAATACAGCAACAGAATGCTCTTATGCATGTATCATGGAAGAATGGACCACATTAAAGTATCTGGAGATTTAATTAAAAGAAAGATGAGGCATTTTAATGAGAAACACCACTCCCATAAACAATGAAAATGCACATTATTCCCTAATATAAATAATGTAAGAATGCTACAATGGAAATTAATCTACATATCATCTACTGTGAAGAACAATGCTTTTTTCAAGAATTAATGAGGTAGGGGGAAAAAGTTAATAGACAATTAAAATGTAGACTGAATAGGAAAGGCAGATGAAAAGAACAAAACAGACTATTAATATGCTTCTGGGTTGGAAATATGAAAAACATTGTGCATTTATGATTTCATACTGTTTCTTGCTTTAATTATTAGAAAATCTATGATAATGAAAGCATTACTCACTGCTAACAGTGCACTTACACATCTACTCATAAGTAAACTTCACTCAGTTCATAGGAACATTTCCAGATAGACACTTAGAGAATTATAGCCTAAATGTATCAATGGTTGTGTTCCTATCAACTTAAACTTTTGTATTTCTGATTTTTTTTAAAAAAAAATGTATTGTATACACATACTGAAATAACAAACACTGGCCACTACTGAAATTCCTCTTATTGAACTTTCATTCTGCTATGTATGGAAACAAATATATTTCATTCTCTGCCATTCACCTTTTTGATTGAAAAGATAGCACAGAGCTTCAACAAAGTAGCATATTAAGAAAAGTGCACCATAATACACAATAAGTTTTAATAGACATAGAGTGAAAAATGCAATAGAGGTTTAGCACTCCATATGATATGAAACGAAAAGTACATGAATTAGTTCCCTTTATCAGACCTACTATTTTAAAATAGTAAAATAAACTTCCAAGCTATAGTCAATTCTAGTTGAAAGGCCACTGTTTCAAAGGATGAAATACTTCCAATGTCACATATCACAAAGATTTTATTTATCTGATATTAAGATAGTTTTCAGTGGAGCACACTGTACTGAATTCTCATAGGACGATTCCACCTCAGATGTCCTTTCTTGGTACTGCTCCAGCTCAGAATCTTCAAGTGGAAGCATTAGTCTGAAAGTATTTCATCACTCAAAATACTTGAGGATTCAGGAAGAAATTCTGCCTTTGCTAATTAAATCATCCCATGAAAACAGATTTTGATTCAGCTGCATCTATACATTTGTAGGACATTGTCAAGTTTGCTTTGCTCTCCCCCCTTATACTTTTAGGTAGTCACCTTGCTTTGACGCTTAATGGGCTTTACAGTGCTGTGAGGGTGATGGGATCAACTTAGGAACTGTGTGCTGGGAAAAAGCAAATGTTAGTGTAATGGATTGTGATTAGGGTACAGTTCAGGCAGATAGAACTGGCTGCAAGGTTGAACTGTTGGCAAGCTGTATGGGAATTTGGGAAGCGCACGGAAGAGCCTAGGAAGGGAGTTATGATTAGCTATTAGATGGAATATTAGCATGTGCTAATTTGACATTTTAGAGCTTATATGTGCTTCAAATCCAATGCTTCTTTAGTCCTGGCAGTTGCCAAGGTGTGCAGTTGTTTTCTTCAATGTTCCTGAAGAAAGCTTTTGAAACTTCCAAGCCTTAATTACTTGAACGCAGAGCTGTCCTGCACATTGGGCATTCAAGGACATGTTTGCTCATTCCCAGATCCAAAAAATTACTTTGAAACCACTTGGACTGTAATTCTATTTAGCATTCATCTTTCCCAAACAGCAAGTCCAATCGAATTTAGTGGAACTTAGTAAAATATGTAGGATTGTGGTGGAAAATCACAGAATCTTCAAGCAAGCATTGATAGATAGTTAACTATGAAATTTTACACTTCCGCAGCAACTCATTCATCCCTCTGCCAAAGAAAGAGTGGGAGGGAGAGAGAGAGAACAAAGATGTCAACTTGCTAACGCTAGTGGTTGGAACTCATGTGATAGTGAATTTTGAACTTTATTTTCAAAGGAAAGGGTAGGATAACATTAGCATCTTTTACTATGAACTGGATTGTTGAGAGATTTAACCTTGGAAACAATTATGATGGGTTTTGGGATTTACCTGAGATGATATATTTCTTTCACTCTTAAAAAACAGATGTGTTCCTTAGTAATGAGAAGACAAAAAGCAGTGTTTTTAATGGCATAATTCTAAAACTGAGGCTGTTGTACTTTGAACGTATATTGAAACACTGTGGCTTACTGGAAAGATGACAATGCTTCATAAGGTGGAAGGCCAAAAGAAAAGAGGGAGACCACACTAGAAGTAGATTGATTCAATCAAGGAAACCACAGACCTGAATTTGCAAGAGCTGAGCAGGTCAATTGATGACTTCTTGGAGATCTCTCATTCTTAGGCCATCATAAGTCAAAGTGGACATGACAGCAAATAACAACAACAAACTCTACAAAGCTTTAAACTACAGCTTGGAACTGCTCTCCTCTAAGACAACTTGAGCCATTCTCAACCTTGAGACTGTACAAGAACTAAAAGCATCTTTCAAGACAATAGATCCCATGTCAAATACAGAGTAACTCTATGAGCTACCTACCTACCTGTTAGACCAGGTTAACTGTAACACCAGGACAAAAACATCACATTTTATCCAAGCTGAAATGACAGACTAGTCCCTTGGTTTATATTTCAAACTATTTTCAAGTTATGTTATTCAAGTTATTCAAGTTGCAGTCCAGTAGGATCTTGCGAGCGTCACAATGGAACATGCACGATTTATTACAACAATGCAAAGAAAATACATCCTGTTAATGTGATATCTAGCTATATGCTGCAGACTCTGTGCCTATCTAGGCTTGTACAGTTGGGGCCTTTTTGGACTACTGGAAAGGAACATAGTGACATAATGTACTTCAAATGAATGCAGACTATTCATTGGTGTTCCTATACATAAATAACATATGCAGATGAATGTGTGTGTGTGTGTGTGTGTGTGTGTATTTGCGAGTATATGTAAACATGTATGCATATACTGCATCCATGTTAGCAGCAGACTGAAGAAAACTGATGAAATTATTTCTACTACTTTTCCAGTGCTATTCATCCACTGATTTCATCCAGTGCTTAGCAAAAAAACTACAGAGAAACATGCTTATGCTAGATAGCAGAAATGCCATAGAGGACAAGTAAAATAAGGTGTTGTTTTTTAAAAAAAAAATGAATGGCAGCAGTTAATATCAAACAAACTGTAAATCACTATTAATGTGGCAATCAGAAATTTCACTAAGATAAATATACAGTTAGGCATTATAAAGTCCTAGCCTTGTTTTATTTTATACTTTAATAGAGGACAAATCTAGTTCAGCAGATGGCACTCAGGATTTCTCAATGAATTCAGCATCTGTGTGTACATGTTGCATAAATGCCAATTAAAATGTGTCAGAGTAAATTTAATTCCTCTGTTGACTGAATGTAAGCCAACCAAGCTCATGTACGAGCAAGGTTAAAACTAATCATTCCCTCAACTATGAGTTGCTCTCAAACTGTACAAAATTCCCAGAGAAATAAATAAAAGCAGAGCTTCCACTGATTAGTATTTATTTATATCCAGAACCCTGCTCTGGCCTTCAACTGAAGCTCAAAGAAAAACAAATGGCTATCTGTATGGTTTGGAAAAAGTTTAATCCAACAAACACTCAAAAACTCTTCAGTAGCCACTGTATCCCAACATTACCGATGGAAAATTATTAAAAGCTTATCACTAATCTACATGTATGAAATTAGTATAAAAGGTATTCTGTGACTTAAGGGGAGACATTAATTGAGCAATTCAAGTGTTTAATGAAGAAATAAGGGCTGAAATCCAATGTCCAGCACAAGTATCTCGATGGTAAGCTACTGATAAAGAAAGTGTGGTCTATACAGCCCTGAAATCTCCCCCAACAATTCTAAATTTTGCAAAGCTGCCAGTGCATGATCTTATGGCAGCAATTTGCTGCTGAAGTTTGGCAAGAAACAGATAAGAGCCTTGAGCCTGAGAGTTGCCTCCAAGAAAGGATTGCTACCTCTCTCCAAAGATCCAGTCATTCATCTCATTGCACCAAGACATCCCTTGACCCTCTTACTCCAGATGAGTAAAGCTCAGCACAGCAAAATAACAAGCACAACAAAATAATGTTCAGAAGTAGGGAGGGAAAACTACAAATAAAAGCAATCTGAAGTCATTGTCTAAATTTGTAATGTTACTGTCCAGCACAAGCTAAGGAACTATGATCAGAACCACATATCCTTGAGCTGCTGTGAGTCTTAATTTTTAAAGAAAGGAAAGATATAACTAAACAAATAAGAAGGAAAAGAAGTTGTAGTTGTAATATTAATCACATAAGGCAGGCAGAATGAAAGAGAGAATTAATATCTCCCTAAGTGTGATGATGTCCAGGTCTGTTACTCCTTTCCACAAAATTCCAAGGAAACTGTTCATGTTAAACTGTTGTATGGCATCTATAACAAACTTGATGGAGGCAAACAAAATTGAAGCTTAATCTAGACAAGAAAGAAGCGCACCTGGTCATTCAAAAGGCAGATATAGGAAAAAGGATTCTGTGTCTGCTAGATGGAATTACACTCTCCTTGAAGAGGCAGTTTCTTAGCTTATGTGTACCCCTAGATTCAGCCCAAATCTGGAAGCCCAGGTCTGGTGGTGACTAGGAGTGCATTTCCACAGTTAAAGCACGTGCCAGATCTGCCCATTCTTGGAGATGTTTGATTTGGTCACCATAACACATGCCTTGGTTACACTGCATTTTGCTTACTCTATTGTAGTGGTTCTTAATTTTTTTTTTTTTTACCAGGAACCCTCTTAAATATCATTTTTTTTCCATGGACCCCCCCAAGAATTAACTCAAGATTTAAAATGCTAAAGTGCATCAAATAAAATTGCTCAGCCAGGATCTTCAAATTGGGAGAGAGGAGAGAAATAAATAAATGCACACTTCTCTGAGCAGTGCTGGAGAGGGAGGGAAGATTTTTCTCCTGTTTCTTTCTATGGCTTAAGGCTGGAGTGAACTGAATAGCAACACACACTCCCAGCCAACCAGCCATCATTTCCTCTTCTCTCTCTCCCTCTCTCTCATTTTTTCTCTCTCTTTCTGTCTCTCTCTCTCCTCTTTTCTAGCAATCCAGCCTATCAGAAACACTTAACCCTCCCCCTTTTTGCCTTCTTCATCAGGAGGAGAGGAGACTGAGATGGGCAAAGGAGCAAAGGGAAAAGGCATAAAGGAGGGGGGTTCAAGCAAAAAGGAGAGTTGAAACAACCCTTCTATAAAAGACCCTGAGTGTGCCTCCTCATTTTCATTTTCAAGTGTGCATGCTTTTATCTGAATTGAGCAGTGTCTCATTTTGCCAACAGTGATCCATTACTCCAACTTCCAGTGTCTTGCCAGGGTGCGGCACTTGCTGCAGCAGCACTCTCTTTTCTCATTTGGCCCTACTATGACTGCGATCCTTGGTGCAATGTGGTGGCCAGCTCTGAAACAGAATAACAGGGGACCATGATTGGGCCAAATGAGAAGGAGGGGAGGTAGACAGACAGCAGAAAGGCAAACACTTAACTGGCTGGCTGGCTGGCTGTCAGTTCGCTGTTACTCAACAGCTATCTCTTCCCCATAAGGGAGCAGCCATGTGACAAGCAACACAGAGGCCCAGCCAGCGTATCTACCTCCTTTTGTCTTGGCTCTTGACATGTCATCACTCTATTGCTTTGCTGGATCTGTGGCAAAGATTCTTGGTAATGGATATGGCAGGCTCCTCACCAATCTTTATCTGTTTATCCATACGTCTAAAGAGACTTCATAAATTGGATTCTATGTCATTAAAGAATGAATTCAGAATAAGGGTAAGACCACACACCCTCACACAGACAATTCTTATCAACATATTCAACAATCAAATATGACTTAGTATTTCGGCATTCCATGATTTTTGATAAATCGTCTTGTTTTCAACATAAAAGAAGAAAAGCAACCTATGGAATCAAGGGAACTAACTGCACTTCATGATCAAGGTGAAGTTACTACATCCCTGTGTTATGCCTGCTATGATATCCCAAATGGGGACTCCTAGATATTGCTTTGATATCACTTAATTCGGCTCCGGCTAGACCTTGCTCGGCGGCCCTGCTGCACATGTTTGGGTTGTTTTCCGAAACAGGCACGTACTGGCTGCGACTGATTAGTAGTTCGCATTCCATTCCCCATTCAAGCCAGCAATCCTTAAGCCTCACGTAGCTTCAGGGGACTCCCATACCCACACTCCACAATAGCGGTGTGGTTTCCCGTCAAACCATACTTTTCAGAGGGCCATCAACTCTCCAGCCACTCTTTTGTTTTTCAAAGCAAATCCCATCATGTGAACACTGACCTCACCAGATCCTTTTGCCTAGCATCGAAACTCCTTTTATTCCTATTTGGTTTGCCATAGCCGACAGGCATATTCCACCTTATAAAAAGTCCTCATCTTGGAACTTCTTTGGTTCCCCTTGAACATCCATCTCGTCCTGCTGCTGGTTTGTTCAAGAGTTCCCTCAGTATCCAGCTGAGTCCACCTTCCTCCACTCC